>JAZGLO010000020.1:0-58518 GCA_036873155.1 Biomphalaria sudanica
ATTTTTGTTTAAACATAACTGTAATTTTCTTTCTAGGGTGTTCATGTTTTTCCCATAAGTAAAAATGACAAAGTCATCAACATACAAAGAGCACTCTATGCCAGGGGACAGAGCATTTATGATGCTATTTATTTTTATGTTGAACAGGGTGACTGACAGAATGCTGCCCTGGGGTACACCCATTTCCTGGTCATGAGTGTCAGAAGTGGTGTTGCCCACTCGAACCTGAAATTTTCGGTCTTTCAGGAATTCCCCCACAAAACGGGGGAGATGTCCCTTAAGCCCCATAAGCTCCAGATCACGTAGAATGCCATGTTTCCAGGTTGTGTCATAGGCCTTTTCTATATCGAAGAATACAGCTACTAGATGTTCTCTTCTGAGTAATGCATTTCTGATACAAGCTTCCAGCCTTACCAGGTGGTCAGTTGTTGTCCGCCCTTGCCGGAATCCGCACTGGTAGTTAGAGATCACTTTGTTCCTCTCCAGGTACCAGACCAGCCTACTGTTAATCATTCTTTCCATGGTTTTGCAGATGCAGCTTGTTAGTGCTATTGGTCGATAGTTAGCTGGGTCAGAGCCGTCTCTTCCCGGTTTAGGTATCGGTATAACTGTGGCTTTCCTCCAGCTGTTTGGGAAAGCGCCTGTTTGCCACACACAGTTATAGACCCCTAGCAGGACTGCCAATGAGGGTTCGGGAAGGTGCTTGAGGAACTGGTAATGGATTTCATCTTCTCCAGGCGCTGTGTCATGTGACTTGTCTAGCGATTCCCTCAGTTCCTCAAGCGAGAACGGTTTGTTGTAGTCTTCATTGTTTTCTGACCTGAAATCAATGGAGTGTCTTTCCTCCCTGGTTTTGACTTTTTGAAACTCTGGCGTGTAATGTGCAGTGGATGACTTTTCTGCTATTGAGGATGCAAGGCAGTCAGCTATTTCTCTGGGGGACGTGACAGTTCGTCCTTGGTTTTTCAGATGCCCTATTGCATTTGATTCTTTCCCTTTGATTCGCCTTACTGCCTTCCAGACCGCTCTAGCAGAAGTTTTGGCATCCAGACTGCCGACAAAACTTCTCCAGGAATTCCTTTTGGCTGACCGTATGGTTTGTCTAGCCTTTGCTCTAGCTATTCTGAATAGCTTTAGGTTTTCCTGGGATGGATTTTTTATAAATGCAGCCAGTCGTTTTTTCCTATCGCCAATAGCACCCTTGCAGGCTGTATCAAACCATGGTTTGCTAGGCCGTTTTGGATTTGCGGAGGTTAGGGGGACAACTTTCCTGGCTATACTAAGTAGCTTGCTAGCAAAGGTATCAGCTGGGTTCTGCTCATCGAGGATATTTTCTGTAATATCCTCTGAGCATCTTTTTTGGAATTCTTCCCAATCGGCCTTATTCAGTTTCCACCGCTGAGGTCGTCCCAATGAGGGGAGATTGTTAGCAATGATGATTGGGAAGTGGTCACTTCCCCGTAGATCATTGCTAACTGACCATTTAAAGTCGTCCAGAAGTCCAGGGACGCATACGGTGAGGTCAATGCATGTGAGAGATCCAGTTCCTGGGTGCAAGTAGGTCGGTGATGCATCATTAAGTATGCATAAATCATGTTGGAGGAAGATATCCTCCAGCATACGGCCTCTTGTGTCGGTATTGTTGGAGCCCCACATGGTGTTATGGGCATTGAAATCCCCAAGGATTATGTAAGGCCGGGGGAGTTGTTTCAATAGGTCCTCCATGTCTGTTTGGTTTAATGGAGCGCCTGGTGGTAAATACAGGCTGCAGCAAGTGATAACCTTGTGAAGGGTTATCCTAGCTGCTACGGCCTGTAGTATGGTCTGTAGTTCAACCCTCTCATGGGGGATGCTATCCTTCACAAGGATACAGACTCCACCTGATGCTCTCTCTGCATCCTCAACATTCTTGCTGTAAGCACTGTAGCTTCGGAAGCTGATGCTATCTTTCAGAAATGTTTCCTGTAGACAGACAGCTACAGGAGTCTCAGAGTCCATCAGTAGCTGCATCTCCTCATAATTGGCCTTGAGGCCTCTGCAATTCCACTGTACAATTCTGGAATCCATGGCTTATTCTAGATGACCTACTTGGAGCTATTTGGCTTTGGGAGGCCCCCGGAGGGGTTTCCCTTAATTCCAGTGACCTTGGTATTTTTATTCTTGGGTTTGGATGGAGAGGAGGACAACCCCCTTTTGGGGGAAGTCTTTCTCTCTGGAGAGGGGAGATCACTCTGGTTAGAGCGGAGGTTATTTCCTCCTCGCTCACCTCGGGCATCCTCTCCGCTTTGATTTCTCCCCTTAGGGAGTTGGTCAACCTCTAATTCGGTAGAGGTTGGGGTGTCTGACTGGTTTCTCTGAGGAGAACCTGTGTCAGACATGATGTCTCCGGGTTCTCCCGGAGTATTGGTTTTGACTAGCTGCTCAGTCTCCATGCTCTCATCAGCGAGCACAGAGAACCTGTTCTTTAGCATGACAACAGGGCTTTCTTGTTTCTTCAGAGGTGTGTTCTTTGGCGGTGTTTTCTTCTGAGTTGGAGGAGGAGGAGGGGGTGGTGGGGTCAATGTGTCCGTCTGTGTGGCTATGGATCTTCCTATCTTAGCAACAGCCTGGGCATAGGTCTTTGTCAAGCCGAATTGGCCTTTGGCTTGGGCCAATACAGCCGATTTCGCCTGGCTGAAGGTACATCCATTTCTTGCCTTGTACTCCTGCACGGCAACCTCCTGTTTCCACACAGGGCAGTCCTTGGAGTAGGCTGAGTGGCCAGCGTGACAGTTTGGGCATTTGAACTGGGCTGTGCAGCCCTTGTCCTCATGACCTTCTCCAGCACATCTGGCACACACAGTGTTCCTCTTGCAGACTGCCGCGCCGTGTCCATAACCCTGGCACTTGAAGCACCTCATGGGGTTAGGTATGTAGGGCCTCACTGGAACTCGTAGGTATCCTGCCTTCACATACTCTGGCGGTGTCCTAGTTCCAAATGTGAGGATAATAGTGGCGGTTTTGACCTCCTCACCATCCCTGCGCCTGGTAATGCGCCGGGCATGGGTGACTCCTTCAATGCCCTCCACTATTTCCTTCTCGGAACATTCCAGTAGGTCCCTAGAGCTGATTACACCTCTGCTGGTGTTCAGACTCTTGTGTGGCATGACTTCCACTTGGAGATCACAGAGTCTTCTGCATCTTAAAAGCCCATCAGAGTGTATCTTGCTATCAACTTCTACTAGAAGTTCCAAAGACTTGTGTAGCTTAGACACACTCTTGGGCTCTCCCACTACTGACTTAAGTCCCTTGTAGATGACAAAAGGGCTCATCTTTGTCAGACTTTTCCCCTCCTCTGTGCACCTAACCACCAGAAATGATGGCCAGGTAGCACAGCTTTTTGTGGCCTCCTCCTTTCTGTCTTCCATGCGGCGTCTCTTGCCCAGACATAGGTCTGGGGCAAGTAGTTTTTTTGAAGTTTTTTTTTCCATGGGTGTTATATATTAGTTCGGCACCTGTGCTCCCCACCCGCCATCGAGTCCAACAAGGGGACGGGCCATTCGGAAGTCCAGAATGAGCCCGCCAGGGCTACACAGGTGCTATACTCAGTCAGCTACTGCATCGGACATGTGCCCGATACAGCAGCTCCCTGATTGACCCTCTAGCCACCGCCCTCCAGCATAGGTCGAAGACCTATGCTGGTAGCTCGGCATGACCAGCCGGTTGACCCAGAGCGGGCCATCTGGGCCTCAGGTCTAGGGGAACTTGGAGCCAAAGTATTGTGTTGTGGTGGCTTAACCTCAGATAGCCATCACTCAAACACCAGGATCTCTTTATCCCCCCTTACCCGTCGCAGTCCACGGCAAACGGACTGGTCTAGGACGTAGTGAGATATTTAGAGATAAGGAGACAGAGTGATGATCAATGAAGGCAGATTGAGGAAAGGAGGAGGCAGACACAATGATAGAAAAGAAGTAGAGCACTTTTGAAAACCCTTCTTTGTCTCCATAATATCTATCGACAGGGCTTAAAAATGCGCAAATGAATTGTTTTCTATACTGTTCCTTTAGTAGGCCTATAGTTCCATCATGGATTAGTTCCATGATCCAATGAGGAAGATTTCATTTACGTCGGACAACCAATAAATAGAAAGCTTTGTGGTGTACCGGTGTACAGGCATGATATGCACACTTTGACATGCGCACTTTTTAGCACTGCAGAATCAACATTATTATGCTGCTCTCTTTTCGTAACTTGGCAATTTTTAAGTTCAAATTAGCGTCCTTGACATTGTTTCGTTTCTAGTGAAAATCTTCAATTAACACAGTGCCTGTGCTCCATTGACACTAGTCTCCACTACACACAGTGTCTGTGCTCAATTTACACTAGTCTCCACTACACACAGTGTCTGTGTTCTATTGACACTAGTCTCCACTACACACAGTGTCTGTGTTCTATCGACACTAGTCTTCACTACACACAGTGTCTGTGTTCTATTGACACTAGTCTCCACTACACACAGTGTCTGTGCTCTATTGACACTAGTCTCCACTACACACAGTGTCTGTGCTCTATTGACACTAGTCTCCACTAAACACAGTGTCTGTGCTCTATTGAAACTAGTCTCCACTACACACAGTGCCTGTGCACTATTGACACTAGTCTCCACTACACACAGTGTCTGTGCTCTATTGACACTAGTCTCCACTACACACAGTGCCTGTGCACAATTGACACTAGTCTCCACTACACACAGTGTCTGTGCTCTGATTGATTTGATTTTAGGCACATCGGCACAATTTAGGCCATGTCGTGCCTGCAGTCCCTTAAGGACTACTCTCTCTCTAAACAACAAGGGCCAAATTCTATACAGTCATATTATTAAAATCAAGGTCTATTCACAGTTAAAATAGTAAAGGTAGTAAAAAATTAATTATTTGATAAAAATCTAATGTAAATAGTACATGTTCACAAATTCATAAATCAGATCTTCGTAGATAACCCCACTTCTCGGATAAAGCCCAGTACCTTCCCAGGGTCGACATTATCAAATAGTGTTTTTAAATTAGTGGCTCTAAAATATTTCTCCCTGACATCCTGGTATCTGGGGCAATCAACGAGGATATGTTCCACGGTGAAGCGAGAGTCACTATACTCACAAAGTGGGGGCTCTTCTTTCTTCAGCACAAATAAGTGCGTGATGTAGGTGTGGCCAATCCCAAGTCTGGACATGGTCGTGCTACCACGCCTTGTGTTAATGTTTTTCCCATAAGTAAAAATGACAAAGTCATCAACATACAAACAGCTCTCTATGCCAGGGGACAGAGCATTTATGATGCTTTTTATTTTTATGTTGAACAGGGTGACTGAAAGAATGCTGCCCTGGGGTACACCCATTTCCTGGTCATGAGTGTCAAAAGCGGAGTTGCCCACTCGAACCTGAAATTTTCGGTCTTTCAGGAATTCCCCCACAAAACGGGGAAAATGTCCCTTAAGCCCCATAAGCTCCAGGTCACGTAGAATGAAATGTTTCCAGGTTGTGTCATAGGCCTTTTCTATATCGAAGAATACAGCTACTAGATGTTCTCTTCTGAGTAATGCATTTCTAATATAAGCTTCCAGCCTTACCAGGTGGTCAGTTGTTGTCCGCCCTTGCCGGAATCCGCACTGGTAGTTAGAGATCACTTTATTCCTCTCCAGGTACCAGACCAGCCTACTGTTAATCATTCTTTCCATGGTTTTGCAGATGCAGCTTGTTAGTGCTATTGGTCGATAGTTAGCTGGGTCAGAGCCGTCTCTTCCCGGTTTAGGTATCGGTATAACTGTGGCTTTCCTCCAGCTGTTTGGGAAAGCGCCTGTTTGCCACACACAGTTATAGACCCCTAGCAGGACTGCCAATGAGGGTTCGGGAAGGTGTTTGAGGAACTGGTAATGGATTTCATCTTCTCCAGGCGCTGTGTCATGTGACTTGTCTAGCGATTCCCTCAGTTCCTCAAGCGAGAACGGTTTGTTGTAGTCTTCATTGTTTTCTGACCTGAAATCAATGGAGTGTCTTTCCTCCCTGGTTTTGACTTTTTGAAACTCTGGCGTGTAATGTGCAGTGGATGACTTTTCTGCTATTGAGGATGCAAGGCAGTCAGCTATTTCTCTGGGGGACGTGACAGTTCGTCCTTGGTTTTTCAGATGCCCTATTGCATTTGATTCTTTCCCTTTGATTCGCCTTACTGCCTTCCAGACCGCTCTAGCAGAAGTTTTGGCATCCAGACTGCCGATAAAAATTCTCCAGGAATTCCTTTTGGCTGACCGTATGGTTTGTCTAGCCTTTGCTCTAGCTATTCTGAATAGCTTTAGGTTTTCCTGGGATGGATTTTTATAAATGCAGCCAGTCGTTTTTTCCTATCGCCAATAGCACTTTTGCAGGCTGTATCAAACCATGGTTTGCTAGGCCGTTTTGGATTTGCGGAGGTTAGGGGGACAACTTTCCTGGCTATACTAAGTAGCTTGCTAGCAAAGGTATCAGTTGGGTTCTGTTCATCGAGGATATTGTCTGTAATATCCTCTGAGCATCTTTTTTGGAATTGTTCCCAATCGGCCTTATTCAGTTTCCACCGCTGAGGTCGTCCCAATGAGGGGAGATTGTTAGTAATGATGATTGGGAAGTGATCACTTCCCCGTAGATCATTGCTAACTGACCATTTAAAGTCGTCCAGAAGTCCAGGGACGCATACGGTGAGGTCAATGCATGTGAGAGATCCAGTTCCTGGGTGCAAGTAGGTCGGTGATGCATCATTAAGTATGCATAAATCATGTTGGAGGAAGATATCCTCCAGCATACGGCCTCTTGTGTCGGTATTGTTGGATCCACACATGGTGTGATTTGTGATTTGTGATTTGGGCACATCGGCACAATTTAGGCCATGTCGTGCCTGCAGTCCCTCAAGGGCCACTCTCCCTCCACACAACAAAGGTCAAATTCTATACCGTCAAATAATTAAAATCAAGGTCTATTTACAATTAAAATAGTAGAGGTAGTAAAAATTTAATAATTTGGTAAAAATATAATGTAAAAAGTACAGAGTTTAGAAATCAGATCTTCGTAGACAATCCCACTTCCCGGATAAAGCCCAGTACCTTCCCAGGGTCGACATTATTGAATAGTGTTTTTAAATTAGTGGCTCTAAAATATTTTCCCCTGACATCCTGGTATCTGGGGCAGTCAATGAGGATATGTTCCACGGTGAGGCGAGAGTCACAATAGTCACAAAGTGGGGGCTCTTCTTTCTTCAGCACAAAAGAGTGCGTGATGTAGGTGTGGCCAATCCTAAGTCTAGACATGGTCGTGCTACCACGCCTTGTCAGACCCTTAGATGTGGACCGCCACCTGACATCCGCCACAATCTGCCTGAGTTTATTGTGAGTCTCAGCCTCCCATCGATCCTGCCACTCTTGGTAGATGGCAGTGGCAATACTTTGTCTCAGGTCTGAGCAGGGAATTTGAGTTCCTGATACCGCATGATTTAGGGCTCTCTTTGCTTCTCTGTCTGCGGCTTCGTTTCCCTCAATGCCCACATGGGAAGGGACCCAGATGAAGGTGACATCCGTATGGTCGGCTGTTATTTGGTCCAACAGTTTTTTTTTGTGATTTTGTGATTTTGGGCACATCGGCACAATTTAGGCCATGTCGTGCCTGCAGTCCCTCAAGGGCCACTCTCCCTCCACACAACAAAGGTCAAATTCTATACCGTCAAATAATTAAAATCAAGGTCTATTTACAATTAAAATAGTAGAGGTAGTAAAAATTTAATAATTTGGTAAAAATATAATGTAAAAAGTACAGAGTTTAGAAATCAGATCTTCGTAGACAATCCCACTTCCCGGATAAAGCCCAGTACCTTCCCAGGGTCGACATTATTGAATAGTGTTTTTAAATTAGTGGCTCTAAAATATTTTCCCCTGACATCCTGGTATCTGGGGCAGTCAATGAGGATATGTTCCACGGTGAGGCGAGAGTCACAATACTCACAAAGTGGGGGCTCTTCTTTCTTCAGCACAAAAGAGTGCGTGATGTAGGTGTGGCCAATCCTAAGTCTAGACATGGTCGTGCTACCACGCCTTGTCAGACCCTTAGATGTGGACCGCCACCTGACATCCGCCACAATCTGCCTGAGTTTATTGTGAGTCTCAGCCTCCCATCGATCCTGCCACTCTTGGTAGATGGCAGTGGCAATACTTTGTCTCAGGTCTGAGCAGGGATTTGTGATTTGTGATTTGTGATTTTGGGCACATCGGCACAATTTAGGCCATGTCGTGCCTGCAGTCCCTCAAGGGCCACTCTCCCTCCACACAACAAAGGTCAAATTCTATACCGTCAAATAATTAAAATCAAGGTCTATTTACAATTAAAATAGTAGAGGTAGTAAAAATTTAATAATTTGGTAAAAATATAATGTAAAAAGTACAGAGTTTAGAAATCAGATCTTCGTAGACAATCCCACTTCCCGGATAAAGCCCAGTACCTTCCCAGGGTCGACATTATTGAATAGTGTTTTTAAATTAGTGGCTCTAAAATATTTTCCCCTGACATCCTGGTATCTGGGGCAGTCAATGAGGATATGTTCCACGGTGAGGCGAGAGTCACAATACTCACAAAGTGGGGGCTCTTCTTTCTTCAGCACAAAAGAGTGCGTGATGTAGGTGTGGCCAATCCTAAGTCTAGACATGGTCGTGCTACCACGCCTTGTCAGACCCTTAGATGTGGACCGCCACCTGACATCCGCCACAATCTGCCTGAGTTTATTGTGAGTCTCAGCCTCCCATCGATCCTGCCACTCTTGGTAGATGGCAGTGGCAATACTTTGTCTCAGGTCTGAGCAGGGAATTTGAGTTCCTGATACCGCATGATTTAGGGCTCTCTTTGCTTCTCTGTCTGCGGCTTCGTTTCCCTCAATGCCCACATGGGAGGGGACCCAGATGAAGGTGACATCCGTATGGTCGGCTGTTATTTGGTCCAACAGCTTCAGGCTCTTATGTACCAGTGGAATGTCAGTCTTCATCCGCCCCAAAGCTTGCAATGCAGATTTGGAGTCGGAGCAGATTATAAATTTCCTCCTTTCTGATGCTTTGACGGCCATAAGTGCAAGCGATATTGCATGCAATTCGGCCGTAAAGATGGAGCAGCCATCGGGGAGTCTACGGGAGATTGTTTTGTTCCGAAAGGAGCAGGCACACGCGACCTTTCCATCCATTTTGGATCCGTCTGTGTAGATGGTGCCACAATCTCCGTAGCTCTCTTGCAGTTCCCTAAAGTGGACTTGTAGTATGCTTGGGTCTGTATTTTCTTTTTTGAAATTAAGGAGGGATAAATTTAATTTGGGTTTATTCATTAGCCAAGGAGGATTCTGAGGGGTTTCTATTTTAGAGATTTGGTTAATGGGTGGGGTTAAATTTTGGATGGGTTCTCTCATTCGAAGGCCTAACGGCTGTATGACGTTAGGCCTTCGATTGTATAATTCTACCTCTGTGGGGTTAAATATGGAATCGAAAGCAGGGTTCGTAGGGTTGGATTTTAGCTTGACTATATACTGCATTGCAAGCTTTTTCATTCTTATATCCATGGGGAGTTCTCCAGCCTCCACATGGAGGCTTGGGATAGGTGATGTACGAAACGCGCCGAGACAGAGACGCAGGGCAGCATTTTGTATTGGTTCCAGTATTTTTAGGTACGACTTCCTTGCTGCTCCATATATTATGGATCCGTAGTCTAGCTTGGATCGAATTAGACTCCGATATAGCAGCAGCAAAGTATCTCTGTCAGCTCCCCAGTCCGTATGGCTGAGCACTCTAAGTATGTTTAATGACTTTTGGCATTTTCTCTTAAGTTCCTTAATGTGGGGGAGAAAATTAAATTTGGAATCTAGAGTGAGGCCTAAAAATTTTGTAGTTTTCACAACAGGGATCTTCTTTTTGTGTATAAATAGTTCAGGGTCTGGGTGGAGTCCCCTTAAATTACAAAAATGCATACTAACTGTTTTGGAGTCCGAAAATTTAAAACCATTATCGTTTGCCCAATTTTGAATTTTGTTTAAACATAACTGTAATTTTCTTTCTAGGGTGTTCATGTTTTTCCCATAAGTAAAAATGACAAAGTCATCAACATACAAAGAGCACTCTATGCCAGGGGACAGAGCATTTATGATGCTATTTATTTTTATGTTGAACAGGGTGACTGACAGAATGCTGCCCTGGGGTACACCCATTTCCTGGTCATGAGTGTCAGAAGTGGTGTTGCCCACTCGAACCTGAAATTTTCGGTCTTTCAGGAATTCCCCCACAAAACGGGGGAGATATCCCTTAAGCCCCATAAGCTCCAGATCACGTAAAATGCCATGTTTCCAGGTTGTGTCATAGGCCTTTTCTATATCGAAGAATACAGCTACTAGATGTTCTCTTCTGAGTAATGCATTTCTGATACAAGCTTCCAGCCTTACCAGGTGGTCAGTTGTTGTCCGCCCTTGCCGGAATCCGCACTGGTAGTTAGAGATCACTTTGTTCCTCTCCAGGTACCAGACCAGCCTACTGTTAATCATTCTTTCCATGGTTTTGCAGATGCAGCTTGTTAGTGCTATTGGTCGATAGTTAGCTGGGTCAGAGCCGTCTCTTCCCGGTTTAGGTATCGGTATAACTGTGGCTTTCCTCCAGCTGTTTGGGAAAGCGCCTGTTTGCCACACACAGTTATAGACCCCTAGCAGGACTGCCAATGAGGGTTCGGGAAGGTGCTTGAGGAACTGGTAATGGATTTCATCTTCTCCAGGCGCTGTGTCATGTGACTTGTCTAGCGATTCCCTCAGTTCCTCAAGCGAGAACGGTTTGTTGTAGTCTTCATTGTTTTCTGACCTGAAATCAATGGAGTGTCTTTCCTCCCTGGTTTTGACTTTTTGAAACTCTGGCGTGTAATGTGCAGTGGATGACTTTTCTGCTATTGAGGATGCAAGGCAGTCAGCTATTTCTCTGGGGGACGTGACAGTTCGTCCTTGGTTTTTCAGATGCCCTATTGCATTTGATTCTTTCCCTTTGATTCGCCTTACTGCCTTCCAGACCGCTCTAGCAGAAGTTTTGGCATCCAGACTGCCGACAAAACTTCTCCAGGAATTCCTTTTGGCTGACCGTATGGTTTGTCTAGCCTTTGCTCTAGCTTTTCTGAATAGCTTTAGGTTTTCCTGGGATGGATTTTTTATAAATGCAGCCAGTCGTTTTTTCCTATCGCCAATAGCACCTTTGCAGGCTGTATCAAACCATGGTTTGCTAGGCCGTTTTGGATTTGCGGAGGTTAGGGGGACAACTTTCCTGGCTATACTAAGTAGCTTGCTAGCAAAGGTATCAGCTGGGTTCTGCTCATCGAGGATATTTTCTGTAATATCCTCTGAGCATCTTTTTTGGAATTCTTCCCAATCGGCCTTATTCAGTTTCCACCGCTGAGGTCGTCCCAATGAGGGGAGATTGTTAGCAATGATGATTGGGAAGTGGTCACTTCCCCGTAGATCATTGCTAACTGACCATTTAAAGTCGTCCAGAAGTCCAGGGACGCATACGGTGAGGTCAATGCATGTGAGAGATCCAGTTCCTGGGTGCAAGTAGGTCGGTGATGCATCATTAAGTATGCATAAATCATGTTGGAGGAAGATATCCTCCAGCATACGGCCTCTTGTGTCGGTATTGTTGGAGCCCCAAATGGTGTTATGGGCATTGAAATCCCCAAGGATTATGTAAGGCCGGGGGAGTTGTTTCAATAGGTCCTCCATGTCTGTTTGGTTTAATGGAGCGCCTGGTGGTAAATACAGGCTGCAGCAAGTGATAACCTTGTGAAGGGTTATCCTAGCTGCTACGGCCTGTAGTATGGTCTGTAGTTCAACCCTCTCATGGGGGATGCTATCCTTCACAAGGATACAGACTCCACCTGATGCTCTCTCTGCATCCTCAACATTCTTGCTGTAAGCACTGTAGCTTCGGAAGCTGATGCTATCTTTCAGAAATGTTTCCTGTAGACAGACAGCTACAGGAGTCTCAGAGTCCATCAGTAGCTGCATCTCCTCATAATTGGCCTTGAGGCCTCTGCAATTCCACTGTACAATTCTGGAATCCATGGCTTATTCTAGATGACCTACTTGAAGCTATTTGGCTTTGGGAGGCCCCCGGAGGGGTTTCCCTTAATTCCAGTGACCTTGGTATTTTTATTCTTGGGTTTGGATGGAGAGGAGGACAACCCCCTTTTGGGGGAAGTCTTTCTCTCTGGAGAGGGGAGATCCCTCTGGTTAGAGCGGAGGTTATTTCCTCCTCGCTCACCTCGGGCATCCTCTCCGCTTTGATTTCTCCCCTTAGGGAGTTGGTCAACCTCTAGTTCGGTAGAGGTTGGGGTGTCTGACTGGTTTCTCTGAGGAGAACCTGTGTCAGACATGATGTCTCCGGGTTCTCCCGGAGTATTGGTTTTGACTAGCTGCTCAGTCTCCATGCTCTCATCAGCGAGCACAGAGAACCTGTTCTTTAGCATGACAACAGAGCTTTCTTGTTTCTTCAGAGGTGTGTTCTTTGGCGGTGTTTTCTTCTGAGTTGGAGGAGGAGGAGGGGGTGGTGGGGTCAATGTGTCCGTCTGTGTGGCTATGGATCTTCCTATCTTAGCAACAGCCTGGGCATAGGTTTTTGTCAAGCCGAATTGGCCTTTGGTTAGGGCCAATACAGATTTTGTGATTTGTGATTTTGGGCACATCGGCACAATTTAGGCCATGTCGTGCCTGCAGTCCCTCAAGGGCCACTCTCCCTCCACACAACAAAGGTCAAATTCTATACCGTCAAATAATTAAAATCAAGGTCTATTTACAATTAAAATAGTAGAGGTAGTAAAAATTTAATAATTTGGTAAAAATATAATGTAAAAAGTACAGAGTTTAGAAATCAGATCTTCGTAGACAATCCCACTTCCCGGATAAAGCCCAGTACCTTCCCAGGGTCGACATTATTGAATAGTGTTTTTAAATTAGTGGCTCTAAACTATTTTCCCCTGACATCCTGGTATCTGGGGCAGTCAATGAGGATATGTTCCACGGTGAGGCGAGAGTCACAATACTCACAAAGTGGGGGCTCTTCTTTCTTCAGCACAAAAGAGTGCGTGATGTAGGTGTGGCCAATCCTAAGTCTAGACATGGTCGTGCTACCACGCCTTGTCAGACCCTTAGATGTGGACCGCCACCTGACATCCGCCACAATCTGCCTGAGTTTATTGTGAGTCTCAGCCTCCCATCGATCCTGCCACTCTTGGTAGATGGCAGTGGCAATACTTTGTCTCAGGTCTGAGCAGGGAATTTGAGTTCCTGATACCGCATGATTTAGGGCTCTCTTTGCTTCTCTGTCTGCGGCTTCGTTTCCCTCAATGCCCACATGGGAGGGGACCCAGATGAAGGTGACATCCGTATGGTCGGCTGTTATTTGGTCCAACAGCTTCAGGCTCTTATGTACCAGTGGAATGTCAGTCTTCATCCGCCCCAAAGCTTGCAATGCAGATTTAGAGTCGGAGCAGATTATAAATTTCCTCCTTTCTGATGCTTTGACGGCCATAAGTGCAAGCGATATTGCATGCAATTCGGCCGTAAAGATGGAGCAGCCATCGGGGAGTCTACGGGAGATTGTTTTGTTCCGAAAGGAGCAGGCACACGCGACCTTTCCATCCATTTTGGATCCGTCTGTGTAGATGGTGCCACAATCTCCGTAGCTCTCTTGCAGTTCCCTAAAGTGGACTTGTAGTATGCTTGGGTCTGTATTTTCTTTTTTGAAATTAAGGAGGGATAAATTTAATTTGGGTTTATTCATTAGCCAAGGAGGATTCTGAGGGGTTTCTATTTTAGAGATTTGGTTAATGGGTGGAGTTAAATTTTGGATGGGTTCTCTCATTCGAAGGCCTAACGGCTGTATGACGTTAGGCCTTCGATTGTATAATTCTACCTCTGTGGGGTTAAATATGGAATCGAAAGCAGGGTTCGTAGGGTTGGATTTTAGCTTGACTATATACTGCATTGCAAGCTTTTTCATTCTTATATCCATGGGGAGTTCTCCAGCCTCCACATGGAGGCTTGGGATAGGTGATGTACGAAACGCGCCGAGACAGAGACGCAGGGCAGCATTTTGTATTGGTTCCAGTATTTTTAGGTACGACTTCCTTGCTGCTCCATATATTATGGATCCGTAGTCTAGCTTGGATCGAATTAGACTCCGATATAGCAGCAGCAAAGTATCTCTGTCAGCTCCCCAGTCCGTATGGCTGAGCACTCTAAGTATGTTTAATGACTTTTGGCATTTTCTCTTAAGTTCCTTAATGTGGGGGAGAAAATTAAATTTGGAATCTAGAGTGAGGCCTAAAAATTTTGTAGTTTTCACGACAGGGATCTTCTTTTTGTGTATAAATAGTTCAGGGTCTGGGTGGAGTCCCCTTAAATTACAAAAATGCATACTAACTGTTTTGGAGTCCGAAAATTTAAAACCATTATCGTTTGCCCAATTTTGAATTTTGTTTAAACATAACTGTAATTTTCTTTCTAGGGTGTTCATGTTTTTCCCATAAGTAAAAATGACAAAGTCATCAACATACAAAGAGCACTCTATGCCAGGGGACAGAGCATTTATGATGCTATTTATTTTTATGTTGAACAGGGTGACTGACAGAATGCTGCCCTGGGGTACACCCATTTCCTGGTCATGAGTGTCAGAAGTGGTGTTGCCCACTCGAACCTGAAATTTTCGGTCTTTCAGGAATTCCCCCACAAAACGGGGGAGATGTCCCTTAAGCCCCATAAGCTCCAGATCACGTAGAATGCCATGTTTCCAGGTTGTGTCATAGGCCTTTTCTATATCGAAGAATACAGCTACTAGATGTTCTCTTCTGAGTAATGCATTTCTGATACAAGCTTCCAGCCTTACCAGGTGGTCAGTTGTTGTCCGCCCTTGCCGGAATCCGCACTGGTAGTTAGAGATCACTTTGTTCCTCTCCAGGTACCAGACCAGCCTACTGTTAATCATTCTTTCCATGGTTTTGCAGATGCAGCTTGTTAGTGCTATTGGTCGATAGTTAGCTGGGTCAGAGCCGTCTCTTCCCGGTTTAGGTATCGGTATAACTGTGGCTTTCCTCCAGCTGTTTGGGAAAGCGCCTGTTTGCCACACACAGTTATAGACCCCTAGCAGGACTGCCAATGAGGGTTCGGGAAGGTGCTTGAGGAACTGGTAATGGATTTCATCTTCTCCAGGCGCTGTGTCATGTGACTTGTCTAGCGATTCCCTCAGTTCCTCAAGCGAGAACGGTTTGTTGTAGTCTTCATTGTTTTCTGACCTGAAATCAATGGAGTGTCTTTCCTCCCTGGTTTTGACTTTTTGAAACTCTGGCGTGTAATGTGCAGTGGATGACTTTTCTGCTATTGAGGATGCAAGGCAGTCAGCTATTTCTCTGGGGGACGTGACAGTTCGTCCTTGGTTTTTCAGATGCCCTATTGCATTTGATTCTTTCCCTTTGATTCGCCTTACTGCCTTCCAGACCGCTCTAGCAGAAGTTTTGGCATCCAGACTGCCGACAAAACTTCTCCAGGAATTCCTTTTGGCTGACCGTATGGTTTGTCTAGCCTTTGCTCTAGCTATTCTGAATAGCTTTAGGTTTTCCTGGGATGGATTTTTTATAAATGCAGCCAGTCGTTTTTTCCTATCGCCAATAGCACCTTTGCAGGCTGTATCAAACCATGGTTTGCTAGGCCGTTTTGGATTTGCGGAGGTTAGGGGGACAACTTTCCTGGCTATACTAAGTAGCTTGCTAGCAAAGGTATCAGCTGGGTTCTGCTCATCGAGGATATTTTCTGTAATATCCTCTGAGCATCTTTTTTGGAATTCTTCCCAATCGGCCTTATTCAGTTTCCACCGCTGAGGTCGTCCCAATGAGGGGAGATTGTTAGCAATGATGATTGGGAAGTGGTCACTTCCCCGTAGATCATTGCTAACTGACCATTTAAAGTCGTCCAGAAGTCCAGGGACGCATACGGTGAGGTCAATGCATGTGAGAGATCCAGTTCCTGGGTGCAAGTAGGTCGGTGATGCATCATTAAGTATGCATAAATCATGTTGGAGGAAGATATCCTCCAGCATACGGCCTCTTGTGTCGGTATTGTTGGAGCCCCAAATGGTGTTATGGGCATTGAAATCCCCAAGGATTATGTAAGGCCGGGGGAGTTGTTTCAATAGGTCCTCCATGTCTGTTTGGTTTAATGGAGCGCCTGGTGGTAAATACAGGCTGCAGCAAGTGATAACCTTGTGAAGGGTTATCCTAGCTGCTACGGCCTGTAGTATGGTCTGTAGTTCAACCCTCTCATGGGGGATGCTATCCTTCACAAGGATACAGACTCCACCTGATGCTCTCTCTGCATCCTCAACATTCTTGCTGTAAGCACTGTAGCTTCGGAAGCTGATGCTATCTTTCAGAAATGTTTCCTGTAGACAGACAGCTACAGGAGTCTCAGAGTCCATCAGTAGCTGCATCTCCTCATAATTGGCCTTGAGGCCTCTGCAATTCCACTGTACAATTCTGGAATCCATGGCTTATTCTAGATGACCTACTTGAAGCTATTTGGCTTTGGGAGGCCCCCGGAGGGGTTTCCCTTAATTCCAGTGACCTTGGTATTTTTATTCTTGGGTTTGGATGGAGAGGAGGACAACCCCCTTTTGGGGGAGGTCTTTCTCTCTGGAGAGGGGAGATCCCTCTGGTTAGAGCGGAGGTTATTTCCTCCTCGCTCACCTCGGGCATCCTCTCCGCTTTGATTTCTCCCCTTAGGGAGTTGGTCAACCTCTAGTTCGGTAGAGGTTGGGGTGTCTGACTGGTTTCTCTGAGGAGAACCTGTGTCAGACATGATGTCTCCGGGTTCTCCCGGAGTATTGGTTTTGACTAGCTGCTCAGTCTCCATGCTCTCATCAGCGAGCACAGAGAACCTGTTCTTTAGCATGACAACAGAGCTTTCTTGTTTCTTCAGAGGTGTGTTCTTTGGCGGTGTTTTCTTCTGAGTTGGAGGAGGAGGAGGGGGTGGTGGGGTCAATGTGTCCGTCTGTGTGGCTATGGATCTTCCTATCTTAGCAACAGCCTGGGCATAGGTTTTTGTCAAGCCGAATTGGCCTTTGGCTAGGGCCAATACAGCCGATTTCGCCTGGCTGAAGGTACATCCATTTCTTGCCTTGTACTCCTGCACGGCAACCTCCTGTTTCCACACAGGGCAGTCCTTGGAGTAGGCTGAGTGGCCAGCGTGACAGTTTGGGCATTTGAACTGGGCTGTGCAGCCCTTGTCCTCATGACCTTCTCCAGCACATCTGGCACACACAGTGTTCCTCTTGCAGACTGCCGCGCCGTGTCCATAACCCTGGCACTTGAAGCACCTCATGGGGTTAGGTATGTAGGGCCTCACTGGAACTCGTAGGTATCCTGCCTTCACATACTCTGGCGGTGTCCTAGTTCCAAATGTGAGGATAATAGTGGCGGTTTTGACCTCCTCACCATCCCTGCGCCTGGTAATGCGCCGGGCATGGGTGATTCCTTCAATGCCCTCCACTATTTCCTTCTCGGAACATTCCAGTAGGTCCCTAGAGCTGATTACACCTCTGCTGGTGTTCAGACTCTTGTGTGGCATGACTTCCACTTGGAGATCACAGAGTCTTCTGCATCTTAAAAGCCCATCAGAGTGTATCTTGCTATCAACTTCTACTAGAAGTTCCAAAGACTTGTGTAGCTTAGACACACTCTTGGGCTCTCCCACTACTGACTTAAGTCCCTTGTAGATGACAAAAGGGCTCATCTTTGTCAGACTTTTCCCCTCCTCTGTGCACCTAACCACCAGAAATGATGGCCAGGTAGCACAGCTTTTTGTGGCCTCCTCCTTTCTGTCTTCCATGCGGCGTCTCTTGCCCAGACATAGGTCTGGGGCAAGTAGTTTTTTTGAAGTTTTTTTTTCCATGGGTGTTATATATTAGTTCGGCACCTGTGCTCCCCACCCGCCATCGAGTCCAACAAGGGGACGGGCCATTCGGAAGTCCAGAATGAGCCCGCCAGGGCTACACAGGTGCTATACTCAGTCAGCTACTGCATCGGACATGTGCCCGATACAGCAGCTCCCTGATTGACCCTCTAGCCACCGCCCTCCAGCATAGGTCGAAGACCTATACTGGTAGCTCGGCATGACCAGCCGGTTGACCCAGAGCGGGCCATCTGGGCCTCAGGTCTAGGGGAACTTGGAGCCAAAGTATTGTGTTGTGGTGGCTTATCCTCAGATAGCCATCACTCAAACACCAGGATCTCTTTATCCCCCCTTACCCGTCGCAGTCCACGGCAAACGGACTGGTCTAGGACGTAGTGAGATATTTAGAGATAAGGAGACAGAGTGATGATCAATGAAGGCAGATTGAGGAAAGGAGGAGGCAGACACAATGATAGAAAAGAAGTAGAGCACTTTTGAGCTCCAAAAGTGCTAAGGAAAGAGGAGCGCAGTTTAACGTCATGTCTCGGGACGCCAGACTGGTCTAGGACGTAGAGAGATATTTAGAGATAAGGAGACAAGAGTGCTGATCAATGAAGGCAGACTGAGGAAAAGAGGAGACAGACACAATGATAGAAAAGAAGTAGGGCACTTTTGAGCTCCAAAAGTGCTAAGGAAAGAGGAGTGCAGTTTAACGTCATGTCTCGGGACGCGATTTTTAGATAGGCATCCCCCTTTAACATCGCCATCATTGAAGCCTATGATCCATGTCACAAATGAAATGAGGTTGCTTATAAGAGTACCCCATGTTACATATTAATGATGATTGATTCTAAAAGAGCACACCACTCAATATAACAAAATTTTGATCAATTAATTTATCTATTAGCGGGTATAGCTAAAAATATTCAATTAGAATTATAGCTAGATTTAGGTATTTTAGATCAACAGATCAGTGTTAAAAGTGTGCTGGCACGTTCGTCCAAAGGTGTATTGGTCCCTTCAAGCTTGTACTGCCCGGGTTATTAGGTATAACCTCCAGGTATACAATTAAATTAATGTATGCAACAAAACACTTTACAAAGTCGCAGGTAAACATATATACAAAATTTATTTACATGAGTAAAATAAATGTGTAAATAAATGGCCATCAACTCACAGGCCGACATAACAAAAAGTACTGTGCTCTATTGACACTAGTCTCCACTACACACAGTGTCTGTGCTCTATTGACACTAGTCTCCACTACACACAGTGTCTGTGCTCTATTGACACTAGTCTCCACTACACACAGTGTCTGTGCTCTATTGGCACTAGTCTCCACTACACACAGTGTCTGTGCTCTATTGACACTAGTCTCCACTACACACAGTGTCTGTGCTCTATTGACACTAGTCTCCACTACACACAGTGTCTGTGCTCTATTGACACTAGTCTCCACTACACACAGTGTCTGTGCTCTATTGACACTAGTCTCCACTACACACAGTGTCTGTGCTCTATTGACACTAGTCTCCACTACACACAGTGTCTGTGCTCTATTGACACTAGTCTCCACTACACACAGTGTCTGTGCTCTATTGACACTAGTCTCCATTACACACAGTGTCTGTGCTCTATTGACACTAGTCTCTACTACACACAGTGTCTGTGCTCTATTGACACTAGTCTCCACTACACACAGTGTCTGTGCTCTATTGACACTAGTCTCCACTACACACAGTGCCTGTGCTCTATTGACACTAGTCTCCATTACACACAGTGCCTGTGCTCTATTGACACTAGTCTCCATTACACACAGTGTCTGTGCTCTATTGACACTAGTCTCCATTACACACAGTGTCTGTGCTCTATTGACACTAGTCTCCATTACACACAGTGTCTGTGCTCTATTGACACTAGTCTCCACTACACACAGTGTCTGCTCTATTGACACTAGCTCGGTCACGTCATTGGCATGTCAGAAGATAAAGTAAAAAAGTGAAGTTCCTATTTCAGACCTAACGATCTCTAGGGCAAGACTAACATATGGATGATCTTACGATCTCTATAGGACTAGACTAACAAATGGATATATCTTCAAGACTAACATAAGGATTTATCTGCAAGACTAACATATGGAATTATCTGCAAGACTAACTTTTTTATTTATCTGCAAGACTAACATATGGATTTTTCTCTGCAAGACTAACACATAGATTTATCTGCAAGACTAACATATTGATTTATCTGCGAGACTAACATATGGATTTATCTGCAAGACTAACATATGGATTTATCTGCAAGACTAATATATGGATTTATCTGCGAGACTAACATATGGATTTATCTGCAAGACTGACATAGTGATTTATCTGCAAGACTAACATATGGACTTATCTGCAAGACTAACGTATGGATTATCTTATTTTATATAATACAGACGTTACTTCAAAAAAGAAGATGATTACGTCCTACGGGTCATGCATTTAGTCATGCATATTAACCGATGACTTAAATTCTGCCAAGTCACTGGTTTTTCTGGCTAGCTCAGGCAACCCATTCCATGCTCTTATAGCACTAGGGAAGAAGGAGTATTTGTACAAATTTGTCCTAGCATATGGGACGAGGAATGTGCCTTTATTTTTGTGTCTTTCAGAGTATTTTATTAAGTTTTGTTTTTGGATTTGAAGATTATGATTCAGTGTTTTATGTATAATTGCTACTTTACTTTTGAGTCTTCTGTCCTGAAGGCTTTCTAAATTTAGTGATTTTACTAATGGTGTTACTCTAGTCAAATGTGAATATTAGTTTGTTATGAATCTCACTGCTCTATTTTGTGTTTGTTCCAGTTTCTTAATGTTTTCTTGAGTTGAGGGGTCCCACACGGTGGATGCATATTCTATTATTGGCCTAACCAAGGTTAAATAACATTTTAGTTTTATGTTCTTATTTGATTTATAGAAAATTCTTTTAATAAACCCTAATGCTTTGTTGGATTTTTTTTATAGTTTCATCAATATGTGGATTCCATGACAGTTTTTCATTTATTATAACACCTAGGTATTTTGCGTTTTTAGTCTGTGTTACTGGTTTGCCATGAATAAGATAAGTGGAATTAATTTGTTTTAGTTTTTTTGTTAATCTTAACAACTGACATTTTTCTGGATGGAAAGACATGCTCCAATTTGATTCCCATTTCTGTAATTCATCTAATTCTCTATGTAAAATATCTGTGTCTTGTGTTGTTTTTATTGTTCTATATATTATGCAATCGTCTGCAAATAATCTGACTTTTGTTCCTGAAGTAATGCATTTGGTAAATCATTTATATAAATTAAAAATAGTAGTGGACCCAAGACTGTTCCTTGAGGTACACCTGAGTTTACTGTTATTGGTGTTGATTTAGAGCCATTTATTATTACAGTTTGTTCTCTCCCTATCAGAAAATCTTTAATCCACTGATGCAGTGGACCATTAATGCCGAAATATTTTAATTTCTTAAGCAGACTATGGTGGTGAACTTTGTCAAAAGCCTTGGAAAAATCTAGTAAGATAGTATCTATTTATCTGCAAGACTAACATATGGATTTATCTGCAAGACTAACATATGGATTTATCTGCAAGACTAACGTGTGGATTTATCTGCAAGACTAACATGTGGATTTATCTGCAAGACTAACGTGGATTTATCTGCAAGCGGACTACAAACATGTTTGTGAGAGGAAATTGCCCAAGGTCTGACAGCATGGTGACAGATGCGGCTGGTACTCTAGAGTACCACACAACCAGGCCGCTATCCTTGTCATAAATTAGTTGATCATTTCTTGGTAACAATTAGTTCATTGCATACTCGTGATATTGTGGTGTAATATTGATCATAACAAAGTCAGTTGTTCAGACAACCACTTAGCCTATACGCTTCTATTTTGTATGGAGGGGTGTAAGATTATGAGGTAAGTGGTAGGAGGTAAGATTGAGGTAACAGGTAAGATTATGAGGTAAAAGTTAAGATTATGAGGAAATAGTTAAGATTATGAGGTAAGAGGTAAGATTATGAGGTAAGAGGTAAGAATATGACTATTGATAGTATGTAGGCCTACTTTATAGCTTCTGATATTCGTGCGGAAACTATTGAAACCTGTATCGCAGCATGCATTGCTTATCAATCAAACGGCCATTGGGTTGACACTTTAGGGGACACGAATTGATTTTTTTTTAAACGAGACTCTTTTTGATAATTTCTTTAAACATTGAATTTTTTTTTTCAGTGTAAGAAAGTCTACGATTGATTCAATGAGTGAAGGGGTGGATGAACTTTAGAATAGATTGATACATTTTTTGTTGTATGATTAATAGGTGTCTAAAATGTGTGAGTATAAAATGAAGGCTTACTGATTTTAAAGTTTCCTACCATATGTTACCACAAGGGGGAGTAGAATCGATACAAAATCTTCTCTCATTTACTTCTGCTCCCCCCCCCCACTCTCCACACACACACTTTTCTTGTACCAATGACCAGTCCAATCAATGCGTTCAGAATTACACCTAGTTCTTACAAGACATACGTTTCACTTGTGTTACTGGTTGGCCTAGATCAGTGGTTCGCAAACTTTTGTCTCCTAGACTCCTTGTCATGTTCTCCAGTATTTGGTAGACCCCCTGCTTCGCAGTATTTGGTAGACCCCCTGCTTCGCAGTATTTGGTAGACCCCCTGCTTCGCTAATTTATGTATTTTCTTTAATGTGTTTTTCTTTACTGATTTCTAAATCGTATATTTTAATAATTAAATTCAAATTAAAATGAAGCGTGGTCGAGAGCCTAAGTGCCCTTGGCTTGGCTACATATGAAGGCATTGGCGTAGCTAGGGTGGGGGAGGAGGGGGGAGAATTTGAAGATTCCCCGGGCCTCCACTTGAGGGGGGCCCCAACAGAGTGTCCGAAATTCGTTTTTAAATTAATTAAATATTACGTCACTGTCATGTAATCTTGCTTTTCACGTTGTTATACAAGTTAGTGACCCTATAGCATGTCTTCCACACAGAGTATTAACTCTTTCCGGCGGGGTTTCTCTCAATTTCAAGGAGTAACTTCCATAGCGCTTTCTAGTGCCGTGTTACTCCCAGAAAGTAACTTGATATATAAGGTAGATTATTTTATCTTCCTCATCGTTTAAGAAGAAACCCGATAAGAGCACTGAAAACAAGGGAGATAATGATTGTGTTGAAGATGATTCATACAAAGACACAGCAGTCGAAGAAGTGAAAATGTCTCTTGATGAGAGAAGTAGTGCTGAAGAGATTCCAGGGAATACCTTTTACCACAGTCAGAGAAAACATCTTAAGTAAGTGATAAGTCCAGTTAATGTCTTCCAAAATCACTTTCTCCAGAAGTGGAGAAGCTGTAATTAAGTACAAAGACTTCGGATATATCCAGCTTGGAATTTTATTTGCAACCGATCCAAACTTCACTCCTCTCCACACTTGGGATGTCTATTTTGTTTTGCATGTGTACGGTTTTCTGGGGCATCAGAAAAGAATCTAGTACATTGAGCAAACCTGGAGTTGGTTTCACCGTATGGAAGAAAGATGAGAGACTGAAAGAACATAAAGAAGGAGTCCACCACAGACAAGCTTTTTTGAAGTAAAAGTTAGAAGAAGAAATGTTGAACGCAAAACCAGATGAACTGTTACATAGGTTTCATGTGCACATTTTGAAAAATCGGCAGTATTGCAGAGATATTCTGAAGCGTGTAGCAGCAGCCATTAATTACTTTGCAAAAACAAACTCAAGCTTACGTGGTCACAACGAAAAACTGAATTAGCCCAATCCTGGGAACTTCCTAGCATCTTTAAAATTTCTTGCAGAATTTAATGAAGTTACGAAACACCAGTTACATAGAAAGGGAATCAATTGTTGGGAAAGTCAAGCAAGTTTGTTACTTTTCTCTGATGCTTGATTCCATCCCAGATGTTTCTCCTCAAGAACAGGTATCCCCAATAGTTCTTTACTTGGATGTTGATAATTGAAAATTTGAAACTGATGGACAACATTATGAAGAACTTGTTCTGAAAACTCTTAAAAACATTGGACTGGACTTTGATCTGTGCAGAGGTCAAACCTACGATAACGCAGCCACAATGAATGGCCGTCTGTCTGGCCTGCAGAAACAGATTCCAAAGGCTGGAAAACCATGTGAACACCTTTGGGTTTCTTCTTAAACTAAGACACCTTTTGGAGTCTATGGATGATGAAACGCTGTTGAAAAACTGTGTTACTTTTTCCTGTTTGATGAAATACAGGCAAATCGCTTGTTCAATGATGTCAATGATGCACGAACACTTTTCATTAACAAAACAGTACCACACCAAATGACATATTGAGGAAGCTGGCTTTATATGGTAATGATGTGTGCTCAAACCTTGCAACCTCCATCCGAATAATGCTACCTTATGTCACATCCATTGCGTTATGTAAAAGATTATTCTCAAAGCTCAAGTTCATAAAAAAACATCTTAGGAGCACAATGACGCAAGAAAGGCTTAGCATGGCTTTAATGTCAGTGGAGTCACTAATACTAGACAGTATCGATGTAGATGATGTTATAGATGCCTTTGCTGCTCAGAAATTAAGACGTGAAGCAATATGAATTGAGATTTGTCACGTGCATTATTTCGCCAATAAACAACGGTATTATTTATTTAAAAATTCTTAATGATTATTTCTTGTTAATTTTACTGATATACTGTACCAATTTGAATGTAGGCTTATGTATTTATTAAGTACATTATCTCGTGTCATGATGTCAAATGTCTAAATGCAAGGGGCCCCAAAGAGGTCAATCCCCCCTCGGCCCCCAAATCCCTAGCTACACCCCTGTATGAAGGGGACTCGAGGTTCGACACCCGACTCGAGCAGAGTTTGTGTACTGAGCGCTTAAAGGCAGTACGGAAAAAAAACCTTCTCCCAGATACCCCTTCCCCCCCCCAACTGGTCAGAAAACTTTGTGCCTCTACCCCCTCCCCCCCCCAAAAAAAAAGACAATGGGTAGAGGGCTCCGAAAAGGGGAACAAAATAAAAATAATTCCTCATCATTAACATTGCTACCATTCCTATAGCTTATGTCCATCATAAATGTTCACCGAAAAGGAGCTAAAGTCCTTAATTGTAAGTAAGACTAGTAACTATAAGGGAGTTGGAGTGGATAGGCCTCAGTAACTATAAGGGAGTTGGAGTGGATAGGCCTCATAACTATAAGGGGGTTGGAGTGGATATGCCTCAGTAACTATAAGGGAGTTGGAGTGGATAGGCCTCAGTAACTATAAGGGAGTTGGAGTGGATAGGCCTCAGTAACTATAAGGGAGTTGGAGTGGATAGGCCTCAGTAACTATAAGGGAGTTGGAGTGGATAGGCCTCAGTAACTATAAGGGAGTTGGAGTGGATAGGCCTCAGTAACTATAAGGGAGTTGGAGTGGATAGGCCTCAGTAACTATAAGGGAGTTGGAGTGGATAAGTCTCAGTAACTATAAGGGAGTTGGAGTGGATAGGCCTCATTGAGCTTTTTCCTCCGCCGCGTTTTATTGTGTTTCATGAAGTGTCTCTCACTGACTAATTGCTTTATCCGCACAGTAGCCTTTAGAGAACTACTAGTATATCCAATCTATTTCTTATCTCTACAGCAGTGTTTTCCAAACTGTGTTCCACGGAACCCTATTATTCCGCGAGGCTAAAATGGGTGTTCCACGAACAACTGGAATAATTAACTAGTAGGGCACCACGTCAATTAGTCTCTCGTAAAAAAGTAAGTAAAGTGCCCCGCTAAATACCCAGAATGTGCGGAATGTTCCGCTAAATACTCAGAATATGCTAAGTGTTCCGGAAAAGTTTTGGAAATATTGCTCGGTAGTTTAATGCCTCCTTCTACCCCAGTCACATTAAACTACAATATTAGGCTAATAAGGTTTGACTTTAAGACCAAGGATTTAACAGCATTGCAGTACGTATTTCACTTGACTTCGCACGCAGACTCAGATATAACCTACATATTTTGCCATATCCAGCACAGACAAATCCATTGTCTACATTTGGTCTATTTAAGTTTTTATTTGGACGTCATTTAGTCTTTAGTTTGAGTTTGATCGACACATAGTAACTAATAAAACCAAGACATAGCTAGTTTCGAAAGTCATTAGTTTGAGTTTGATTGACACATGGTAACTAATAACACCAACATTTAGCTAGTTTCGAATGTCTTTAGTTTGAGTTTTAACTGGGGTAGAGTATCTTCAAATGTGGAGAGTCTGTAATGCTTCCATTTCTGTATTTTTTTCTGAACAATGGCCATTTGACTAACCCAATCCGTTGGCTCCTCTACCGGGACCAGTATCTTCCTCTTCTTTAGTACATCAAGCTCTTTCTTACTTTGTATGCGAAAATAATATTGCGGCACGTAGACACTACTGGAAACTTGCTGGTATCAATAGTTAGTTTCACTACTCCTAGGTCACCAAGGATATCATTGGTGGACAGCACTTGAGAGACGAAATTATTTTCGTTAAGTGTAATAAGACACGTTTTCAAGCCAAGGTTGCATTGACAATTATTTCCAACGACGACAAATTTAACCTCGGTTAAGAAAGAGAAAGAGACATGGACAACCAATGATTAGAGCCTTCCTTACCAATTGCGGGCCTCAGTCTAATGGATACTTGGGAGGCCCTTTGTAACATAATAGTATTATGTGTACATTGGCACACTAGCGCGTCAGTGCAACACCGCTAGTGTTTACGTAATAAATGGAGTTCCTAATATGTCTTCCCTCTTAAACACTAGTTTGTTACTTGTGTAACACGAATATTCTACATGGTGTCAGAATGGTCTTTTTAACCATAACAATTATTGCTATTAATTAGATCATTTTATCATAATTTATTTTACAACATGCATAGGAATAAGCAACTAAAATGCAATAGGCGCCTGTGGGTTGTTTAAATAGTTGTATGATACACTAAATATGTTAGCCATTTATTTCCTACAGCTGCGCCTGTGACAAGAGCCATGATTGATAGTGATAAGCTAAATGTAAATTGCAGGGCGCCAGCCAGGCGTGGGACCCAGTTTGGAGCAATCTTTAAAGTCGGCCTAAGGCCGGCCCGCTCATGATCTGCTGCGGCCAGGGAATGCCACCACTAGAAAACTTATAAAACTGTCTCATGAGACTGATTTAGCTATTTTATTAGTCAGAAATGTAGTGGGCTTATATTTTAGTTTGTCTACACGACCTTGTTTGATTAGGAAACAAAACGTTTGAGTGTTGGAATGTTCAAGCCACTTAATATCCCAGCCACGCACTGCTCATGACAGACTTCAAGGTGTAGGATTCTCACCAACGAATCACCAACTGCTTCCATCAGCTCTGCCTAATTAGAGGACCCACTAGTAATAAATGACATGCACCCACTGAACATTATCTAACCGTTATAAGCTTTAAAAAACTACAAGAAAAAAAAATATATACAATTATTGCTAAAGCAATTATTTAAAAAAAGTTACCCTACATAATTGATATCTTTTGAATGAGCTAGCTAAATGTCAATAAAGGTGTGAAGTAGCTGAGAGGGACTTGAACATCTTCGATCATAAATCTCTGCTGGTTCAATCAGAATATCTTTATAGTACGTTGATGTTGATTGGTGGATAAATGAATGTCTTCAAAAGAAGTGACCATTAGCCAAATAAAAGCGAATTGGTGACAGGATGACTTCTGGGAAAAGAAAATGACATTATTAACGTTTATCTTTTTTTTCTGATAACTTTCTTGCTATTCCGAAATCAATGAATTGAATTGTTTAGGATATAGCCTAGGTTAGCAAATAGATTTCTCTTGTGAAAGTTAAGTTAAAAGCAGAGTTCTTATACATAGATTTTTATTGGCGCATCAAAGTTTTCAAGAAAATGATTTTTCTATTTTTGATTTCATGAGTGTTTTGCTGGTTGGTTTTTCTGTACTGTAGACAATGATTGCATTTATTAAGCTTTTAAGACGAACTATCAGCTCATTTTTAACATCGCTGGTGTTTTTTGCTATCCTAGCTGTCGCTGTGCTAATGTGGGGAATCTCCACCCACATGTCCGTAAGAAATATTGGCAAGCTCAATGCAATGAAGCGATCTAGTGGAAATGACGACGCCAACTCCTACATCGAGACTCCCAGTAAGACAGAAATGGAAACTTCCCTTCCAGTAAGGAAAGAAGTCGACAATTCATTTACTCATTCACAGTTTGTGCCCGATAAATCTGAACAGCAGGATATTAATGCACCGGAGGAGAAAACACAAAACAAGGGTGTAAATTTACGCAGCAGGCAAGAATATTTTATACCTCCTCCAGACGATGTTCCTGTCAGGAGATTTCCTCAAGCGGTGATAATCGGCTTTGGAAAGTGTGGCACCAGGGCCATGTTGACATTTCTGAGTTTACATCCCTATATCGTCATACACCACGAGGAGGTTCACTTCTACACAGATGACAAGCTCTACGCTAAAGGATACAAGTGGTATCTCAACCAAATGCCATTTTCATACAGGTAATTTTATCAACTTCATATGTGTTTTCTTTATGTAAAAAGCACTTATTTCAATTACATACTAAGCCATTTTATGAGTGAAATAAAGACTTTTAACAAGAGACAAAACGAAGTTTAGATGAATGACTTAAAGTTAAATCTATAATATACACTCCTTGCAGTTTAGTCAAGATGCATCAATTCTATGCTTGGGCTAGATTCACTAGGAAATCCTAAATATTACATGGAAGGATTACGTAGGGAGATAGCAGAAACTTCTTCAAAGCGCGAGCTTGCAAATTAGGCAAATAAATTTGGTGAAATTTTAACTGCTGGCCACGTCTGCAAATTGAAAACATTGGCGCAACCCATTTTAATAAAATGAGAGCTCAAAGGGACAAAGATTGATTCCAAGACACTTAAACATGTTCAATATAACTTCTTGTCTCTTGTGAGACTAGAGCAAAAACGACAGAACAGCTATGGCGCCGCGCTGTGAGTACTGGTGCGGGAATCGATGGCAGAAGAGAAACGAGGAAATAAAAAGATAGGGCAACAAACTCAGGCGCCAGTCTCCTGCCCAGTTTGTTCTGATCTCAGGTCTCACCGGCCAACATCGGAAACTGCAGTCCTAAGCCCCTAGCCCCGTGGTAGTCGTCATCGACATTGACGGAAGAACATGATTCTAGATACAGATTGGGCTACGTTTAACTTAACAGTAAGACTAGATGCATTACTTGCAACTTAAGTGTAGCTTTCTGTCTTCGCTGTTGTTGTGTTGTTTTGGTCATATGAAAAATGTCTAAGTTCTCTGCGCTGAAATATTTCGAAATTTGTTGTCATATGGATAAAAAGAACTTTGTAGAAATTTTTAAAAATTGGTTTATCACAATGAGCATTGATTGGATGGTATAATTGTTCTTTCTCTGCTGGTATTTTCGGTGAGCGGGAAATAAATTTTGAAGGCGTAGGGTTGTTTTATAGCCACTATTATTGTTGTTGAACATGGGAAGCATTCCTTGATATCATCTCTACAAAATTAGATTATAATCAAGTTACTAAAGTAGGTATGAGGTTTTGATGTTTTAGTGCAAATAGCATAATAGGAGTTTTAGAGATCAGAGGTAAGCTGATATAATTATAAGAAGTTACAACAGCAACAAAAAATTCACACGCAGTTAGCAGCTTCAGAATAGTATAAGGTTAGATGGAGGGAATTAATAAGATGATTGATTCTCTTTAAAATAATTATCCTTTGTCTATTTTTATAGGCCTTGTCTCCTGTACTGTGATCCTACCTATCTGAAAGAAATGCCAGTGTTTTATAATTCTTTGTATCCAAGTGCATGTTTAGCTCAAACTGATGTCCCAGACGCACCTCTGGTTACTTTGTACACGTTTGATCAGCTCTCACTGGTATACTGTTAGCGGTGTTAAGTGAAGACCACTTCTTGTATAGCCTACTTCATCCTCCCATTGAACATTTTAGAGTCATGAGACAAGATGATTAATGTAAAAATAAATGTGCAAATAACCTTCCGAGGATATTTGAACATATTTTATAAGCCGGTTTCCATTGTGATCTTATTTAGGTTAAGTTTACACTCACTTGTAGCTTTTCCACTTTAAGATCGTTCAGTTTTTAATTCACATAGTAATAGTGAAGATGGTATAGTAGCCTACAATGAAACAATACACTATTTTAGCTATCTTCAAAACTGTCATGTGATAGTGAGTGCGAAATAATGTTTGTGTGTGTGTGTTTTCTACGACATAAAACAGCAGTAGTAAGAGTTTAAGAAGCTTTTTAAATCTTTAACTTGGAGTCAGAAAAGCATATTTACACAAGAAACAAGTTATTTTGGCTTTATTAGTCTAGTTATACATTTTTAATTAAAACTGAAATATTAAGAAATAGTTTCACAGCAAAAATTCTTTGGTAAAAGGAAAAGTCAGATAGTAAGTAAAAAAAACAATCAAGTAATATAATAAATAGTTTGATGGACACTGCAGGAGTCGAGACATTCAGTCGCCATATTGGCATTGGAGGGCATCTATTTTGGTGTCCTATTGTACAGCTTGTTTTACCGTATCTTTGAGAATGAAGTGGTCACTAGGACAATGTACCCAAAAGAATAGTTGTGCATATTCTATTTAAAAGACAACTTTGTACATTGACTTCATTTATGTGTCTTTATATTTGTCATGTCTCCAGCAATCAAGTGACTATGGAGAAATCCCCAGACTACGTGTGTTCTAACAGAGCCAGACAAGAAATTGCAGAACATTTCCCAGACTGTAAGCTCATTGTGCTGGTTCGCAATCCCGTGGTCCGCATTGTCTCAGCTTTCCTTCAAAGGTACCTTATTTAGTTCTGAATAATATGAATCATGTAGTTCAAACCCTAGAAGTACAAGCAATCTCGACAATTAAATCTGTTTATATTGCTTTTTTGCGTTGCATGGCAAGTTAATGAAACATGTTAAGTCTTACGTAGGTTATTTTCACTTGAAATTAATAAAAGATCAGGGTTACCCTCGTTCAACAAGCATTGACTTTCAATCTGTTATTTACTGCAATAGCATTTTGTCAATCTATCGAAGTCAGTTATTCATATCTTTTGGATTGAACTCAAAAACACACTTATACGTAGCGGAAAGCTGACATTTTTTGATAAACTACTTTATGGTGATTTAGGTAAAAAGTATATTCAAGGCTCAGGGCCGTACTTAACCATTGCGGGGCTCTATGCGAAACGGATTTGTATTAGAAAATATATTCGTCTTTGCATTTTATTCATTCTTTACTTCGTACAGAATTAGCCTACTTTACGAGCCTTGCGTGTAGCGAAGTCATACAGTAGACTTATAACATAAAAATTCTGTTTTCAACATAAATCACGCTCAATAGCAAGAATTACATAATGTTTCAATCTATCTTCGAGAATTGTGGGCCTTAATTAATTCTTCATTAGTTTGAGGTGCGAGAAACTTTTTTCACCAGATTCCACTATTACGGGTATTGTATGATGCCGTTTTTGTTATCGCGCGTAAGATGGTGTTTTGCACATTGAACGAATGACACCCCAAAATGACAATTTTTGTCTAGATGTTTCAGGACATTTTTATGAGTTTTCAAAAGATTTTAATAATTTCCAAAGATTTCCAGGATTTTTTCGTATATTTTGCAATTTCAGAAGATTTCCAGGAGCTCCTGGTAAATGTGATTTGTGATTTGTGATTTGGGCACATCGGCACAATTTAGGCCATGTCGTGCCTGCAGTCCCTCAAGGGCCACTCTCCCTCCACACAAAGATTTGTGATTTGTGATTTGGGCACATCGGCACAATTTAGGCCATGTCGTGCCTGCAGTCCCTCAAGGGCCACTCTCCCTCCACACAACAAAGGTCAAATTCTATACCGTCAAATAATTAAAATCAAGGTCTATTTACAATTAAAATAGTAGAGGTAGTAAAAATTTAATAATTTGGGATTTGTGATTTGTGATTTGTGATTTGGGCACATCGGCACAATTTAGGCCATGTCGTGCCTGCAGTCCCTCAAGGGCCACTCTCCCTCCACACAACAAAGGTCAAATTCTATACCGTCAAATAATTAAAATCAAGGTCTATTTACAATTAAAATAGTAGAGGTAGTAAAAATTTAATAATTTGGTAAAAATATAATGTAAAAAGTACAGAGTTTAGAAATCAGATCTTCGTAGACAATCCCACTTCCCGGATAAAGCCCAGTACCTTCCCAGGGTCGACATTATTGAATAGTGTTTTTAAATTAGTGGCTCTAAAATATTTTCCCCTGACATCCTGGTATCTGGGGCAGTCAATGAGGATATGTTCCACGGTGAGGCGAGAGTCACAATAGTCACAAAGTGGGGGCTCTTCTTTCTTCAGCACAAAAGAGTGCGTGATGTAGGTGTGGCCAATCCTAAGTCTAGACATGGTCGTGCTACCACGCCTTGTCAGACCCTTAGATGTGGACCGCCACCTGACATCCGCCACAATCTGCCTGAGTTTATTGTGAGTCTCAGCCTCCCATCGATCCTGCCACTCTTGGTAGATGGCAGTGGCAATACTTTGTCTCAGGTCTGAGCAGGGAATTTGAGTTCCTGATACCGCATGATTTAGGGCTCTCTTTGCTTCTCTGTCTGCGGCTTCGTTTCCCTCAATGCCCACATGGGAAGGGACCCAGATGAAGGTGACATCCGTATGGTCGGCTGTTATTTGGTCCAACAGCTTCAGGCTCTTATGTACCAGTGGAATGTCAGTCTTCATCCGCCCCAAAGCTTGCAATGCAGATTTGGAGTCGGAGCAGATTATAAATTTCCTCCTTTCTGATGCTTTGACGGCCATAAGTGCAAGCGATATTGCATGTAATTCGGCCGTAAAGATGGAGCAGCCATCGGGGAGTCTACGGGAGATTGTTTTGTTCCGAAAGGAGCAGGCACACGCGACCTTTCCATCCATTTTGGATCCGTCTGTGTAGATGGTGCCACAATCTCCGTAGCTCTCTTGCAGTTCCCTAAAGTGGACTTGTAGTATGCTTGGGTCTGTATTTTCTTTTTTGAAATTAAGGAGGGATAAATTTAATTTGGGTTTATTCATTAGCCAAGGAGGATTCTGAGGGGTTTCTATTTTAGAGATTTGGTTAATGGGTGGGGTTAAATTTTGGATGGGTTCTCTCATTCGAAGGCCTAACGGCTGTATGACGTTAGGCCTTCGGTTGTATAATTCTACCTCTGTGGGGTTAAATATGGAATCGAAAGCAGGGTTCGTAGGGTTGGATTTTAGCTTGACTATATACTGCATTGCAAGCTTTTTCATTCTTATATCCATGGGGAGTTCTCCAGCCTCCACATGGAGGCTTGGGATAGGTGATGTACGAAACGCGCCGAGACAGAGACGCAGGGCAGCATTTTGTATTGGTTCCAGTATTTTTAGGTACGACTTCCTTGCTGCTCCATATATTATGGATCCGTAGTCTAGCTTGGATCGAATTAGACTCCGATATAGCAGCAGCAAAGTATCTCTGTCAGCTCCCCAGTCCGTATGGCTGAGCACTCTAAGTATGTTTAATGACTTTTGGCATTTTCTCTTAAGTTCCTTAATGTGGGGGAGAAAATTAAATTTGGAATCTAGAGTGAGGCCTAAAAATTTTGTAGTTTTCACGACAGGGATCTTCTTTTTGTGTATAAATAGTTCAGGGTCTGGGTGGAGTCCCCTTAAATTACAAAAATGCATACTAACTGTTTTGGAGTCCGAAAATTTAAAACCATTATCGTTTGCCCCAATTTTGAATTTTGTTTAAACATAACTGTAATTTTCTTTCTAGGGTGTTCATGTTTTTCCCATAAGTAAAAATGACAAAGTCATCAACATACAAAGAGCACTCTATGCCAGGGGACAGAGCATTTATGATGCTATTTATTTTTATGTTGAACAGGGTGACTGACAGAATGCTGCCCTGGGGTACACCCATTTCCTGGTCATGAGTGTCAGAAGTGGTGTTGCCCACTCGAACCTGAAATTTTCGGTCTTTCAGGAATTCCCCCACAAAACGGGGGAGATGTCCCTTAAGCCCCATAAGCTCCAGATCACGTAGAATGCCATGTTTCCAGGTTGTGTCATAGGCCTTTTCTATATCGAAGAATACAGCTACTAGATGTTCTCTTCTGAGTAATGCATTTCTGATACAAGCTTCCAGCCTTACCAGGTGGTCAGTTGTTGTCCGCCCTTGCCGGAATCCGCACTGGTAGTTAGAGATCACTTTGTTCCTCTCCAGGTACCAGACCAGCCTACTGTTAATCATTCTTTCCATGGTTTTGCAGATGCAGCTTGTTAGTGCTATTGGTCGATAGTTAGCTGGGTCAGAGCCGTCTCTTCCCGGTTTAGGTATCGGTATAACTGTGGGCTTTCCTCCAGCTGTTTGGGAAAGCGCCTGTTTGCCACACACAGTTATAGACCCCTAGCAGGACTGCCAATGAGGGTTCGGGAAGGTGCTTGAGGAACTGGTAATGGATTTCATCTTCTCCAGGCGCTGTGTCATGTGACTTGTCTAGCGATTCCCTCAGTTCCTCAAGCGAGAACGGTTTGTTGTAGTCTTCATTGTTTTCTGACCTGAAATCAATGGAGTGTCTTTCCTCCCTGGTTTTGACTTTTTGAAACTCTGGCGTGTAATGTGCAGTGGATGACTTTTCTGCTATTGAGGATGCAAGGCAGTCAGCTATTTCTCTGGGGGACGTGACAGTTCGTCCTTGGTTTTTTCAGATGCCCTATTGCATTTGATTCTTTCCCTTTGATTCGCCTTACTGCCTTCCAGACCGCGCGCAGTTTAACGTCATGTCTCGGGACGCCCCTTTGATTCGCCTTACTGCCTTCCAGACCGCTCTAGCAGAAGTTTTGGCATCCAGACTGCCGACAAAACTTCTCCAGGAATTCCTTTTGGCTGACCGTATGGTTTGTCTAGCCTTTGCTCTAGCTATTCTGAATAGCTTTAGGTTTTCCTGGGATGGATTTTTTATAAATGCAGCCAGTCGTTTTTTCCTATCGCCAATAGCACCTTTGCAGGCTGTATCAAACCATGGTTTGCTAGGCCGTTTTGGATTTGCGGAGGTTAGGGGGACAACTTTCCTGGCTATACTAAGTAGCTTGCTAGCAAAGGTATCAGCTGGGTTCTGCTCATCGAGGATATTTTCTGTAATATCCTCTGAGCATCTTTTTTGGAATTCTTCCCAATCGGCCTTATTCAGTTTCCACCGCTGAGGTCGTCCCAATGAGGGGAGATTGTTAGCAATGATGATTGGGAAGTGGTCACTTCCCCGTAGATCATTGCTAACTGACCATTTAAAGTCGTCCAGAAGTCCAGGGACGCATACGGTGAGGTCAATGCATGTGAGAGATCCAGTTCCTGGGTGCAAGTAGGTCGGTGATGCATCATTAAGTATGCATAAATCATGTTGGAGGAAGATATCCTCCAGCATACGGCCTCTTGTGTCGGTATTGTTGGAGCCCCAAATGGTGTTATGGGCATTGAAATCCCCAAGGATTATGTAAGGCCGGGGGAGTTGTTTCAATAGGTCCTCCATGTCTGTTTGGTTTAATGGAGCGCCTGGTGGTAAATACAGGCTGCAGCAAGTGATAACCTTGTGAAGGGTTATCCTAGCTGCTACGGCCTGTAGTATGGTCTGTAGTTCAACCCTCTCATGGGGGATGCTATCCTTCACAAGGATACAGACTCCACCTGATGCTCTCTCTGCATCCTCAACATTCTTGCTGTAAGCACTGTAGCTTCGGAAGCTGATGCTATCTTTCAGAAATGTTTCCTGTAGACAGACAGCTACAGGAGTCTCAGAGTCCATCAGTAGCTGCATCTCCTCATAATTGGCCTTGAGGCCTCTGCAATTCCACTGTACAATTCTGGAATCCATGGCTTATTCTAGATGACCTACTTGGAGCTATTTGGCTTTGGGAGGCCCCCGGAGGGGTTTCCCTTAATTCCAGTGACCTTGGTATTTTTATTCTTGGGTTTGGATGGAGAGGAGGACAACCCCCTTTTGGGGGAGGTCTTTCTCTCTGGAGAGGGGAGATCCCTCTGGTTAGAGCGGAGGTTATTTCCTCCTCGCTCACCTCGGGCATCCTCTCCGCTTTGATTTCTCCCCTTAGGGAGTTGGTCAACCTCTAGTTCGGTAGAGGTTGGGGTGTCTGACTGGTTTCTCTGAGGAGAACCTGTGTCAGACATGATGTCTCCGGGTTCTCCCGGAGTATTGGTTTTGACTAGCTGCTCAGTCTCCATGCTCTCATCAGCGAGCACAGAGAACCTGTTCTTTAGCATGACAACAGAGCTTTCTTGTTTCTTCAGAGGTGTGTTCTTTGGCGGTGTTTTCTTCTGAGTTGGAGGAGGAGGAGGGGGTGGTGGGGTCAATGTGTCCGTCTGTGTGGCTATGGATCTTCCTATCTTAGCAACAGCCTGGGCATAGGTTTTTGTCAAGCCGAATTGGCCTTTGGCTAGGGCCAATACAGCCGATTTCGCCTGGCTGAAGGTACATCCATTTCTTGCCTTGTACTCCTGCACGGCAACCTCCTGTTTCCACACAGGGCAGTCCTTGGAGTAGGCTGAGTGGCCAGCGTGACAGTTTGGGCATTTGAACTGGGCTGTGCAGCCCTTGTCCTCATGACCTTCTCCAGCACATCTGGCACACACAGTGTTCCTCTTGCAGACTGCCGCGCCGTGTCCATAACCCTGGCACTTGAAGCACCTCATGGGGTTAGGTATGTAGGGCCTCACTGGAACTCGTAGGTATCCTGCCTTCACATACTCTGGCGGTGTCCTAGTTCCAAATGTGAGGATAATAGTGGCGGTTTTGACCTCCTCACCATCCCTGCGCCTGGTAATGCGCCGGGCATGGGTGATTCCTTCAATGCCCTCCACTATTTCCTTCTCGGAACATTCCAGTAGGTCCCTAGAGCTGATTACACCTCTGCTGGTGTTCAGACTCTTGTGTGGCATGACTTCCACTTGGAGATCACAGAGTCTTCTGCATCTTAAAAGCCCATCAGAGTGTATCTTGCTATCAACTTCTACTAGAAGTTCCAAAGACTTGTGTAGCTTAGACACACTCTTGGGCTCTCCCACTACTGACTTAAGTCCCTTGTAGATGACAAAAGGGCTCATCTTTGTCAGACTTTTCCCCTCCTCTGTGCACCTAACCACCAGAAATGATGGCCAGGTAGCACAGCTTTTTGTGGCCTCCTCCTTTCTGTCTTCCATGCGGCGTCTCTTGCCCAGACATAGGTCTGGGGCAAGTAGTTTTTTTGAAGTTTTTTTTTCCATGGGTGTTATATATTAGTTCGGCACCTGTGCTCCCCACCCGCCATCGAGTCCAACAAGGGGACGGGCCATTCGGAAGTCCAGAATGAGCCCGCCAGGGCTACACAGGTGCTATACTCAGTCAGCTACTGCATCGGACATGTGCCCGATACAGCAGCTCCCTGATTGACCCTCTAGCCACCGCCCTCCAGCATAGGTCGAAGACCTATACTGGTAGCTCGGCATGACCAGCCGGTTGACCCAGAGCGGGCCATCTGGGCCTCAGGTCTAGGGGAACTTGGAGCCAAAGTATTGTGTTGTGGTGGCTTATCCTCAGATAGCCATCACTCAAACACCAGGATCTCTTTATCCCCCCTTACCCGTCGCAGTCCACGGCAAACGGACTGGTCTAGGACGTAGTGAGATATTTAGAGATAAGGAGACAGAGTGATGATCAATGAAGGCAGATTGAGGAAAGGAGGAGGCAGACACAATGATAGAAAAGAAGTAGAGCACTTTTGAGCTCCAAAAGTGCTAAGGAAAGAGGAGCGCAGTTTAACGTCTTGTCTCGGGACGCCCATTGGCGCTTTGGTCGCCTGAGACTGGAGTATGATGGAATAGGTGTCTTTCCCTAGCAACAATAATCAATGTTTATTAAAAAAAAGTGGTTCTCAACACACTTCTGTATGGCTCTGAGACCTGGGTGCTCTATTTAAGACATTTAAGGCTCCTCGACCGCTTCCATCAATGGAAAGCTGCCTGGTCGTGCGGTTTGCGCTCTGGACTGTCGTTCAAATTTGTCAATGGTCCCGGGTTCAAACACCGCCCGCTCCCATCCCCCGTCGTCCTGCGGGAGGTTTGGACTAGGAAGTAATTATCTTTAACTCTGAAGGGACATCCGAAACAGGTAAAACATTTTACAAACAAGATGCCTTCGATCTTTAATGGGAAAACTGGAAAGACTACATAAAAAATAAATATGTTCTGCTGGAGGCCGGTGTGGACAATATAAAAGCACTAATTACCAGCTGCACTGGGTCGGACAGTATTCCGTAAAGGAGATCTTCTTTGGCGAGCTTAACAGAGGACAGCGTAGCAGATGAGCCCCCCCCCCCCCCACCCTTTTTCCGTAAGCGCAATAAAGATCAACTCAGGCGACATTTCTCCCTCACTGTCATAAAGGAAAGTAGCTGTCTGCAGATGGCGTCTGAAAGAGACAGTTGGAGAGCTCTTACAACGGCCGAGGGACAAACATTTGAGGCCCAAAGAAAAGACCTTATTGAAGACAGGCGCAGAAGACGAATTGAAAACTTAAATAGGCTGCAGGCATCCAACGGCTTTGTCTGCACGAGATGTGAAAAAATACGCATGTACTAATTGAGTTTTGTAGTCGTGTTAAACACTACACTCATCCTTAATCTCCGGAATCGAAGACATTGCTATTATTGTTATTATTATACATTCAAACTCAAAATAAAGCATTGTCATACGTACAGTGGTGTATAATAAAAAAAGTGCATATAGATTAGGGTGTATCTTATCCTCTTTTCTCTTTCTCGAAGCCATCGACGATGTCCTATCGTATAAAGGCAAAAACCAAAAGGCAGACCCCGAATGTGATGGATTGATGATGTGGAAGCAGATCTGCAACAGCTTGGGGTTAGGGCGTGGAGACGAAAGGCCTAGTAGAGATTTGAATGGAAGGATGTGTTGAAGCAGGCTAGAGCCATTCATGGGCTGTAGCGCCACTGGGGTGGATGGATGGATCGACGATGTCATAAAAATACATTAATTCTTTCTCTCCTAAACTGACGATACCAGCGTTGATTCCACCAGAATGTGGTAAATAATTACGGAGAGAAAGAGTTCATTCGGCTGCATTCAGGTTCCGATGGCCCATGGCGCAAACCAAACCAAGTAGGTTTATGCAGACGACAGAGCATTACTTTGAAATACAATTCAATATATACACGAGATAAAGATAAAGATGCCCCCAAGCTATGCACATAGGGTGCATGTTACCCAGTACCCCTATCTCAACATTGGCCATACAAATCTTTTAACAAATATTTATGGCACTGTTATCACAAGCAATAAAGTCTCGTATCATGGTGTTGCATGTCGGATTGGAAAGCAGGAGCCGTGTTTTTAAAACAAACAAATCAATTAGCCTGGAGATTAAAATCCACCAATTCAATACAATCATAGTCCCATCGGGAGACATCTTGCAGGCCTAAGCGTCGAATGGCGCGCGAGAGGCTTAAGTCTATGTGTTTCTCAGCATTTTACAATAAAAAATGTTACGTTTGATCACTCAACTGGTCAGATAAGATGTTTGGGGGAGCACTTCAAGCCGGGTCTTCAGAAACTCTCTCCCGGCGGCTACAACGCATTATTTTTCTCATAATAGGAAGATTATATGTCAGATTGAAACTTAGAATGTCTGGGACATGTTAATACTTAACTGTGAGAGACATTTGAGGTAGTCATATTTATTTTTTAAAGTTGCATTTTGTAAAAGAGCATTTTTCCAACTTGGGTGTCACCCCCCCCCCCCCCCAGTGGGTGACCTGCTTACCAATGTCATTCATGTGTGTCTCATCGCGGATATTTCAAGTGTAAGTTATTTCCCTTACTTCTCGGTTTCATTTCTCCAAACCATCCCGCCGCATGTACCACACCATCTTGAAAAATTCGTTCCGTTGACCATCTGAGTAGTATCCAAACGAGCGCCTTTGTTCTTATCTTATATTATACAGACGTTACTTCAAAAAAGAAGATGATTACGTCCTACGCGTCATGCATTTAGACATGCATATTAACCAATGACTACAATTGTGCCAAGTCACTGGTTTTCCTGGCTAGCTCAGGCAACCCATTCCATGCTCTAATAGCAGTAGGGAAGAAGGAGTATTTGTACGAATTTGTCCTAGCATATGTGCCTTTATCTTTTTGTCTTTCAGAGTATTTTATTAAATTTTGTTTTTGTATTTGAAGATTATGGTTCAGTGTTTTATGTATAATTGCTACTTTACTTTTAAGTCTTCTGTCCTGAAGGCTTCCTAAATTTAGTGATTTTACTAAGGGTGTTACTCGAGTCAAATGTGAATATTCGTTTGTTATGAATCTCACTGCTCTATTTTGTGTCTGTTCCAGTTTTTTAAAATGTTTTCTTGAGTTGAGGGGTCCCAAACGGAGGATGCATATTCTATTATTGGCCTTACCAAGGTTCTATTCGAATCTCCAGACCCACGTATGTCATCGCCTGATCAGTCTTTTGACAATTTAGTATGTAGGATTCTCTATCGGGACTCTACCCTTTTGTGTGGACCGCCTCATCGAACACGCCAATGTCTGAAAGCTACCCTAGCCATTTCCTGGTTTTTGTTCCCTATGTATTCAGTAATTAGTGTAGTCATTGATTAATATTCTGTTTTAATCAACATTCGTGGCAATTATCAGTCAAGCCATAGTATTTTACTACTTCTATGATTAATACAGAGATTTATGTTGAATGTAAATATCTTTCATCATTGGAGTATTTTAATTAGATTGAAATTGAAGATACTAAAAGTGTAAATGAATTGTTTTCAACATTGTGCTTCTTCAGTGTACTATAGAAGCACTTCAACCTAAAGACTGATTGATAGAGTTAACAACGCACCTCAGAAAGTCGTGACAATCCTAGCCCAAACCTACTGCAGGAAGGCGCTAGCTCGATACTGGTAAGACCAGAGTCTCGTTACTTTTCATTTATTGAAAAAAAAAATTGTTCAGTGGTAAAACAAAACAAAAATAACCAACAGACAAGAAAAAAAACAATGCTAGGAATGCAAGCCATGTTTATTTACATTATACATATATACACATATATTTATACATTTACATACATATATACATATACACAAATTTAATTCATTAAATAGTGCCAAAATAATTTCAGATTAATCTAAGGTATATTCCCATTTCTCACATACAACACCAAAATTGCAGTCTCTGTACCTTCGGCCAGGGAAATCACAATATTCCATACCAACTAGTCTGTACTTAGGGTGGTAGAAACCACAAAGATCCCTATAGACTGAAATTGTTATCCTGTCCTTGCTATTATTGTAGCGCGGAGACCCTGTAAAAAATATATTTACTAAAAATGTAAAAATGTTTACGGTGTCGACTTCCTATTACTGTGTCAACTTCCTGTTACTGTGTCAACTTCCTGTTACTGTGTCAGCTTCCTGTTACTGTGTAAACTTCCTGTTACTGTGTCAACTTCCTATTACTGTGTCAACTTGCTGTTACTGTGTCAACTTCCTGTTACTGTGTCAACTTCCTATTACTGTGTCCCCTTCTCTAACCTAACATTCACTTTTTTTTTATTGAGGCGAAAGCTGCTTTCCTTACAACCCCCACCAAAGTCATGAAGAAATAGATCAGCTTTTGGGGGTTAGTAGCTTCAAATTGCCCCCCCCCCCCGGGGGCCATGACAAATCACAACCCCTTGGTTGGATGATGGTCTTATCGGTTGAGAAATTACACAACTGGTGTCCAAAAAGTTAAAATAATTCACTGAGGAAGCGTCAATTCTCTTGACTTTTAAATAGACCATGCACAAATGATAAACTCAATCTTTGACCAGGACATTCACTATGTATTCACAAATTTCCCCCGTCTTTCCTGCATTTAAATGCATAGTCTCCCTTTCTCGATCTTCATCTGACTGAAACAGGCCCAGCACAAAAAGTCTTAACAACATGGTCACGCTAAATACATAGGTACTTGATCTGGTCATTCGCACTTCAATATTGGCCATTACCCCTAACTACTTATCTTATACATTACAGATGTTACTTCAAAAGAATATAATCACGTCCTATGCCAGGAGAATGCATTCGTGCAACAAAGTAAGCAATAAAAAGTTTATATAGGGTTTTAAAAACAAAAGTCGCTTCTTCCTTATTAGAAGTTTCGTACATAGAATCGTGGGCAAAAACACAAGACACAAACGTAGATAATTGAAAGTGGCTGAACCAATATAAAACCAAATGTTAAACTACAGGTCACAAGTAATTTTGCTGAGTTGTATTGTTAGGGCTCTATTTACAGTAACTTTATAATGGGGAAGTGACCGTGACTTGTGCTATCGTGGTCAAGTGGTTCTCGTGAAGAGGTGGGTATACAATTTGTGTGAATTATGTTTTAGATGGACTTCTAAGTAGAGAGAGAGAGAGAGAGGGGGGGGGGCTTAGATCAGCTGCTGATCCGGAAAAGTGAAGGGATTTGGTTTGCAGAATTGTCACAGCACCCCTACGACGAAAGTCTAGGGAAAGATGAGATGCTAAAGAGAGAGAGAGAGATTCAGCATATTTACTAGTACTAATAAAGACACCGCAAACGTAAGAGCTGGAATACTCATCGAATAGCCCGATGGAGAAAAACTAGAAAAATCCACTGCAGCTGGAGAGCTCTCTGACAGCCACAGAGCAGAAAGGGAAGCACTAGCAGCTACCACGCTAGCAAATCATCCAAACCCCCACAGTCAGATTGTCTTTCTAACCGATGCGAAAACAGTCCCCCCAAAACTTGATATCTCTGATTTCTCCTATTATGAAACGTCTCAGGGCAGCAGCACTTATAGAGCTCAACATAAAAAAAAAACAACAAATTATTTAATGGTTCCCAGCCATGTAGAACTAGAATGAGAAGGCTGACACATTCGACAAGAGTAAGAGAACAACCACACAATTAAACATTGCACTCTATCTGAAGAAACTAATAGTGAATAAAATAAATGAGAAATGTACAAGCTCTCATCCGAATCACAAGAAATACGACGCCTATTATAAGCTATCCCGACAAGATCAACATCAAACCTTTCGACTCAAAAACGTCACAACAGAATGCGACAACCTATGTACCGGAAGCTCAAAATTGGAACCAGTGAAATCTGCCCGTGTGGAGTGTCACCTGAGAATGCAGACCACGTCCTCCAAAACTGCTCTTTTTCCAAGAGGCCCGTGCAAGACACTGGCCCCAAAACAGTCCAATAGAAAGAAAACTATATGGAGAGTTCCCTGATTTGGAAACCACTGCGCAGTTCATCTCATGTATTGGTCTAGTCATCTGAACGCGCTAACATAAAGAATGAGAACGATGAAGAAGAAGACGAGTTGATTCTAAGCTTGCTTTCAGAGTAAAGTACATCAACCTACAAGAAGAAATCTGGTCGGCAAGTGACTCGGGTTTGTAAGTTAGCCCGTCAGAGTCAACAACCCCCAAAGCACCATATATCTTCTTATCTTATATAATACAGACGTTACTTAAAAAAAGAAGATGATTACGTCCTATGCGTCATGCATTTAGTCTCGCAAATTAACCAATGACTTAAATTCTGCCAAGTCACTGGTTTTCCTGGCTAGCTCAAGCAACCCATTCCATGCTCTAATAGCACATATATAGAAGTGGTTTGGGGTTCTCCAATCAATCTCCAAGCTATTCGACTACCTACAAGCTAACTTTTTATAAAACCTAAATTGCTAAAAGTTAAGACAGCATATGTCTGCATTATATCTATATCTTACCTTTTTGATAAAATAGATCTTTGTGCTTTTGCTCATCCTACCTTACTTCATAAATAAGTCGCGCCCAAAAACAAAATAATTTGCTCCAGAAGCAGTTTGTTCAAAATCTACCCATACGCATTTTCTTTGCCGTTGGAGAATTTCAAGTTTTTCTTTAGACTCGAATGTAGCAATGAGTGAACCTTCATGTCCTAAAAAAAAAATAAAGACACTTTATTTCTAATTTGTATGTGTTTAGGCCATTCCTAAGTTTTATTCTGACCTTTAAGATAGATAAAATTGAGTTTGGTCCATTTTGAACACGCGTCAGTGAGAATTCTTGCATGTAAAGAGTTGAATAAAAGAGTTGAAAGAAACCGCATGTCTATGAAACAGACGTGCACAAAGATTTTGTGCATCGCCATTTGTAGAAGTCATGTTAGACATGTTTCGGATAATTTACTTCCTAGTCCGAACCTCCCGCAGGACGACGGGGGGGTGATAGCGGGCAGGGTTTGAACCTGGAACCATTGAGAAGTTCGAACGAAAGTCTATCGCGCATAATGCACGACCAGGCAGTCGTGACTGCTAGAATAATTAGCAACAATATAGGCCTACATGTTATAACTGTGGAGGCGACACAGCCATGGGTTACCCTGACTCATAAGGCTAGGGCAAGGCGAGCGGACAACCGTGATATAATGAGCGAAGGAGTCAAGTGGATTGACGATCAAAGTCTTCCAATTTAGTCCTGCACAGCAGAAGTCAATACGAGACGGAGAGGCCAGTAGAGATTGGTACAGCAGGACAGAACTCGTACAACAGTGTATCGAGTAGCCAAATTTACAGTATTGGCTGTTGATTTATTAAACATTTAAGAGTTAGGGTCTAACATATTTGGAGTCTGGGTGGTGTTGACGATCGTTGAACTTGTAGCACCAAACTGATGGTATTAAATTTAACTAAACCGCTGTAGGCGTTTTGTATGTTAACTTATAAAACATGGAATAACTTTAACTTCTTTGTAAACAATACTAAATATAAATTTTATTACATTGTAGACAGATGTGAACTGTAGATAAAGTTAAATAAATGTAGTAGACTTTAGTAATACTATAAAATGGTATTTTGAACAATAACTCAACTAAAACACGTCTTATCACTCTGGCATTCTGGAGTCGTCTGTCCGAGACAAGGCAGCTGACGACAATGTCGCTTGTTTTGCATCATTCACACTGCATAGCTAACCTCTTCTCACCGTCCCCATAGAAACGCACACACACATACGCTCCATAAACAAGTGGTCAAGTTATTATACAATGTATCAATACTCAATATTCATTACTAGATCATTTATATTACTTAATAGATCCTGTATTGTTTAAATAGTTTTTGATTTTTGTTACTTGCCGTACACAATTTCACTTATTATTTGTATAGAAGAAAGTTTTCAAAACTAGATCTATCCTCTATCGTTTCGTCCTTCTTAAATCTTATAAATTGGGTTGAAGCCTAACATAACGACTATGAGGCGCGGTGGCTGAGCGGTAAAGGCTTCCGAACCGGGGACCGGGGTTCGAATCCTGGTGAAGACTGGGCTTTTTAATTTCGGGATCTTCGGGCGCCTCTGAGTCCACCCAGCTCTAATGGGTACCTGACACATGACACCCTTGTTAACCGTAGGCCACAGAATCAGATGACCTTTAACATCATCTGCCCTATAGACCACAAGGTCTGAAAGGGGAACTCTACTACTTTACTGACATACCAATGAAAAAGTCTTTGCATGATACTTATCTTATCTTATCTTATATAATACAGACGTTACTTCAAAAAAGAAGATGATTACGTCCTACGCGTCATGCATTTAGTCATGCATATTAACCAATGACTTAAATTCTGCCAAGTCACTGGTTTTTCTGGCTAGCTCAGGCAACCCATTCCATGCTCTAATAGCACTAGGGAAGAAGGAGTATTTGTACAAATTTGTCCTAGCATATGGGACGAGGAATGTGCCTTTATTTTTTTGTGTCTTTCAGAGTATTTTATTAGATTTTGTTTTTGTATTTGAAGATTATGGTTCAGTGTTTTATGGCCGTAGGCCACAGAATCAGATGACCCTTTAATACAAGAGACTTAAAACTAAACTATCGGGGTCCTTGTTCTAAGTAGATTACCCAGTCTCATTATTATGGGATGGATAATTATTGCATTGTTTGATTTTATACTATCACAGTTCCACATTTCATTCATTATAGCACCTAGGTATTTGGAGTGTCTGGTCTATGTGACTGGTTTACCATGAATAAGAGATACTTAAATTTTATATATTTGCTTTTTGTATGCTTCTCTTAAAAATAAGCAGTTTTTTGTCTTTTCTTTCATGCCATTCTCATAATAAGATTGTATATTTAAATGTAACAGACATTGTCTTTTTCATCTTCCAATTTACTTATATTTGGCACAAAGCGTAATCTATGTGTTGTTTCCCTTTTTAAAATTATAGGAACAATTTAATATTCGTTTTATTTGCTGAGGTGTACTGAAATATTTATTCTTTGTAATTTCATCTACTTTTTAGATGTATGTATATATATATATATATAATTTGCCCGAAACTGATCAGTAGATGAATAAATAAAATGAATACCACAACGATACTGAGCAGGCGCACTTTGACTTGAATTCTGGAACATAATACACTTTAAACACATCTGCGCATTTTGTTTCGGTACAGCTGAAACCCAGGATAGTTCGCACAGGTTGCAGGATCTGGTGGTGGCTTTTTACTTTCTGTACCTGAAAAGTAACAATAGTTTTCTTAAACACTTAAGTCCTGTTTTGTTTGGGGGGGGGGGGTGTCCTTACACTAACAGTCAATAAAATTTTTTTAAAAATTAAATTTTCATGAACGAACTTAAAGAACCTCTCAACTCAGGGCTCCAAAGTATCAGTCAGTTTAATTTCAAATACATCACAATTGGCAACAACATTAACACTGTCTTTACGAAAACCTAGTTTCTGCTCCGCACTGACTTCAGACACCGTGCTGGTTCTCACCTCGTACTGGTCACACAACGAGGTAACGTGAAGTGATTCTGACACACTCGCTCTTATATAGTCTACTGGCCTACTCGAACCTTCTTGACCACTCCGGTTGATCACTTTCGTCATGACTTACATGCGTAATATTTACGACACTGGTCCTTGCCGAACTGGCGTGTACTGTCACTGGTCACGGTTGACCGCTCGTCCTGCGCTGGGCTGGGGCGATTTGGGTAGGCTAAAAACACACAGCACTACCCCCATCTGTGTCACCACCAGGTTTACAACAATATGATCGACTTAGGCCTACACTCGCTAAGCAATAAAATGCAGTTAGAAAAAAAAGCGATGTGAAGAAATATGTTGGCGATATAATGGAATTAAAAAAAAAATGAACAGGAGAAGATTGAGAGAGATTATTTAAAAATAGACCAACTAAGCAATGTCAAGGACGCCATTTTGAAAGGTCACAACTAAACGAAATGTATTTTGTGTTACAAGTGAAAAAGATAAATGACATTTTACAGTACTGAACAGTGAATGACATAAGTATAATGGCTTAATAAAGATACCTACTTCTACCTATTTTAATCTCCAATATTTGAAACCAAAAGCAAGATATGTCTACAAAAGGGGTGTAACCTGTGACGATATTTTTCAATTTAGTTATTAATTCTAAGATACTAGTATAATATATACAATACAAATTGCATATTTGTCTAGGTTTGATATTTTTGTAATACTAATACTAAAGCAAAGAGTCACCCCCATCCCTGTTAGTCTACAATGTGCTCTCCTGCGCTCTGAATTAAAGAAATTCATTTTCTTGCCATCTGCTACATGTTACTGCTCTTACAAGCAGTGGAGCTGTTTGAATAAAACTAAATGTATTGGGATAAATGGTGTTTTTTTTTAGGTTTTATGCCGCATGAATTTCCATCACCGAGTGTTATTTGAATACCAATCAATGTAAAAAAAATGTACCGAAAGGTTTCAGTACTAGTGTTGTTGACATCAAGCCAGCACAGAGAAAGACAAAGATGTTGACTTTCATCTTGGATAGAGCCATGTGCTGTGAGAACTGCTTTCAGATCTGCAACACAACAAGTCAGTTGACTGCAGAAGTGAAGTATTCTAAAGTAAAATATTCTAAAGTGAAGTATTCTAAAGTAAAATATTCTAAAGTTAAGTATTCTAAAGTAAAGTGAAGTATTCTAAAGTCAAATATTCTAAAGTGAAATATTCTAAAGTAAAATATTCTAAAGTGAAGTATTCTAAAGGAAAATATTCTCAAGTGAAGTATTCTAAAGTAAAGTGAAGTATTCTAAAGTGAAATATTCTAAAGTGAAGTATTCTAAAGTGAAATATTCTAAAGTGAAATATTCTAAAGTGAAGTATTCTAAAGTGAAGTATTCTAAAGTAAAGTGAAGTATTCTAAAGTGAAATATTCTAAAGTGAAGTATTCTAAAGTGAAATATTCTAAAGTGAAATATTCTAAAGTGAAGTATTCTAAAGTAAAATATTCTAAAGTGAAATATTCTAAAGTGAAATATTCTAAAGTGAAATATTCTAAAGTGAAATATTCTAAAGTGAAATATTCTAAAGTAAAGTGAAGTATTCTAAAGTGAAATATTCTAAAGTGAAGTATTCTAAAGTGAAATATTCTAAAGTAAAATATTCTAAAGTGAAGTATTCTAAAGGAAAATATTCTCAAGTGAAGTATTCTAAAGTAAAGTGAAGTATTCTAAAGTGAAATATTCTAAAGTGAAGTATTCTAAAGTGAAATATTCTAAAGTGAAGTATTCTAAAGTGAAATATTCTAAAGTGAATATTCTAAAGTGAAGTATTCTAAAGTGAAGTATTCTAAAGTGAAGTATTCTAAAGTGAAGTATTGTAAAGTGAAATATTCTAAAGTGAATATTGTAAAGTGAAATATTCTAAAGTGAAATATTCTAAAGTGAAATATTCTAAAGTGAAGTATTCTAAAGTGAAATATTCTAAAGTGAAATATTCTAAAGTGAAGTATTCTAAAGGGAAGTATTCTAAAGTGAAATATTCTAAAGTAAAATATATTAAAGTGAAATATTCTAAAGTGAAGTATTCTAAAGTAAAGTGAAGTTTTCTAAAGTGAAATATTCTAAAGTGAAGTATTCTTAAGTGAAATATTCTAAAGTAAAGTATTCTAAATTAAAGTATTCTAAAGTGAAGTATTCTAAAGTGAAGTATTCTAAAGTGAAGTATTCTAAAGTGAAGTATTCTAAAGTGAAGTATTCTAAAGTGAAGTATTCTAAAGTGAAATATTCTAAAGGGAAATATTCTAAAGTGAAATATTCTAAAGTGAAGTATTCTAAAGTGATATATTCTAAAGTGAAATTTTCTAAAGTGAAGTATTCTAAAGTGAAGTATTCTAAAGTAAAGTATTCTAAATTAAAGTATTCTAAAGTAAAGTATTCTAAAGTGAAATATTCTAAAGTGAAATATTCTAAAGTGAAGTATTCTAAATTAAAGTATTCTAAAGTGAAGTATTCTAAAGTAAAGTGAAGTTTTCTAAAGTGAAATTTTCTAAAGTGAAGTATTCTAAAGTGAAGTATTCTAAAGTAAAGTATTCTAAATTAAAGTATTCTAAAGTAAAGTATTCTAAAGTGAAATATTCTAAAGTGAAATATTCTAAAGTGAAATATTCTAAAGTGAAGTATTCTAAATTAAAGTATTCTAAAGTGAAGTATTCTAAAGTAAAGTGAAGTTTTCTAAAGTGAAATATTCTAAAGTGAAGTATTCTAAATTAAAGTATTCTAAAGTGAAGTATTCTAAAGAGAAATATTCTAAAGTGAAATATTCTAAAGTGAAATATTCTAAAGTGAAGTATTCTAAAGTGAAGTATTCTAAAGTGAAGTATTCTAAAGTGAAGTAGTTAGTAATATTTATTGTATACTGTCTCTGAAATAGAATTCATTAAGACATAATTGAGTGGATCAAAATAATACCAAAAACTAGAGTCAAATAAATGAAAGCTACAATTAATAAACTACTGTGTTTTTGACACAATTCTAGAAAGCCCATTGCTGCGAGTCTCTATAAGACCTTCACTAAACAATGTGGCTAACTCAAAAACCTGACAACTTGGGCTCTAATATAATGAGACACTTTAACGAGTGTAATAAATAAGCAAACATTGACAATTATATACTTTACAATTGGCAGTACTAAATGGCTGAATATTACCACTATAACAGCTGTACACAACTTGTATTCTAACCTCGGTCTAGAGATCTCGTCCTCTGCTGGTCCTCAACTGTTCCGACTGATTTGACCCAAGGCTTTCTCGAAAACACGCCCTCCTTTTTCTTTCACCGTCCGAGCACAAGATCACTTTGTATGTTCACAGGAAGTGCTTTCCCTAGCAGACCGATGTCCAGTGTGTCTGCTGTTTGAATAAAACTAAATGTATTGGGATAAATGTTGTTTTTTTTAGGTTTTATGCCGCATGAATTTCCATCACCGAGTGTTATTTGAATACCAATCAATGTAAAAAAGTACAATGTGGATGGCTGCCTGGTCGTACAAATTTGTCCTAGCATATGTGCCTTTATCTTTGTGTTTTTCTGAGTATTTTATTCTATTATTGGCCTAACCAAGGTTAAATAACATTTTAGTTTTATGTTCTTATTTGATTTATAGAAATTTCTTTTAATAAACCCTAATGCTTTGTTTGATTTCTTTTGGGATGTTCAAGCTAAGTGTTCATGGGATGTTCAAGCTCCGTGTTCATGGGATGTTCAAGCTCCGTGTTCATGGGATGTTCAAGCTCCATGTTTATGGGATGTTCAAGCTCCGTGTTCATGGGATGTTCAAGCTCGATGTTCATGGGATGTTCAAGCTCCATGTTCATGGGATGTTCAAGCTCCATGTTCATGGGATGTTCAAGCTCCGTGTTCATGGGATGTTCAAGCTCCGTGTTCATGGGATGTTTAAGCTCCATGTTCATGGGATGTTCAAGCTCCATGTTTTATTGGATGTTTAAGCTCCCTGTTCATGGGATGTTCAAGCTCCGTGTTCATGGGATGTTCAAGCTCCATGTTCATGGGATGTTCAAGCTCCGTGTGCAAGGGATGTTTAAGCTCCATGTTTATGGGATGTTTAAGCTCCCTGTTCATGGGATGTTCAAGCTCCATGTTCATGGGATGTTCAAGCTCCACGTTTATGGGATGTTTAAGCTCCCTGTTCATGGGATGTTCAAGCTCCGTGTTCATGGGATGTTTAAGCTCCATGTTCATGGGATGTTCAAGCTCCATGTTCATGGGATGTTCAAGCTCCATGTTTATGGGATTATTAAGCTCCCTGTTCATGGGATGTTCAAGCTCCGTGTTCATGGGATGTTCAAGCTCCATGTTCATGGGATGTTCAAGCTCCCTGTTCATGGGATGTTCAAGCTCCGTGTTCATGGGATGTTCAAGCTCCGTGTTCATGGGATGTTCAAGCTCCGTGTTCATGGGATGTTCAAGCTCCATGTTCATGGGATGTTCAAGCTCCGTGTTCAAGGGATGTTCAAGCTCCGTGTTCATGGGATGTTCAAGCTCCGTGTTCATGGGATGTTCAAGCTCCGTGTTCATGGGATGTTCAATCTCCGTGTTCATGGGATGTTCAAGCTCCGTGTTCATGGGATGTTCAAGCTCCGTGTTCATGGGATGTTCAAGCTCCGTGTTCATGGGATGTTCAAGCTCCGTGTTCATGGGATGTTTAAGCTCCTTGTTCATGGGATGTTCAAGCTCCGTGTTCATGGGATGTTCAAGCTCCGTGTTCATGGGATGTTCAAGATCCGTGTTCATGGGATGTTCAAGCTCCTTGTTCATGGGATGTTCAAGCTCCATGTTCATGGGATGTTCAAGCTCCGTGTTCATGGGATGTTCAATATCCGTGTTCATGGGATGTTCAAGCTTCCTGTTCATGGGATGTTCAAGCTCCGTGTTCATGGGATGTTCAAGCTCCGTGTTCATGGGATGTTCAAGCTCCGTGTTCATGGGATGTTCAAGCTCCGTGTTCATGGGACGTTTAAGCTCCGTGTTCATGGGACGTTTAAGCTCCGTGTTCATGGGATGTTCAATCTCCGTGTTCATGGGATGTTCAAGCTCCGTGTTCATGGGATGTTCAAGCTCCGTGTTCATGGGATGTTCAAGCTCCGTGTTCATGGGATGTTCAAGCTCCGTGTTCATGGGATGTTTAAGCTCCTTGTTCATGGGATGTTCAAGCTCCGTGTTCATGGGATGTTCAAGCTCCGTGTTCATGGGATGTTCAAGATCCGTGTTCATGGGATGTTCAAGCTCCTTGTTCATGGGATGTTCAAGCTCCATGTTCATGGGATGTTCAAGCTCCGTGTTCATGGGATGTTCAAGCTCCGTGTTCATGGGATGTTCAAGCTCCCTGTTCATGGGATGTTCAAGCTCCGTGTTCATGGGATGTTCAAGCTCCGTGTTCATGGGATGTTCAAGCTCCGTGTTCATGGGATGTTCAAGCTCCGTGTTCATGGGACGTTTAAGCTCCGTGTTCATGGGACGTTTAAGCTCCGTGTTCATGGGATGTTCAAGCTACATGTTCATGGGATGTTCAAGCTCCATGTTCATGGGATGTTCAAGCTCCGTGTTTATGGGATGTTCACCTCCGTGTTCATGGGATGTTCAAGCTCCGTGTTCATGGGATGTTCAAGCTCCGTGTTCATGGGATGTTCAAGCTCCGTGTTCATGGGATGTTCAAGCTCTTTGTTCATGGGATACTTTGTGAATATATTACCTTCAATAACATGGACTAAACAACGATGGCGTATTTACTAGTCTCAATAGCTTTACATGGGCTTAAATCCTCTCCACAAAAATTTTGTTTTGATCCCCGCAAAGGCGTTATAATATAATGACATTTATATTTTTTTAAAATAGTAACTACTAATGGTTAAACATGTCTACCTTTAAACTATGGCGTTACACTCACTAAAATTGCTTTTTGTATCATCTGACAATATGTTATTGTTCTAAATAGGTCACGCCCATGATGTCCCCATCCATCCATCCCAGTGGCGCTACTGCCCATGGAGGGCTCTGGCCTGTTTCAACAAATCCCTTCATTCAGATCTCTCCTATGTTTAAATTTGTATTTTTGACGAGCTTATCCAAGCATGGACTTGATATGCCATGCTCATATTTCAACCTTATGGTGTGGATCTCTATTTTATCCCTTCTCATAATAATAATAATGATTTAATTTATTGAGCACTGCCAACAAACAAAATGTAGGCTTAAGGCGCAGTGGTAACAGTACAAACATAGACACGACAGCTAAAATGAAACAGAGGAATGCCTTCTCCACTATTTGGGACCCTCAGATAAAGCCTTTTGGCCCTAAAGAAAAAAAAATGTATTGACTTTGCCTCTTACATAGTTCACTCTTATAGAGTACACACTTATTTGGTTCATCTGTGATAGCCCTTAAAGGCTGAAATAACTCTGCTTTTATTTTTCTTGTAAATTTTGTTACATGTTTCAGATGTCCCTTCGGAGTTGAAGATAAAATTACTTCCTAGTCCAAACCTCCCGCAGGATGACGGGGGATGGGAGCGGGCAGGGTGTGAGAGACAGTCCGGCGTGCATACAGCTTGACCAGGCAGCCATTCATTACAACAATTTGACATATAGAAATATTTGTGGGAAGCGTGGTCGAGAGGACAAGTGCGCTTGAACTTGGCTTGGCTTGGCTACCTAGAAGGGTTTCGACACCCGACTCATGCAGAGTTGTGTTTACTGAGCCTAAAGAAAGTTGGAAAACCAACTCCCAGATACCCCCTCCCGCCACTGGTCCACAGCGCTCTGAGCATGCTGTAAACATGAAAGTAGCGCTACATAAAAGATATAATAATAATAATGATATCAATATTTGTATATAATTGAATAATAACACAGATTGTAAAAGAAACACAAAACATGTATGGATGGTTTTGTTTAATTTAACAATTATAATGTAATAAATTTTTTTTTTAATTACAACATGGTATTAAAACTTGTAATAAGCGATAAATCGCCCCTCTTTTAAAAATAAAACATCATCGGCTTGATTTTTAGATATGATACTGTAACAGGCATAGGACATTGGTCAATATACATTTCTTTTTAATGTTATTAAATTGTTTTTGTTATTTTAGATGTTAAAATATAATCTATATATAATATATATTTTATAAAATTAAAAAAAAACAATATTATATGTTTACATTTTGCTTCAATTTTATTATTTATAATAGAATCTAACGTTTGTTGTCGGTAGTTAGGGTACAAACTAATGTTTATCCAATCTAAATATCAAATCTTTAAAGGAGTGCTCTCCCTTTTCAAACTGACCGCAGCTTAAAAACATCTATTTACTTTCTCTGCAGACTTAGTCACTGCAACAGCTCAGTGTTCAAAAGCATTGGAGCAAGCATGTCGTTGCGGAAGAGTGAAGAATATAGGGATTATACCAACAAAGTGGACTGTTTAGGACGTGTTTATAAAAGTCAATACAAGTTTTAAAAAGGGTCGGTGCTGTTTTGTTTTGTTTTTTTAATCAGCACGAATCTTGCAAGGCAGTCAATAATTTTTTTTTTCTACAAACTAAACATATATTAAAAAATCATATTAACATTTATTAACAATAACACTCCTGCGGTTAGATTATGGGTCTCAATAAGAAAACGTTTCATTTTAGCCACATCTTTGGATTATAGTTAATAAAATTCACAATGAGAATAACTAGGCAAATTGAAACACTGGGATAGCTGTCTGCCGGGATAGCTGCCGGCCTTATGCATAGTCAAACGATTGCTGGGGGTTTCACACAGGACTCTCAAAACAATTTATCTAGAGAAGAAACTTGTGCCCAATGTTAGTGTTCGAGTACACAGTCGATGTTTATTAAATTTTTTTTTAAAAATGTATTTGGGGTCACCAAATTTACTCGCCTAGGGCCTTCAATTATCTAAGGCCTGCCCTGCTAATATGAGCTCTGGCTTTTGTCTCGACGGTTCCGGGCTCAAAACCTCTCCTCTGCCGTTGGCGAAATTTGTGGGCTAGAATCGAATAGTCTACGATTCTGTAGGAACATCCGAAACATGTCAAATAAAATTCACTATCTAAGTAAGTCGAAACAAACACAGAATAACAGTGGACATTGAAATGATAAAATATAAATAAATATTTATTCACCTTCACTTGTAGATTAAAGTTTTTTGCCTGTTGGTAACCGAGATCATTCAATAAAGCTTCCTTGACAATGTCAGTTTCCTCTTTTACTTTCAAACCTCTTATTTCGTTTCTTACTTTTTCTTTAGCTTTTATTTAAATACACCAACCCCTTTTTTTTTGGTCCGATTTCGCCTTCCGACTTAGGCGGGACAGTTCCGCTTTGGAATATTTTTTTTAATAAAATGTCTGTCCGGGACGGCAAACATCCCGCTTTCTTCTGAAAAAGTTGATCGATGTCACGCTTTTATTTCAAAGTTTGATTTTATGCATCGCCTTTTCATTAATAACTTCAAAGTTACCGTTTTAAGAAAAATGAAAGGATTAAATTGCATTATAGTCATTACATGAGCTAAGGGCAGTAACTGCGTTACTGTTTGGTGGAGTTGCCGTATCGCGGGTCACTGGTTCATGCCCTGGTCGACGCAGTCCCTTATTTTCATTACATTTAATTCACTATCTTCTCTCATTAAAAATATGCTGTCTTTATGAATGTAGTTTGTCAGAGCAGACGAGAGGATCTCTACACACTGTCACGCCAGTCGAGGCATGTAAAATGAATGGACTACTGGATCTCTACACACTGTCACGCCAGTCGAGGCAAGTAAAATGAATGGACTACTGGATCTCTACACACTGTCACGCCAGTCGAGGCAAGTAAAATGAATGGACTACTGGATCTCTACACACTGTCACGCCAGTCGAGGCAAGTAAAATGAATGGACTACTGGATCTCTACACACTGTCACGCCAGTCGAGGCAAGTAAAATGAATGGACTACTGGATCTCTACACACTGTCACGCCAGTCGAGGCAAGTAAAATGAATGGACTACTGGATCTCTACACACTGTCACGCCAGTCGAGGCAAGTAAAATGAATGGACTACTGGATCTCTACACACTGTCACGCCAGTCGAGGCAAGTAAAATGAATGGACTACTGGATCTCTACACACTGTCACGCCAGTCGAGGCATGTAAAATGAACGGACTACTGGATCTCTAAACACTTTCACGCCAGTCGAGGCAAGTAAAATGAATGGACTACTGGATCTCTACACACTGTCACGCCAGTCGAGGCATGTAAAATGAATGGACTACTGGGTCTCTACACACTGTCACGCCAGTCGAGGCAAGTAAAATGAATGGACTACTGGATCTCTACACACTGTCACGCCAGTCGAGGCAAGTAAAATGAATGGACTACTGGATCTCTACACTGTCACGCCAGTCGAGGCAAGTAAAATGAATGGACTACTGGATCTCTACACACTGTCACGCCAGTCGAGGCATGTTAAATGAATGGACTACTGGATCTCTACACACTGTCACGCCAGTCGACGCAAGAAAAATGAATGGACTACTGGATCTCTACACACTGTCACGCCAGTCGAGGCATGTAAAATGAATGGACTACTTGATCTCTACACACTGTCACGCCAGTCGAGGCATGTAAAATGAATGGACTACTGGATCTCTACACACTGTCACGCCAGTCGAGGCAAGTAAAATGAATGGACTACTGGATCTCTACACACTGTCACGCCAGTCGAGGCAAGTAAAATGAATGGACTACTGGATCTCTACACACTGTCACGCCAGTCGAGGCATGTAAAATGAATGGACTACTGGATCTCTACACACTGTCACGCCAGTCGAGGCATGTAAAATGAATGGACTACTGGATCTCTACACACTGTCACGCCAGTCGAGGCAAGTAAAATGAATGGACTACTGGATCTCTACACACTGTCACGCCAGTCGAGGCAAGTAAAATGAATGGACTACTGGATCTCTACACACTGTCACGCCAGTCGAGGCATGTAAAATGAATGGACTACTGGGTCTCTACACACTGTCACGCCAGTCGAGGCATGTAAAATGAATGGACTACTGGATCTCTACACACTGTCACGCCAGTCGAGGCAAGTAAAATGAATGTACTACTGGATCTCTACACACTGTCACGCCAGTCGAGGCGAGTAAAATGAATGGACTACTGGATCTCTACACACTGTCACGCCAGTCGAGGCAAGTAAAATGAATGTACTACTGGATCTCTACACACTGTCACGCCAGTCGAGGCATGTAAAATGAATGGACTACTGGATCTCTACACACTGTCACGCCAGTCGAGGCAAGTAAAATGAATGTACTACTGGATCTCTACACACTGTCACGCCAGTCGAGGCAAATATTTTCTTTTTAAATATCACATAGATCTAAATGTTAAATGACAAGAAATGTACAAACTGACACATTTTTTCCATACTTCACAATATGAATAGGTCTACGTTATAGGCCTGGAGGGGTGGCGGCTGAGTGATAAAGCTCTTGGCTTCCGAACCAGGGGGTCCCGGGTTCGAATCCTGGGGAAGACTGAGATTTAAAATTTCGGGATTTTTGTGCGCCTCTGGGTCCACCCAGCTCTAATGGGTACCTGACAAAAGTTGGGGGAAAAGTTAAGAAGGTTGGTCGTTGTGCTGGCCACATGACACCCTCGTTAACCGTTGGCCAAAAAATAGACGACCTTTACATCCACCGCTCTATAGATCGCAATGTCAGAATGGGGAACTTTACTTCTGTACGTTATAGGTCTAAGACAACCAGTTAGATCTATTTGCTTATTTCAGATCTATTTGCTTCTTTCAGATCTGTTTGCTTCTTTCAGATCTATTTGCTTCTTTCAGATCTATTTGCTTCTTTCAGATGTATTTGCTTCTTTCAGATCTATTTGATTCTTTCAGATCGATTTGCTTCTTTCAGACCTATTTGCTTCTTTCAGACCTATTTGCTTCTTTCAGACCTATTTGCTTCTTTCAGACCTATTTGCTTCTTTCAGACCTATTTGCTTCTTTTAGACCTATTTGCTTTTTTCAGATCTATTTGCTTCTTTCAGATCTATTTGCTTCTTTCAGACCTATTTGCTTCTTTCAGACCTATTAGCTTTTTTCAGACCTATTTGCTTCTTTCAGACCTATTTGCTTCTTTCATATCTATTTGCTTCTTTCAGATCTTTTTGCTTCTTTCAGATCTATTTGCTTCTTTCAGATCTATTTGCTTCTTTCAGATCTATTTGCTTCTTTCAGACCAATTTGCTTCTTTCAGACCTATTAGCTTTTTTCAGACCTATTTGCTTTTTTCAGACCTATTTGCTTCTTTCAGATCTATTTGCTTCTTTCAGATCTATTTGCTTCTTTCAGATCTTTTTGCTTCTTTCAGATCTATTTGCTTCTTTCAGATCTATTTGCTTCTTCCAGATCTATTTGCTACTTTCAGATC
>JAZGLO010000021.1:0-128084 GCA_036873155.1 Biomphalaria sudanica
TTCAGTCTGTCCAGCACATCAGCAGTTACTTTAATAACATAATAAAATAAATAAGATTTCGAATTTCTACTTTAGAACTTCCTTAAATCCAACGAACTTAATTTGGTTCCTGACATACATTGGGGATTTGTAGGCCTTGGTCGTTGAAAAAGCCCCATGGTACCCTAGTCAACTTTCAGATATTGAAAAATATAACCTTTACATCATCTGCCCCCAGTTATTGCAGGGTCTATGTAAGCTAGCTTTACCTTGTACCCTCTATAAATATCAGAATTTAAATACCAAGAAAAACATATTCATTAACTATCCATAGTATTTTCTAAATGTATTACCCAGTACACAGACTTTTTTCTCAGTATCGTACTGGTAAGCCTGGCACGTTGTCTCTTGTGCACATTTCATGGCGCAGAGAGTTGATGTCTGAATGGAAAAGTTCTTGTCGATTGGCTGAATTGTCTTATACAAGTCGCCTTTAAACTGAAATATTGTAGTTGTCAATGCTGCATGGCACAGTGTTACTAAAAGTATAAAAGTAGGTTTAAACAGAGAATGCGATGGGAAGAAAACATAGAAAAATGGACAGGTCTGCCTTTGCAAGAGGCTTTCTTCAAGGCAAAAGACAGGCGAATGAAGAAAGACGGTAGACATATCATGTGTGGTTCAGGCCTGGAAGACTAAGAGATATGTGAAGGTGAAGGGTATGTTGTTTCAACTCCTGTTCTCAAACAAAAATTAAATTGTAAAACGTAGCAATAGATTTCATCACGTGACGAATGAGTTTAAAAAATAATTACGCAATCATTAGTGTGAACATAACTACAAGTATACCGGCGTGATAGAAGAGTGATAAAGCGCTCGACTGGCGAACCAAGCGGTCTTAGTTTCAAATCTTACTTCATTTGGCTGCTGCTTTGTTCTAGATTCTAGGCCACAGTTCCTCATTTAAAATCTTGTCTATTTACACTACTTACTATATAATTTGTTAGTCTTTTTTTTTCATTTTTTGGATGTTTCTTCAAATTTGAAGATAATTTACATCATAGTCCAAACCTTCCGCAGGACGACGCGGGATTGCATCGGGCAGGGCATGAAAATGGGAACATCGAGACCACGGAATGACAGTCCCGTGCGCATTTCGCACCAGGCATCCAATCGTTATGCTCATAGTTAATATACTTTGTACACCTTTACCTACCAAGGTACTTCTCGAGGACCACGCTTAACTTGTCAACCGTCTTTCTACATTCCTTTGGTTTAATAAACCAGGTGTCTGAAAGTTTGCTGTGCAGTGACTGAACAAAATATTTTCTTTTTGATATTACTCTCGCAAACATCCACATTGTGATTTGCGCGTTTGGTTTCAGAAAGTTTTAACAACTCACACTGTCTGTCTATATGGTAAAAAAGTTTGTTCATGTTATTTCTCCCACACCCAATCTCGTATGAACTTGAAATTTTGCACATTTATTTCTTTTATCTGACAGTATCAGAATCAATTTTTAAAAACATCAATTAGTTACTTAAATTTTGGTAATTAATTATTTTGTTTGGTGTCTTGAAAAAGAGAAAGAAATCGTACTTGACAGTATTATTTGTATACGTTAAATTAGTCTCCTTGAGAAATCTTGACCTGAAGTGAACATTTTGTTTATGGATTAAAAAAAAAAACAATCATGCAATTAATCACAAGGATACCTGTCTTCCTTCCTTCTACTTTCACAACTGGTCTTAGGGAAGTGATAGGATCATAGCACATTTAAAATGCTAAAATCTAATCGAAAACAATAAGTAAAACTATTTCTATCGCACATAATTACAAGGCTAGGATGATCTTCCATAAAATTGCAATAATAATCCAAACGTATTGATACAATTATATTTAATATAAGCTTTGTTTTTTTTTTAAAGTATTTTTTATGCTTTTCTTTTACTTTTGTGATTAATCTTGTTGAAAAAAAACAAAAATTGTTTGTTCTATTGGTGTTATTTTATTACAGATAGCGTCTACTAATACAAACAAATACTTACCAATAGGGTTTTTAACTGCACAGCAAATTTTGAGACACCCGTTTTAAAACAACAAACTATTTGCTTTATGCATGTTATATGGTTTGAGTAACAATATAACTACTAGTCACGCAAGATTAAGGCCTAATCATGGGATGGCCTAATATCGTATATTTTTTTAAAATATGTAATGTGTGTTTTGTTTAGTTGTTAACAACTTAAAAATGTAAAGCTTAACTGATAGAAAAATGACAAGAAACAATATTGGATTCATATTTTATCTCTTAAGATAAGTGTCAGTATGATACAAAATGAAAAAAAACAACTTTATAGTTTGTAATGATACAATTCACTTTATAAGAGATTAAAAACTGTTCCGTATAAAGTAGCAGTTAAGTTATGACAACTGTAGGCGTAACATTTTTTTTAACGTTCCACACACATTTTTTCCTTGGCACAGTCTGCAAAAGAGCTCACAGCTCAGCAGCAATAAAGCTGCTAGAAGAAGAAGAACAGCCCGCTTATAAACAGACATAACCTTAATAATTTAAAAGGCCACAGCCAATGGAGTGATTGTCTGGTTGTTGCCTTAGCGACGTAGACAAGGGGAGCTGACTTTAATATTTATAATTATCAATAGTAGTAAGGGTGGCTAAACTTCTTCGTTTGGGATCTGTGAGAGTTTGTCCTAGGGTTGTTGTGACAGTTCGTCGTAGGGGTGCTTTGACAGTACATCGTAAGTTTTCTGTGACAATTGAAGTAATTAAAATTCCAAAATCTTTCCTGTCTTTATCAGGATATCTTTCATTTATGTTGTGGATGACCTTTTTCTTTGGTTGACCTTTTTTTTTGGTTGACCTTTTTCTTTGTTCAGTGTTGAAATTTTACCATTTAAATTACTTTAGTTTTAAATCTAAAGCTATTCGCACCTGGGAAAAAATGACATTGTATAGATCCACATGGCAAGAGAGTATAAAAATAGGGTCTCGGATAACAGATGCCATACACAACAATAGTAGAAAGAAGTGTGAAAGTGCAAAGGCTCCTGATGATTACAGCTGCCACTGCAGCTTAGTTAATCAAACAAGAAGTTTTAAAGAGGAAAGATCGCCTCTCGAGACGTGAAATACCATAGAACTGTAAATAAGTTTTTTTTATTGTATTAGGGCTTTATAATAATAAAATATAAGTTCGATATAAGTTATATTGAAAATCCGACATCACAATATTTTAGACCATTGAAAGTTCTGATGCAACGGCTACTTTTTTTTTGTGAAAGGGAAAAAATCTATTTTTTAAAATCAGTTATGCAAGCAGTTTTTTAAAGAGAAAAAGCTACTTAGAATGCATTATAAGTTAGACCTAAATTAAAAGAAATAATAATCTTGTAAACGTCATTTTCGTGAACAAATTTTTACATTGTGGAAATGTGTTGTTGTGATCATTCGAATAAAGATTGAACTTTATCAACACAATTACATGTATTATAAGACTTCAGTTAGGCTAAGAGACGCGCGGTAGCTGAGCGGTAAAGCGCTTGGCTTCTGAACCGGGGGCACCGGGTTCAAATCCTGGTGAAGACTTGGATTTTTAACTAAACTATCACTTGCCCCAGCACAACAAAGGAGGTGTTGACTTGAAAACCCCCTACTAGGGGTTTTTGAGTTTATAACCCCTACTGGGGGTGAAAGTTTAAACCCCCTACCAGGGGGGAGCTCGAGTTTAAACCCCCCTACCTGGGCTTTTCGCAGTTAAATTCCCCTCTTCTATAGCACAAAACAAACAAAAAATGGAAACGACAATCACCCAAATTTCACGAGCACAGTTATGGAAGATTTTGATTTTTAAACACCTTCCAAAATTTCCGATAAACCCCCTCTTCAATATAAAAAAAGAAAATTACACACTCGAAATTCTATGAGCATAGCCAAAGGGGTTTTGAGTTAACCCCTTTTCCCTCGTCAGTAGGGTGTAAAGCTGAAAAATACCTCTTCAATACCCGGTTTAAAAAAAAAACGCAAATTAGGCACTCAAAATGTTATGAGCGTTGCCAAAAGGAGCTTTGAGTTTAAACCCCCCATCAGAGTGGTTTGATGCAAAAAATACCTCTTCAATATAAAAAAAAGCAAATTACACACTAAAATTATTTGAGAGTAGCCAAGACTATTGGGGGTTTTGAGTTTAAATCCCTCTCCTACAGATGGCTCTTTTTAAGTTATTAAAGTTTATTTAAGTTTTTAAAGATGGTTTTGAGTTTAAAATCCCCCTACAGAGAGTTTTGAGGTGGAAAACTTCTATCTTCCATATTATTCTAAAGCAAACTACAATTACTAAATTCTATGACCGTAGCTAAATGTGGTTAAGAATTTTTAAAAAACTTAACTCCAGAGATTTTTTAGTTTAAAACCCCCAAAAGATGATTTAGACGATAAAACTTCCCTTTCCGATATAAAATCTAAAGCAAACTACAGTCACTTAATTCCAGGAACGTTTTCAAGAGAGGTTACACATCTCTACCAGTGGCGGGGCTCCATTAATAAAGTGCAGTGAATAGTCATCTGCCGAAATTGAAAAACACTAAATGTGGCTCAACAAAGATGGCTGAGACAAACTGAATTAGGCATAATAAAATTTGCAATGACATCAAAGTACAACTTGGTGTCACACATTCATGGAGGTCCTCAGAGCAGGTGGGAAGTGGCTTGACACATTACAGTGATAGGTTTTTGTGGAAACAGCTTTACGGAAACTGCGCCGAACGGCGCGGGAGAGTCTAAGTCAGTAAGAATAGCACATTAGATTTTTAAATAAAACTTTGCTTTACGGAAACTGCGCCGAACGGCGCGGGAGAGTCTAAGTCAGTAAGAATAGCACATTAGATTTTTAAATAAAACTTTGAAATGCACTGTAGATACCTAAGAATATGCATTTTGTTGGCTTTCAATATCAGAAATAGTGCTTGGCGGCGGGGCTTCGACCCCCTTGATGTCAGTTGCAGAGAGTCTACAATTTTTCCACTATCTCCAGGAAGAACCTATTCTAGGGCATAATAACTGTCATCCGAAAGAATGATGGGTTAGAATGTAATAAAGATTATATACATACACACACACACACATATCCTACATACATATAAATATATTTTTTTCGCTCTCAGGGGTGAGTGGGGGTAGGGGGAGAGAAAAAATCCCTCCCAAACCCCCCCCCCAGAAAAAAAATTCTGGCTACGCCCTTGTTTTTTCGACAATAATGAAATGCTCAACATGTGCAACGTTCAAAAGAAATAATGTGAAAGAAAAATTGCTACCTCATGCTGTACCAGATAGACCATGGAAAAAGGTTGCGACAGATTTGTTTGAATGGCGAAACAATGACTATTTGCTAGTTGTGGACTATTTCTCCAAATATCCTGAAATAAAACGACTGGAGAACAAAAGAGCAGAATGTGTTATCAGGGCAATATAAGGTATTTTGCTAGATATGGCATACCAGAAGAAATAGTGAGCGACAAAATGCCCTTCAATAGCTATCAATATAGAGAGCTTGATTCTGAATGGGGTTTCAAGATAACAACATCAAGCCTTAGGTACCCTCGATCAAAAGGACAAAGTGAGGTGTATGTTGGAATCTTAAAGCAGATATTTAACAAAGCATACAATAGTGGGAAAGATTATTATTTCGCTATGCTCGAGTATAGAAATACTCCGATAAGCGGACTCTTTATTTGCCGTCACAACTGCTGATGAGAAGAAGACTCAGGGACATCATACAACTGATCCCAAACTATTGAAACCATCGATAGTTGAAAATGCAGAGACATTACTCAAAGAACGACAGATGAAAAGCAAAGCGAAATACGATGCAAAAGCAAGATTACCTAAGGATTACTCTGTCGGGGAGAAGGTGAGAGTTCGTCTAGGACAAACATGGCAGAGAGCAGTCGTCATTAAGAAACATTTATCACCCAGATCTTACATCATAAAGACAAATGATGGAAAAACATACAGACGAAATCAACGGTTTTTAAACAAGAGCTACGAAGAAGGACATCTTTGGGTACTATGATACCGACTAAGACAATGAACAGCAAACTGTTAGAACAAACGAAACAGACAATTATAAACCAAAATCTAGAGAACTTGTTATGCCGGTCAAGACAATCAGAAGTGATAGACCTGTCAAAAGTTCTTGTAAATATAAGTCATAAGAACTTTAAAAGGAAGGATATGATAATAGTTTTAAAAGGAAGGATGTACTAATATTATATGATATTACGTCATCGTTTGTTGTTTGTGCGAAAGGAAAGAATCGGACTGAAATAAATAGTCAGTTCTATATGTCTACCTTGATAAAGACAGTCTCGTTATTTTAATTATCATTTAATAACGTCTACAATAATTTATTATCGATCTGTGACAACAGAACAAAAATATAGAATTTCAATTTCTAGACTTAAAGTGTAGCTTTTGATTTCCAAACGTCCAGATCAATATTGCAATGTTATATTATACTAAAACTGTTGCACTATTTATACATTTAATGTTGCATTCAGTCTATTAAACTTTCAACAAACATTCTTATTAGAAAAAGACATTAACCAACCAGTCGATGACCTCTGGAATTACATTAAAAAACATCTTATCTTATCTTATCTTATATAGTACAGACGTTACTTCAAAAAAAGAAGATGATTACGTGCTACGCGTCATGCATTTAGTCACATTACACACTACGGCATGGCATTTACCGGATATGTACAATATGTCAGACGAGCGATTTTAATTAATCTTTCAATATTGATATTGTAATTGAAAACAAAAAGAAGTATAAGATCCAATATATCGTGCTTGTACGTCGATGTCTCAGCACAGTTATTAACAGAGCTATTGGTATTTTCAATTCAAAGAAGCTAGAAGAAATTGCGAATAAATTTTAAAATGTTCAACTTTTTTTGGAAATCGTTTATTTTTATTTTTTGAGCCACTTGTAATAGTGCAATGTGCCACTTTTGACGCATACTCCATAGAATGGCCTTCCTTGCATTAAGTAAATACATAAAATTTTATCTGCCTATTGATTCTAGATGATATATATTATATTTGAAAGATAAGATATAGAAGTAACACTTAGAATAGCTTTGAATATTGCGTGTAATAATACACTTAGACAAAACATGAGTGTAAAAAGCTAGAAACAGACATTTTCAGTGTTAAGAAAATCATTTGCACAAATAGCATTAACGTTTTAAATTTTATAATTGTAATTGTTTTTCTTATAATATTATTGGATGGAGGAAAGTGGAAAATCACAAGACAACATTATAATAAACGCTCAATGTTACAAAGATTTTAACATTTACTGACTCTTTATTCATACAATCTAAAATTTGTTTTAGTATTATGTTTAAAAACTAATAAACTAAATGCTCAATATTAATTATAAACGTCATGGAAAATTCACCATAAAATGGTGGAAACAAAATGCTCGTTCCTAATTAGTCGTTGACCATTGAAATTGACCACTTAACTGAGTAGTTGATATTTATAAGTAAAAGGGAAATGACGTTCGAATATAAATACATAAGGTATGCACTCTATTCAGTCACATCTTAGCAGGTTCACATACGGAAAAAAATTTTAGGGAGCAAGATTTAAAGTAGATCTTTGAGTTGTAGAATGTCGCGCAGTAGCCAGGTGTATACGGTTCTCCTAAAAAGACGAAAAAAGAAACAAAGTTACATTGTATATAAGTAGGTACGAATACAGTGATTTATAAATAACTTTCAAAATAGTTAATGCTAATGTTAGATTTTCCCCTCACATTCTCTCTCTCTCTGTCCTTCTTTGTCTGTCTGTCTCTCTCTCTCTTTTATCAAAACTTATTTTTTTGTTCATCAGATATACCATAGAAAAAAAATCTCAATAATATTTATAACGTATTTTATCGAATCAAAGCAAGACCAGTCGTCAAAGGAGACCTGAACACTGACCTGCAACGTCGTAACCTGTGGGCAGTGGAGACCAATAGCTCGTTGCCACGTCACAGGTCTGTACGACGTGATAATAAGCTGTTTGTCTATATTGCCCACAATTGTTGACGTCGCATTTCGTTGTTGAGACCCCCTATAACGATTGATTCTTTTCACTTGTAATTTTTCTCCGAACCCATTAAGCTTGTTTATAAAACCTCTTGGGTCAGCGGATCACAATTTGAGAAACACTATACAATAACACTCAGACATTAGAGCATACATTTCAGCTTGCTCTGTATAATCTTCTCTCTTCACTTTATTTCTACTTCAAAGTCCAAGATGCCGATAAAACGGCTATTGTTTAGATGGTATGGGTAAACAAAAAATCAGCTAGTGTTCAAATAACCTCGAAGTTGTACGTTTTAGTCATAAGGTACACAACTTGCGTTTTTTTTTTGTCAGAATGTTTGTCATTTTTACTTGGGCGTGGCATATATTTCATAATTTTTTTTTTATTATTGAATCAAATTAAAAGTTTATTTTCTGTATGAATTGAAGTTTTTAAATCACGGAAATAAAGATTTAAGTATTACCAAAGATGTGAGCTTTCCAAGTATCGTCCAGAGGGCTACCATCATAAGACCAATAATGTTTCTGAGTAACAATGTCATACTCCAGTCCTACCCAAAATTCAATCCTATAAATATTCAAGACGTTGACTTTATCACTTGTGTCTACACCGACCAAAGTGCCTTTATAACCTAGCAACAAACATACAAGAAGTTTCTTTTAAAAAATACATTTTAACAAATAAATTTTACTGAGTTAATAGTGATAATTTTTTTAGATCTCATATTTCATTAGTTTTCTAGTTATTATATGTAATTTATTATAATTATTAAATACATAAAAAAAATACATGCAACGTCATTTTTACACTTTAGGTTTGTTATACAACATGCATAATCAGTGGCGTCACAAGAGTGGGTGTCGCCTGGTGCGGTCAGTTCAGAGTGTCAAGACCCTTAAAAAAATTAGTTTCTTTGTTGCGCTGTAATATATAAAGTTTTATAATTCCCTAAGTTATTTGATTGCTCAATAATAATAAAATGATTGTCTATTAAATTTTAAAATTCAGTTGTCGATTACAATTTATCGAAAGTTTATTTGGGTTGTGTAGTTCTGTGAAACTCTGAACGCATCCTCAATCTTAAAAATAGAAACCATTGCCATTAATTTATAGTTCAATTTTACAACATCGCAACTATAAGTATATTACACTGGGTTTCCTTCTCGATTTCAAACAAAACTTGAAAACTTATCATTAAATTGATCAAGTTCATGTCTTTAACGATTTCATTTTAAACAAAACTTTCCTTTGTGAAAGTGTTTGTTTCTTTGTCTCAAAAAGTTCTTAATTTTAATTTTTAAAATCCCTTTTTACATGATGCCATAGAAATGCGTATGTAAAGAAATTGTTGAAATATATTTTAAGGTGTTAGTGGCATATGAATCAAGAATATCTTTTGTTGCCTTTAGACCCTTCGTTTCTGTTTGACTCTGGCCTTCTGAATAATCAACATAAGCTCTAATTTTTTAAAATAACATCTACAATACTTCGTTTGGTGTTGAACTAAAGAATTTTTCGGTTTGATTGCTCCAAATTAATCTGCTACAATACTCAGCTTTGAGTTAAAAAAAAAGATCAATGCACATAAGAATGAAAATCTTTTTTTTCTCTTCTTCAATAGTGAGTTCAGCATCTTGTGATCGCTCGTATGACATTTTCTTCTTTTTTTTTTCTACTGAATCACAATTCTTTGTTTTTAGGTTTAATTAATCACCTTTTTGACAATATTCTAAAGATAGGCCTACTCTTGTGTATCTTTGGCCTTCTAGTAGATCTCCCCATCACAAAAAAGTAAAGATAGGTAAAATAAAAGACCGTAAGCTACGCCTCTAGAGGCAATAATTTCACCAAAAAAAAGTATTTCATTCGTATCCAAAAAACGCTAGTCAAAAAGCAATTTTCTGAAAATGAATGTTGACAAAATAGATTGAGTGAACATTATATACATTTTTCTAAAAACCTATATATATTCTATATGGTTGTTAATAAATTTTCTATACTCCTCAATGCTTCCAGACATTAAAGCTGCATTTTTATATCCTTAAGCTTTACATATAGATTCAAGATCAACCTTTTCTAGACATTTTAAGATATTAAGTTGATCCTCAAAAAGTTTTTTTTTAAATCCATAAGAATTCTTTTCGTCTTTAATATTTCAATATCGGACTTATACAATTAGTCAATAATAGTCGACAACAAAAGATTGCAGTTCTGTTGCTACTTAGTGACTAAATCGTTCCCATTAGGAGGCAATGGAAGCATCAAAATCAGAAAAAATCCCCTAAAAAATTAAAAGTACAATATTCGACTGACACATTGTAACATTTCCTTTATCTTGGCTAAAGCTTCATTTACAGAGAAATAACATTACATTATAATCTTCAGAAATCCCAATGACCTCTTTTTTACTTTCCGATTCTACTAAATTTACATCAATGGCAAGAATGCAATAATATTAATGCCGGAAGAAGTCGTCGTTTGTTAAACAAGGAACTATTGGTTGGCGTCCTGATATTAAGGTGCTAGCGACAAATTAGATTCAATTAAAACATTTTTAAAAATCAAGCAGTGTTTATATACATACATGCAGCTGGTATACATCTGAAAATAAGGTTTCACGTTTTACTTGATATATTAAGTATAATATAGCATTTTGAAATAATTTCATAAAAAAATAAAAATATGTTAAGTCGAAACCGCACCACTTGCACCCCCTCTAGTGACGCCACTGTGCATAATAAAACTTTTTTTAACACAAACAAAAAAAATATGTACGTTCAATGGACAGATTTGTTAATTACTTCCATATATCTTAAGATGACAGGGCTTAACTTTCTTTCTGCAATATGAATAATATTTATATTCCTTTGTTTTTGTACTCCCAGGTTATGAATGTGAATAGTCTTGCACGTGATGTGAACTGAATGGTTAAGTCTTTCCTTGAATGTACGAGAGAGTGAGTGAGTCAATGAGGTCTTGTTCCCGTCCATGTAGGTTGGACGGTTGCTTCCTGGACTGGTGTAAATTAATATTTCATGACAGTTGCTTTTCATTATGTGCTTTATTGAATATTAAAGCTATTATTATTTTCACGGATAGCTGAACTTGACAATAGATATGTGTACACAAATTTCAACTTCATCCCCCCAGAAAAAGTGTAGAAAATTTAATGAAGAAAATATCTTCTATTTAAGTAGTTCAGTAAAGTTTCCCTATCAAACCTTGCGATCTATTGGTCAGATGATGTTAAGGTCTTCTGTTTATATGGTTAACGTTAAACAAAGACCAACCGCCTTAAATGTCTCCATCTGTATTCAGGTACCCATTAAGAGTTGGGTGGACTCAGGGGTGCCCTAAAAAAATCCCGAAAATTAAAATCCCAGTCTTTATCGAGTGTCCAGTCCAGCATCCCAGGTTTAAAAGCCAAGTTCTTTACCATACAGCCGCCGCGTCCCCTATTTAAGTAGTTATTTATGGTCCACTAAAATCTTGTCTTGATAGTTAACGCAACCATGATACAGTGAAAGTGCATTGTTGGTGTTATTATTGTTAGTAGATACTATATAGTAGTACCTTTACAAAGATTATTAGCGTCAAGTTGTTTATAGAAATTATACTCTACACGAATACAAATGCGTATTTCGTTAGATAGTCCCTGTAAAGTCCAAATCGAAGTATCGCATGTTGGTTTGGAAGAAGTAGTGGCATAGCTTATTGCTGGTCCGGGAGACTGTCCAGCCCAATACAGTTTCTGACTAGAGAATCGTTGAACTGTTGATGACAACACTGTTGAGCCTTAAAAAATATAGGAAAAAGAAAGCATAAAAAGTAGTACAACATTCTTTTTAAAATAAAAGTAAACGTATAGTTTCCTCTTTCAGACCTTGCGATTTATAGAGCTGATGATGTCAACGTCATCCGTATCTTTGCCACTGTTAAAAGTAAAGTCAAATAGTCTGTTGATGTCAAAAACATGTTTTCATGGACGCCCGCAAGGGGGTTGCAAGGTGGTGCACTTGCACGTTGCACCCCATCCTTAGATTCTAAGTAACCACCAGATCAGTTAATATCTAAGTAGCAACTGAACTAGTAGAGCTTTCACTGGTGGCTGAAGTCCAACTGTAGATGACTAGCCAAGTGTTATCAGAAATTAATGTATTTGCATCCCTCTGAATTCTGAGTAACCAAATTTTAACAAGTTTTTTTTTACCCTTTCAATTAACACCTATAAAACAACTTCTTAATATGTATTGCTTCTAATGATACAAAGTTAATAAGGATACGCTATTATTGTAATAAACTAAAATAGATTAATCTGAGGTTCATGTATACCATGTGCAATTTATTATTATAGGCTCTTAATTCAATATTCTATAGCACTTTAGTCGTAACAATTTCATTTCATTTGAAAATAATTATAGATATCTTTTTATTTAGTAAAGGCTTAGAATATGGTAAAAGTTTCTTGTTTGTTTGTTTTTTTGTCTTGTAGGAAAAATCATTGCCAGCTGTCTTTTGATTTGATATACGTGAGTATAGTCATGTTAATACACATATCTGCGTGGAGATGTGGTCAATGAAAGCGATCGAAAAAATAGCTAGTGAAACACTTACACTAGTTTAAATAAGAAAGAAGAAAGTTATTTTCATGCCATCTGATTAAAAACGAAGATTTGTATCGATAGAGCACTGGCATTATCTTATCTTATCTTATATGATGTAGACGTTACTTCAAAAGAGATGATTACGTCTCAAGCATCATGCATTCAGTCATGCATATTAAACAATGACTCAAATACTTAAATTCTGCCAAGTCACTGGTTTTCCTGACTAGCTCAGGCAACCCATTTTATGCTCTAATAATACTAGGGAAAAAGGAGTATTTGTACAAAATTGTCCTAGCATATGGAACGAGCAATGTGCCTTTATCTTTGTGCCTTTTAGAGTATTTTATTAAATTTTGTTTATGTATTTGAGGATTTTGGTTCAGTGCTTTATGTATAATTGCTACTTTACTTTTAAGTCTTCTGTCCTGAAGGCTTTCTAAGTTTAGTGAATTTACTAAAGGTGTTACTTTAGTCAAATGTTAATATTAATTTGTTATGAATCTCACTGCTCTATTTGTGTATGTTTCTGTTTCTTAATGTTTTCCTTGAGTTGAGGGTCCCAATCAGAAGATGCATATTCTATTATTGACTTAACCAAGGTTAAATACCATTTTAGTTTTATTTTCTTATTTGAACTATAGAAATTTCTTTTAATAAACCCTAATGCTTTGATTTTTTGAAAGTTTCATCAATATGGGGATTCCATGACAGTTTTTCATTATAATAACACATAGGTATTTTTTCGTTTTTAGTTTGTGTTATTAGTTTACCATGAATAAGATAAGTAGAATAAATTTGTTTTTGTTTTTTTTGTTACTCTTAATAGCTGACATTTTTCTGGGTGGAAAGACATGCTCCAATTTGATTCCAATTTCTGTAATTCTTTTTGTAAAATTTCTGTAATTCTTTTTGTAAAATTTCTGTAATTCTTTTTGTAAAATTTCTGTATTTTGTGTTGTTTTTAAGTTCTATATATTATACAGTAATCTGCGAACAGCAAGAAACCAAAATATACCAGCAGCAGCAACATGAATTACCACTGTTTTCATTATATTTCAATAATGAAACTGCATACATCTTAGGCACAGAACAGATGTGTTTGAGCGTTGAATTAGTTGAAGGAGACGGTACTCGAGAAGAATTCATTGGTCTTTTATTGTTATTAAGAGAGACGCACTGCCTGTGTCTAATGTCATTGTCGGCGAATACATTACGTACATTTTTCACATGAACAAACTACAAATTCAAGGCTACGATGGCTACCCCGTGATGGGTAGCAATCAAAATTTTGTTCTGGCAAGGTTTCATGAAAGATATCCAAAAGCAGTTTATGTCATTTGCACGTGCCACAGACTTAAGTTTGTTATCAGTGACCTGAAAAACGTTTCAGATATACGTACTGCTGTTGGTCTCAAGAAAATTGTCTATTTGTTCCGAAAAAGTCACAAGCGATAGTGTAGGTGTAAATTTTACCTCTTTTGTGTGTAATGTGATGGACTAAGAAATACATATTCATTTGCGCTATAAGTCAAAACCAACTTGTTCATGCTTGAGAAAGTTTAGACAGTTGGAATACAAACTTTGCATTGTGTTTGTGCTGCAGAGAATTCACAGTCGACAGACACACGAGCGAAAACCACATGTTTGGATTTTGGCATTTTTACAGAACAAGATTTAACATTCCGTATCTTGATTGGTTAGTTTCTTCATTAATGTCTCACTTTTAAAGCAATATATCAGAACTTCCAGATAAGCGTTCATTGCCGATACATGGACTGGTCAGTTCTGCGCATCTTCATAAAAAAACATATAATAATAGAACACATGGTGGTCAAGTGGTAAAGCGCGTGTCTTTCAAATCGAGCGGGATCGAGCTTGAGTACTAGTGTAGACTGGGATTTCGAATTTCTACTTTAGAACTTCCTTAAATCCAAGGAACTTTAATTGGTTCCTGACATACATTGGGGATGTGTAGGCGTTTGGTCGTTGAAAAAGCCCCATGGCACCCTAGTCAACTTTCAGATATTGAAAAATATAACCTTTACATCATCTGCCCCCAGTTATCGCAGGGTCTATGTAAGCTAGTTTTTACCTTTTACCCTCTATAAATATCAGAATTTAAATACCAAGAAAAACATATTCATTAACTATCCATAGTATTTTCTAAATGTATTACCCAGTACACAGACTTTTTTCTCAGTATCGTACTGGTAAGCCTGGCACGTTGTCTCTTGTGCACACTTCATGGCGCAGCGAGTTGATGTCTGAGTGGAAAAGTTCTTGTCGATTGGCTGGATTGTCATATACAAGTCGCCTTCAAACTGAAATTTTGTAGTTGTCAATGCTGCATGGAACAGTGTTACTAAAAGTATAAAAAAAGGTTTAAACACAATTATACAAATTATTATTTGATTTTGAGTTGTTTTTTTTCTTAGAGATAGTGTCATGTTTAAAAACCTCAACATAAACGAAGAGACTAGATACAAGATTACTACAGCGATTGAACCCCACGACGACCTGTTAACTATGTAAAAAAAACGGAAACTACACCTCTATGTCCATGTTACAAAGTATACAGTTCTTTCAAAGATTTTCCTTCTAGGAACAGCACCAGGAAAAACAAGAAGAGGCAAACAGAGAATGTGATGGGAAGAAAAAAAAGAAAAATGGACAGGCCTGACTTTGAAAGAGGCTTTATTCAAGGCAAAAGACAAGCGAATGAAGAAAGACGGTAGACATATATGTGTGGTGCCGGCCTGGAAGACTAAGAGATATGTGAAGGTGAAGGTTATGTTGTTTTATCTCCTGTTCTCAATCAAAATTAAATTGGAAAACGTAGCAATAGATTTCATCACGTGACGAATGAGTTTAAAAAAATAATTACGCAAATCATTAGTGTGAACATAACTACAAGTATAACGGCGTGATAGATGAGTGATAAAGCGCTCGACTGGCGAACCAAGCGGTCTTAGTTTCAAGCTTACTTCATTTGGCTGCTGCTTTGTTCTAGATTCTAGGCCACATTTCCTTATTTAAAATCTTGTCTATTTACACTACTTACTATATAGTTTGTTTGTCTTTTTTTTTTTCATTTTTTGGATATTTCTTCGAATTTAAAGATAATTTACATCATAGTTTAAACCTCCTGCAGGACGACGCGGAATTGCATCGGGCAGGGCATAAAAATGGGAACATCGAGACCACGGAATGACAGTCCTTTGAGCATTTCGCACCTGGCATCCAATCTTTAAGCTTATAGTTAATATACTTTATACACCTTCACCTACCCAGTAGTCTGTTGGTACTTCTGGAGCACCACGTTTAACTTGTCATCCGTCTTTCTCCATTCCTTTGGTTTAATATACCAGGTGTCTGAAAGTTTGCTGTGCAGTGACTGAACAAAATATTTTCTTTTTGATATTACTCTCGCAAACATCCACATTGTTTTTTTTCGCGTTTGTTTTCAGAAAGTTTTAACAACTCACACTGTCTGTCTATATGGTAAAAAAGTTTGTTCATGTTATTTCTCCCACACCCAATCTCGTATGAACTTGAAATTTTGCACATTTATTTCTTTTACCTGACAGCATCAGAATCAATTTTTAAAAACATCAATTAGTTACTTAAATTTTGGTAATTAATTATTTTGTTTGGTGTATTGAAAAAGAGAAAGAAATCGTACTTGACAGTTGTATACGTTAAATTAGTCTCCTTGAGAAATCTTGACCTGAAGTGAACATTTTGTTTATGGATTTAAAAAAACAATCATGTAATTATTCACATAGATACCTGCCTTCCTTCCTTCTCCTTTCACAACTGGTCTTAGGCAAGTGATAGGATCATAGCACATTCAAAATGATAAAATCTAATCAAAAACAGCAAGTAAAACTATTTCTATCGCACATAATTACAAGAGTAGGTTGATCTTGCATAAAATTTCAATAATAATCCAAACGTATTGATACAATTATATTTAATATAAGCTTTGTTTTTTTCTAAAGTATTTTTTATGCTTTTCTTTACTTTTGTGATTAATCTTGTTGAAAAAGCCAAAAAATTGTTTGCTCTGTTGGTGTTTTTTTATTACAGATAGCGTCTACCAATAGAAACAAATACTTACCATTAGGGTGTTTTCCTGCACAGCAAATATTGAAACAACAAACTATTTGCTTTATGCATGTTACATGGTTTGAGTAACAATATCGTTGCAAGTCACGCAAGATTAAGGCCTAATCATCGGATGGCCTAATATCGTATTTTTTTAAAATGTATAATGTGTGTTTTTCTTTAGTTGTTAACAACTTAAAAATGTAAAGCTTACCTGATAGAAATGTGACAAGAAACAATATTGGATTCATATTTTATCTCTTAAGATAAGTGTCAGTATGATACAAAATGAAAACAAACAACTTTATAGTTTGTAATGATACAATTCACTTTATAAGAGATTAAAAACTGTTCCTTATAAAACTAGCAGTTAAGTTAAGACAACTGTAGGCGTAACATTTTTTTAAAGTTCTACACACTTTTTTCCTTAGCACAGTCTGCAAAAGAGCTCACAGCTCAGCAGCAATAAAGCTCCAAGAAGAAGAACAGTCCGATTATAAACAGACATAACCTTATTAATTTAAAACGCCACAGCCAATAGAGTGATTGTCTGGTTGTTGCCTTAGCGACGTAGACAAGGGGAGCTGATTTTAATATTTATAATTATCAATAGTAGTAAGGGTGGCTAAACAGTTTGTCGTTGGGGCGCTGTGAGAGTTTTTCCTAGGGTTGCTGTGACAGTTTGTCGTAGGGGTGCTGTGACAGTTCCTCGTAGAGGTGCTGTGACATTTCGTCGTAAGGGTGCTGTGACAGTACGTCGTAGGTTTGCTGTGACAATTGGAGTAATCAAATTTCTAAAATCTTTCCTGTCTTTTTCAGAATATCATTTATTTATGTTGTGGATAACCTTTTTCTTTGTGTGACTCTTTTCTTTGGTTGAACTTTTTTTTAATTTAGTGTTGAAATTTCATAACCATTTAAATTAATTAGTTTTAAATCTAAAGCTATTCGCACCTGGGAAAAAATGACATTGTATAGATCCACATGGCAAGAGAGTATAAAGATAGTGTCTCGGAATGCAGATGCCATACACAACAATAGTAGAAAGAAGTGTAAAAGTGCAAGGGCTCCTGGTCATTACAGCTGCCCATCCTGCCACCGCAGCTTCGTTAGTCAAACAAGAAGTTTTAAAGACAAAAGATTGCCTCTCGAGACGTGAAATGCTACAGAAATGTGAAGGAATTTTTGTTATTGTATTAGGGCTTTATAATAATAAAATATAGGTTTGATATTAGTTATATTAATAACACTCGTTAAAGTAACATTCCTTATCAGAAAGCGTATTATTTCAGTTTTTTTAATTTAGTTTTTTTTCCTTGTCGTTATTTTACTTGTATTATTATTATTATGCTAGAAAAGAACGAGTATTCATTCTCTGGCGAAGTCCCTTTATCAGTTTGCACTGAGAAATTTTCTGGTGATGTGGCATGTCTGCTGCAGTACCTCCCTCTGATAGGCAACGAGGATGTTCTTAGTAATGTTAAGGGCCTTGAAGGTATCTGTGAGGTCGGTTATTATTATTCCCTCTATTGATATAACAATGGGGTATATTGTTATTTTGGATCATTTTCATAGACGCTTAATCTCCAAGCCAGCTCAATTCTATTTTTAATTATGAGATAGTGTCAATAATGTTAGCGGCTTTTTATTTTTATCGATGAGCAGCAAATCAGGGGTATTGAAATCTATCGTTTTGTCGGTCAGAATAGGCCTATCCCAGTACAGCAGATGTTCATTAGAATCGAGAACTTCTTGTTGCGAGTATTTATAGTAAGGAGTGTCCTTACAGATCAAATTGTTACTACCATTATTATTATTATTATTATTATTATTATTATTATTATTGTTATTATTAATCTCAGGTGACTACAGTTTGATCTGCGCAATTGTTTAATTAGACCTTTGAACAATTATATAAATACTAGCTATCATATAGCACTACTTTCATGCCTATAGCATGCTTTGAGAGCTATGGTCCGTTGTCTAACATAGCTTAGAATAATATTACACAATCTCATTGCAAAAGATAGATATATAACACAAACATATAAACGACGAAACACAAATATATACAAACAACAGAAGAATAAACTTGATAGTCTTTTTTTGTATTATTTTTTTTCTACTGATATTGTTTGTATAGAATCGCCCGGGTCTATTAGACTGACCCAGTGTGAATCAATGAAAGTTAGTCTGAAACTCTTCATGAGCTTCAGTACAATAGAAAACAATTGATGCATGTAACTTTGTATACATTTAATTATTCCTGTTAATTCAGACCAATCGTTTAAACAAAAAAGCAGCTACAATAGACTAGTAAAAATATCTTTTCAATATGCGGATAGTGGAGATCCATTTTCAATGACAGAATTATTTTTGTTTTTCAAATTCAAGAAGACAATGAAGACAAAAAGTCTCCTTACATCTTATAGATCTTGTAGGATGAAATTAAAAGCTTGAACATGAAGCTTTTGTTTAATATGTCAACAATAATTTATCGTATGGAGATATACGATGGTAAAAGGAGTGCAAGAATAATTAGTGGGGTAACTATGTAGTGGGGGGTGCAGGGAGTGCGGTCCGCATCGGGTGACACCCGAATGAAAAAAAAAAAAAATGGCAAAAAAAAAAAAAATAAACAATAACAATTAAAGTCGAAATGGGAAAATTTATTATTAGCTAAAACTAGCATGTGTGACAAAAAACTAAAATGCTTATTACTGATCAAATGAATCTAAAAAGGCCTATAAGTGGCACAACTGCTTAGAGACATGAAAAACTCAATTAACTTTTATTTTAAATATATTTTAGAAAGATAAACTATCTATTGTTTGCTCTTTTATGTAATGGCAAATTAATAATAATAGTAAGAATAATATTAATAATAATTATTATTATTTAAAAGTAAGGTAGCAATCATAAATAAAACACTGAACCATAATCTTCAAATACAAAAACAAAATTTAATAAAATACTATGAAAGACAGGAATATAAAGGCACATCCCTCATCCCATATGCTAAGACAAATGTGTACAAATATTCCTTCTTCCATAGTGCTATTAGGGCACATAATTTTACTTTGATTCTTAGAGCCATTTTATCGAGTTTTTATAGCATGAAAGAAACTTCTTTTTTTTTAGTTTTGTTTTTGGAATAGCTTTTTCTATAGGGGCTATTTTCATGCTTATAACATGCTCTGAGCGCTATGATTCAATCTCATTTGTGGACCAAAGGTGTCTTAGAAATGTTCTTCGGTACCTTCAGGCGCTCATTAAACACAAGTCTGCTTGAGTCAGGTGTCACTAGGTAGCCTAGCCATGCCCAAGCGTGCTGAGCATCTCGGCCGCACACCCCACTGTGTAAGAATGTTAAGAATGTTTAAATAGGTCAGTTATAAGAACATATATATGTCAAGCTTTTTGTTTGCTGGTTTGTTTGACATGGTTTGGATCTTCGTTCAGTATTGTAGATTATTACATCATATCTCAGATCTCCAGCTGGATGGCAAGCAGGGGCGTAGTTTCAAACTTTAAATGTTGGAGCCTAATGAAAGAGGTGTGCATATAATATTATATATATAAGAATTATAGCTTAAGAGTATAGTATTTAATTTCATAAATGGTAGCAATGAAACATCTTTCAACTCCAAAAAAAAATTATTTGCAATGACAAAGCTAATTAGTATGAGATCGAAACTTAGGCATCATGCCCTAGATGCCACACCAAGATGCAACTCTCAATAAGGCCTCCAAGAGATCTTAAAAAAAATTCTGGGAACTATATTTTGAACTAACAAACATTTTCTATGACATCTAATGAGACCTATATTGTTGTGTTTCTTGATCTGTCTTATAGATAGAACCGTTCTGCTAATACTTCTTCTACAAGAGACTCTTACTCACATTTTTATATGATGTAAATAGCGTGGTTGGAGACATTCAAATTGGATTCACCGCACCGTACAGACGTAATCACGTGCATAGTTGGTTGGGGAGAGGCAGCAATACCCCCTACCCCCCACCTTCCGGTCAGACCAATACTTTACTTTTGTATTTCCTGCACCTGGTGACGACCTGAGATCGAGATAACTTGAGGTCATTCACAAAGGTCGCGGCCTACACATTTAAGATCAAAAGAAAATCTGCTGCTGACGACAGACTAAAACGACGAAAAAAGGCTTAATCGACCACCGGTGGACAATAGTTATGCTTGACCTAGATGTGGCAAAATATGTAGGTCACAGTTGGGGCTTCGTAGCCACTGCATTCTTTGGACTCGAAGACAAGTCTTATTAATATTATTAAATGCCTATATTTCTATATAATAGGCTGTGAGATTCTACATTTTTGTTTCAATAGAATCCAATTTGTCAGGCGACAGTCTTATGCTCAAGAACAAAAGGAGCCACTTGTATACATTTTTGGCAGCATTGAAATAATAAATGCAACTTTATATTTGTGTTTCTCTTACTTAATGTCTGTATGATTTCTTACAGTTTGAAAAGTGCTTGACCGCCTAGATTTGTTCAGTGCCGATACAGTGTTTCTGTTGTCCCTATATGCGTCTCTTGTTTGAAAACAATAAGATGCGGTTCTGATTTTGTGTTTGTCTTGATGACATTCAGTGATTCTAAAGCTGTGTCTAATATATTCTAAAGCTGTTCCTTTTTTTGTTCTAAAGCTGTATCTAAGACGTTCTAAAGCTCTGTCTAATCTTTTCTTTACCTGTGTATAAGACATTTTAAAAGCTGTGTCTAAGGTATGCTGTAGCTAAGACATTCTAAAACTGTGTTCAGGACATACCAAACTGTGTCGAAGATTTCTATGGCTGTATCTAAGATTTTCAATAGCAGTGTCTAGGACATTCAATAGCTGTGCCAAAGACATTCTAAAGCCGTGCCTCGTAATTCTAAAGCTGCATGTAAGAATTATAAACCAGTGTCCAAGAATGAAGCCGTGTATCATAATACTAATACAATCTAAGTTTTCCCATTAGAACAGAGCAGAGCAGTAGTTCATTGTCTTCTTTATTGTACAAATCAATGATCATTTGGTTTTTGTGTTTCCTACTTAGACTAAAAACGTTTTTCTCACTCAGCAGATACTGCACTTTAGCTGTGTGATTGGCGTAGTGAGCTTGACATCCCAGAGAAATTATTTACAGCACGCTTGGGCTTAGTTTGACTACCTACCAAGGGGACTCTAGGTTCGACACCCGACTTTAGCAGAGGTTGTGTTTACTGAGGCGCCTAAAGATACATAAGACTTTTACCATTGGTTCACAAAAGAGATTGGACCATAGCGCTCTAGGCAAGCTACAAGCATGAAAGTTGTGCTAGAAAAAAAACTATTCCAAAAACAAAACTAAAAAAATAGAAACCACTTTCATTAGGCTCCAACTAAAACATTTAAAGTTTCAACGTGATCCTAGAATAGGTGGGGCTGAAATAAAGTGTTCACAGTTTTTACCAAACAGACAGACAGACGTTTTAGAAAGAAGAGACCTCACTTCCTAGAAGAAGTCTGGGGAATCCCCTTCAGCAAGCATTGACTTTTGGTGAATGAAAACGCGATCTGCTTGTCTGTAACTTTATATATGTAACCATTCGTTTTAATGATTAAAATAGATGATGGAAATATATTGTCGTCTGCTAGACTATGTATAGGATGCAGCTACTTCTCCATGTCTCAACCAAGTATAATTTAAATGGCATGTTACATTTTATATTCTTTAAAAAATAACACTTTATATTAGGCTATAATACAAAATATATTTCAAAATATTATATTATATTATATTATATTATATTATATTATATATTAAAGTTCAAGGTATGTAAATACTAATAAGAAAAAATATCCACTTATTGGGCACATCGGGAAACTCGAAGTCGACCGTTACATCGGTTTGAAAATGTCTCATTATCGAAATTATAAATTTGGCTAGTATGTTTTATAAATGAAATGTTTTGCATGACGAGAAAACTTGACACCGCTTACGTCACTAGGCCACAGCAGTACACTAAGACTTTCTTCTGCGCAAAAACAACAAGTTTTAATGAATCAATTGGCCTAATTAATTATTTGCGCACCAATTAATTGTAGATTGATCTATTATAAAACTATAGAAAAAAATAATGACATTAAATTTGTTGATGTATGATTAGTTATTGTATTTTAAATGCTTTATCCATTGTTTACACTTTAATTGCTTAGACCCGTAGCTGTTTTTCAACTGTATCGTCAAAAAAATGTTAGGCCTAATAATGACTTAACTTAGCAACAAGCTTGCCAAACATACAGACCACATGAAAGACTGAGAACGGTGGATGATGCAAACAAAGAACACGTTGAAGATGTGGACTGGCTGAAAGTAATTCATCACATAGTGAATGTTAGTTTTAACTTAAGCATGCAACAACCTTTCATTTAGTGGTCATCGCGAAGAGTGTCGTTTTGGTGACACAAGTAACAACGACAATATCTTAGCAATAAATAAATTCTTAAGAATTCAAAAACATAAGCCTTTTCCTCGACTCACAGATTCAAAGATATAATAGACCTGTTGGGCAATGCAATTTTAGAAAAAATACTAAAGGAGATCCAATTTAATATCATGATTTACAGCCCTCAAAGAGAATTACAAATTTATGAAAATTGCATTTTCTGAAAATGTTTTGTCAACTCCAATGACGAACTACCCAAAGAAATTGTAATCATAGAGTCATTTTTAGGTTTTCATATTTGTCCGAAACAGAAGTCTTCAGGTTTGACTGAACAAATACTCTAAAATTAATAAAATATCACCATCTTTCTTTAAATTACTTACGATGCCAAGGCCATGATGGTTCTCCAATATGAGTGGACAGTACAATAGCCTTCAGTTATTGTTTCAACAAAAGCACCCACGAGTGCATTATGCTCAGTGTGCTAACTAGTACTAAACCATGATCTTAAATGATTCTTTCATTTGGGGGGTGGGGCCCATCAACCTATTCTTGAACCCGGGCCCACGAGTACCTTGCTACGTCACTGATCTAGATAAGTACACTACTGTAGGATTACTGTAGGATTACTGGATTAACATTTGTTTATTCATTGTGTCTACTTGATCTGGTCTACGTTTATGCTTGTGATTTAGACTGTTATGGTCATCTGATCATAGGCCTGCTCAAACCAGAGACAGAGTGTGTCTCGATTTCGATTGAGTCTTGTAGTGTTTGGAGTTTTTCTTTCAGATGTTTTTCTTGCTGTGTGCGCTGCTTGTTGTTTTGAGTGGCTATTATTATTGTTTGTTGTTTTATGCTTTGTTTAAGTAGTGCCCAAAGGTCTTCTGTATTAGTGTTCGGCTCTGTTGTGTCGAAAATGTTTTGTATTAAAGTTGTTATGTTTTTAAGGTAATTTGTGTCTGTTAAAAGTGAGTTGTTGAATTTCCAGTGTGGTGATTGTTTCTGACTTTGCCTCGTACTGGTCACATTGCGAGGTAACGTGAAGTGTCTTGACTCTAACACACTCGCTCTTATAAAGGGTCCATAAGCCTACTTGAATTGGATGGAACGTAGCTTGACCCTCTGGTTGATCACAATCGCCGTGACTTGTGTGCGTAACATTTACAACACGTGTACGGGTCTTTGCCGAACTGGCGTGTGCAGTTTTTCTTCACGGTTGACCGCTCGTCTAGCGCTGGCCTGGGGCGATTTGCGTAGTCCAAAACACACACAGCACTACCCCCATCTGTCTCACCACCAGATTTATAACAATATTTATACAATGAAAATTTCATGTGATTAATGATAATAATAAATGAATATAAATATATATAATGATATAGTTCAGATTAAATCTATGGCATTTTACGCCTCGAGAGGACGATCTTTTCCCTTTCAAACTTCTTGTGGCCAATCCTTGATACACAGCTGCAATCGCAAGTTGGGCATATATAATCACCAGGCGCCGTTGCGTTATCACCCTTCTTTCTGCTTCTGTAGTGTATGGCATCTGCAATCCGAGACCCTTCTTTTATGCTCTATCTCCATGTAAATCTATCCATTGCTACTTTTTCCCAGCTGCTAGTGTCGATTTTTAAGAGCTTCATAATGCGTTTGCTTAGTTCAATTTAAATACCTAAATAGCATTTTATAGAAATAGTATTGACCTCACCAATCCCATTTCAAGACAAAGATTCTGTAAACTGTTCAAGTAACATTACTATCTTCTAGCCAGGACGAATGTTCACCGACGATGAAGAATCAAAGTTCAGAGTAGTAACAAAACTCCCAACGTCACAACGTAAACCTAGTATTAGCGCGGGTCCTATGAAAGTGCGGGGCGTACTGCTGTAGCATAAGTGCGAGCCCACTGCGGACACCTAAGGCCGGCCCTGCAAAATAGCGGCGTATGCTTCGCCGCCGGTCGACTAGTGAAGCAAAAAAAGCATGTTAAAATGTTTAATATTAAAACTTTTTACGCAGAATTTAAATATGTCAATAGCCCGAATTTGAAAAACCATCGTAATTTTTCTTTAAATAATCAGCCACATCGCCCCAATATCAATATATCTAATTTGAAATCTACTTAGTATCTAAAAATAATTTTAAGTCTTATTTTGGAGGCGTGGTGGCTGAGTGGTAAAGCGCTTGCCTTCCGAACCGGATCCGGTTTTCGAATCCTGGTGACATCAATTTTCTTAAGCAATGTCTGAAAGGGGAACTTTTTTTTAAAAGTCTTTAAAAAAAAAAAAAAACCTTATGCTAATTATGAGAGAATTTTTTTAGGGATTAATCATTTAAACGATAATAAATGTAAAGCGTGCTACGAAACATCACAATTAAATCCCCATGACGGTTTGTAGTTCGACTGCACACTAGGCAGACCATATGGGAGCAACACTTAGTCATTTTGTGTCAACCTGGTTTTAAAAGTGCATGTTCTTTCGAAAAGCTTTCATCTATATATATATTAATTAAAGGTGTAAAAAAAACAGCACTCCTATTGGTTCGACGCGTTCGTTTTCTGTGGCGTGCTCGCCCGATTTCCACGCAAGGGACCGCTTCGTCCGTCACTCTCAGTTTTGTCACGCACAGATTGAAAACTAGGTCACTTAAAGTATCGTCCAAGTGGAGGCAAGAATTAAAGCCTGCAAGGTTAGAGTTTTACGCACCGGTGGTAAAAGAAAAGGAAAGCTTATGTAAGCTCTAGCATCTACATTTCCAAAAGTTTCGAAACAAGAGCTGCACTGTGACACTAGGTATCTCCTCAAAAGCCATATCTCTATCATGAACCCAATGAACTCTTTGGGCGCACCACAACTGAAGCTTACAGTTTAGCTCACTGCAACAAACGCATCACCATCACTTCTCTGAGATTCAGACTGCCGCCCATCTCCTTCTTCCTGGTGAGTTGGCCGACCATGCTGTCAGTGACCATCACCAAGTGCACCAACAGCAAAAACGTTTTGTAACAATAAGGTCAAACAAAATCTTATTAAACTCAGCACATGCCATTTTTAGCGCCTCTAGATAATTCCCTATACGATCGATTTGATTTATCTACGTCATACTCTGTAAAAAAAATAAAAGAAACTTGGTTTGAACTCTAAAAATAGAACTTTTCCGAAATGAAAATTATAGATCTATTATATTATATTTGTCGAATGTCTTACACAAAAAGCCTTCTTAAATGTTGATAAAAAATGTATAGCCACTTCGATGTCTTTGTTAAAAGATGAGAGGTCAACTTTTTTTTCCTTAAAGCTTATATCAACTCACTCTGTCTGCCTGGTAAAATGTTTTGTACACTTTATCTCACATATGTTTCTAATCGAACACAATTATTATTAATATAAGTCTAGAAAAATCTAGATCTATTGCAGTTGGATTATATAACAATTATTACAATTATTCTAAATAAAAGCTTTATTTTTTAAAGTAATTTTTCTTTTTCTTGTTATGTGAAACTTTCCCACTCCAACATGAATTCAAAGGTCAATGTCATCATCTTCTTTACTTCCCGCGTTTAGCACAGGTTAAATCACGTGACAATAACACGTGTTTAGTCTACTGGGTATTAAGGTCAACAACCTCTTCTCCCTTTTTTAGCGGCCCCCGAAAGGGGAAACGACGGTATTAGTTTGATGTGGTTTGTCTATCCTTCCGTCCCGACTGTTCGTCCGTAAAATAGAAAAAATATTGAAACTCCGATATCATGATATTTTACTCCATTCAAAGTTCTGATGCAACATCTACTTTTTTTTTTCTAAAATCGAAAATTTAATTTTTAAAATCAACTATTCAAGCAGTTTTTTTTCATAAAAATACACCATTTTTACAACTATTAACTATTAATGGTAACAAACACATGAGGCAAATTAGTACGGAAAACACTTGCTTACCATATTTTTAACACATTTATGCAAACGGCTTTAGATTTTTGGTAAAATATTAATATTTGTTTACAAATTTAATGCTACGTTAGATAAGTTCTGTTGTACTGACTATTACATTTACAAAAGGAATGCTTAATTTTTTTTAAAAGAAAAAAAAAAAATCTATTCAAAACATGAATTACTAAGTAGTTCTTCTTATGATCACGTCAACTGCAGAGACTGGGACACTGAACGAAATAATTTTTTTTTTAAGGAAATGATTTTGTTCCATTGAGACTTTGAATAAGAGATTGACCCTTTACAAAACAATTAGATCAATAAGATAATCATAAAATACAATTAGATTAATTAGAAAATTATTTTATGACACCAGTTAGACCACGTTCACATTTAGCTTCACCTTTTTATTTCACCTATTCCTTGGTCCTGCTGGACCGTTGGGACACCACACAGGATCTGTCAACTTTCTTTTACCAATCTTCTCTGTCATAAGCTTTTGATAGAATTTCATTCTGATATTCTTTCTGAAAATATTGAAATCTGCCTTTTTTACCTGCCTGGGTAGACCACTTCGGGTGCTGATTTTAAGTTTGTGTTTCCATACCAACTGTCTTTGTAACCTTGTTTAAAATAACTTTGTAATTGTTACACTTTTTGAAATGACCATACACATTGCTTCCCTCAGTCCTCAATGTTTCATCTAGACTCGGCCAGCTCATTGTCTCCTCTAACACAGTTTTTCCAAAGTCTGGTAGCCTACGCGAATCCCAAGTGATGCAGAAAGAGTTTGAACGGAATGCGCGTTGCATTGCATGATTTATGATGTTTTAAAAATACTTATTAATTTGTTCAGTTAATACATTAAATTAAAAGTCAATAACTTTTCAATCACATTGTATTTGATGTATTACCAACTAAGCCGAATATAGAAAGAAGAATGTGAAGATGAGAATGTAGAGATGAAAATGTGGAGATAAAAAGGTTAATATGAGAATGTGAATATAATAATGTGGAGATAAAATTGTGAAGATAAGAAAGTTAATGTGGGAATGTGAAGAAATGTGGAGATAAGATTATGGAGAACAATGACAGCTGCACCTGCAAAAAATTGAAACAACTTGAAAAGACAAAGGCATAACGATGGACACTAAACTCAGACCGATGCCCTCCCCTGGTCACTGCCCACATTGTTATAGAGGATGACTGTGGAACTAGAGAGAAACATTCTTGCAATGAAATTTAGATGATATATATTTAATATATGAGGATCCTAGACATCCCATACAAAGTCAGCATCACAAAGGAACAGATAAGAATTAAGATCACAACGGAGAATGGACCCCAAAACGACCTGCTAACAACTGTCAAAAACCTCAAACTAAAACTTTATGGCCTCATTTCTTGCAAAGATCTTCCTTCATGAAACAGCACCAGAATAAAGAAGAAGAGGCAGACGGAGAAAGCGAAGGGACGTAAATGAATGGTCGGGCCTGTAATTGAAAGAGATTCTAGCCAAGGCATAAGATAGAGAGGAATGGAGAAAGATGGTCGACAGATCATGTGTGGTATCCCAACGGTTCAACAGTCTAGTGCACGTGGAGTGCTTGGTCTCTTCAATGATTAATTTCTGTACTGCTTCTCTTAGTTCATCACAAAACTAAAACATAAATATGTTCAGAGGAAATACATGTCATGTGTTCGTGTGTGTGTGTGTGTGTGTGTGTGTGTTTATGCGCATGTGTATGATGCTCCTATACGATCAAATGTTTCAATTCAAGTCACTATGTTGTCACGTGTATTTTGGGTCGTGTTTTTGTTTTATCATGTGCTCTAGCTTCAGATTTGAGTAGAGGCCTATAAGTTTCACTTGCGTGGCTAGTATTTTGTAACTAGCTGTGTTGTTTTTCATTAAACTGTAAAAAAAAAAAAGGTGACTAGTCACGCTCTCTTAGTTCACATAGCACTTAACTCAATGTTTCTCATACTGTATCCGGGGACCTCAAGAATCGGCATGACGAAAGGATTTCCACACAACATGAAAACTGTATACAATTTAAAACGAATTATTTTCTAGAAGCCAGTTTATCCAATAGGATAATTTCAGCAGCAATCGACTCGCCCCTCACTACTTTCGAGTTTCGAGTCCCTATATTCTGAAACTATCGGGTCCATTTAGGAATAGATCAATACAAACGACAGTCAAGGTACAACAGGAGTAAATGATTATTGGAATATTACTTCTGAAAAGACACGAATAGAATACTCTTTAAAAGAAAACAATTTATGCAACGCTTTAAAGAATGCATGATTTTGAAAAGCAGCCTAAGCAATCCTTTATAGAATGAATTATTATCAGCAATGTCTCGCTTTGAAAGGATCCACAAATAGGTTCACACACACACACACACACACAAGGGTATTTTTACCAATTAAAACAGGCAATTTCAAAATTTGAGTGAAATAGAAAATAAAACCTTTGAAATGATGTAAGAGAGATAGAGAGAGAGGGAGTTTGGTCTTGGGCTGTCTCCTCCCATATACTTTGGTCGATTAACACATGGATATATGTAAAACATATATTTTCTGTGTAGGAGATACATCTTTAACTTGTAGAAATAAAACTTGGTTTTTACGAGTTTTGTTTTAGATACGGAGAGCAGATATCTCCTGGCAGATCAAAGTTGCAACTTAACAGCCATGGAAATGGTGGGAGATTCTACCACATTGAATCTCAGCTGTAGGGCAGTATATATGGAACCAAAGTTACCTGTAGCGACATGATTCTATAGTTTCCAAAATAAAATGAGTACTCATTTATAAGTAACATCTTCTTCACTTCTCTTGACTAATTAGCTCCACTACAAAGTTGACCCTTCGTTCTTCTTGCCAAATGAATAGATATTCGCACTTGTGAGTGGAGTTAATGTTCTGAAATCTAATCTATCAGGTCCAATCGATCAATACAAAAACTAGGCATTATAAATAAATTTATTTATGGCTGTGTCACGCCGAACTTTCGTAAAAGGGAAATAACTGCTTTTTTTTTTTACAGCAACTCCTCCCCCCTCCCTCCTTCTCTCTAAAATAAAATCTTTGCTTTACATTTGCTTCCTCCAATAGGTCAATTCGATTGAGACCTCTTGTCACTAGGCGCGACTGTTTCAACTGGTCGTTGTGTAAGTTATAGGACAACAGGCGCGGTGGCTGAGTGGTGAAGCCTGCCATCCGAACAATGGGTCCGGGGGTTCGAATCCAGCTGAAGGCTGGGATTTTAAATTTCGGAATTTTCGTGTGCCTCTGAGTCCACCCAGCTGTAATGGGCCAGAGACAACATGTAGGAATTAATTCTTAAGGACAAGGGTAAGAAGAAATTTTTTTATTAGTTATATATTTAGCTTTAGATGTTTGTTGATAAATAAAATGAATGGCGCTTTAGCTAGTTATTAGAGATATTATGATTATTTGTCTATTTAGAAAGACAGTCTTAGTGACAGTCTGAGTGACAGGCAGTTTGTAGTCAAGAGTCAATGTCAGTCACAGCCCGAAGGCAGTAGATGGCAGTCTGGGTGGCAGTTATGAGCATGTGGCAGTCTAAGCGTAGACTAGAATAGATGTTAGCGACAGTGGTGACGTAGTCAGCAAGACAATGAGCGACATCAGATGACATGGACAGCGGTACCGAACTCTTATGCAGTCTGCGGCGCTGGGTCCAGTGCATGGAGGATGGAGTAGCCGTGGTGGTCTGATTGGCATGAGTGATTAATTCCTGTTTTGATGATTATGTCTTTATTGTTGATTATGTTAACAGATACAATAGTTTTATTGGTATACAGTATCGAAGCCACTTGTCTTATGCTATCACTTGATGTTATTAATAATCTATAGTTGCAATTATTAATTCATTCATCAATCAATCTTTACATTTAATACATGATTTTAAAGTGGATTTTAAAGTTTTATTTAGAGAGTTTGACTTTATTATCAGTATTCATTTTGTGGTCATTTATGATGTGACATTGTTGTCCTTAGTTTAATTTATATACATTCAAAGTAATTACATGCACCAAGAGTGAGAATCATCACTAGACGAAAAGAGCCAATGGAATAATACTGGTACGTATATATTAGAGTGAGGTAAAATGAAGTAGTAACGAGAGGGGGGGGGAATCTGGGTCGTCTATTTAGTCTTAATCAACTACCTTCCAATGCAATAACTAATACAAATCATTTTCTTACCCTGGTCCTTTCCTACATGCTACAGCATCTCTGGCACACCACACATGCCCCTGTTAACACAAAATGGCGTTGTGTCCCAGTCTGCCCTAAACTTCTCTCTATATAGGCTGAGTATCTAGCCTATGCCTAAACTAACATAACTAATTTTCTGTGTCTGTCCAGACCCACATATCAGTTTCTCTACAAGGCAAACATGTAACTGACATTGCCCTAACATTTCTCTGGTCTCTGTCAAGTCTATCGGTGAGCCTTGATAACACATATGAAACTAATTAATAACTCTCACACACTCAACACTGTGACACGTGTGTATTACAAATGTATTACAAATCTATTACAAATATAATACAAATGTATTACAACTGTAATACAGATGTACTACAAATGTATTACAAATGTATTACAAATGTATTACAAATTAAATACAAATGTATTACAAATTTAATACAAATGTACTACAAATTTAATACAAATGTATTACAAATGGATTACAAATGTATTACAAACGCTTTTTTTTTAAACGATGCAAGAGAGTTGAGACTTATTTGTCAAGAGATACGTCTGCACCAGTTTCTCTGGACATCGTCTTCTGTTTCACCAAAAGTCAAAGAGACGTCTGCACCAGTTTCTCTGTATGTCGTCTTCTGTTTCACCAAAAGTCAAAGAGACGTCTGCACCAGTTTCTCTGGACATCGTCTTCTGTTTCACCAAAAGTCAAACAGACGTCTGCATCAGTTTCTCTGGACGTCGTCTTCTGTTTCACCAAAAGTCAAAGAGACGTCTGCACCAGTTTATCTAGTCGTCGTCTTCTGTTTCACTAAAAGTCAAAGGATGTAAGAGAAAAAAACCACCTAGCATAAAGTTTTTCATTGTCATTAGAGACCATCCTCAGCACACTGACACGAACGAAGATAGTCTCCATTATTTTTGAAAACATTTCCAGATCATCTCATAGAACTGAGGTAAATGCTTGGGCATTAGCTATGGTCGGATTGATGTCGCCCAACTAACAGTTCATCGGGTTTAGTGCCAAATATTCCCTCAAGGCTGCGGAAGTTTGGATACAGGGTTTTTTCTTCCCTTTGTTTGGTAGCCAGCCAGGCCTAAAGGACTCTTTCTGCGCAATGCTTGCAACTTAGGGCGCCAGATGCTCGTCTTGGCACATTCTCCTATCAGTGATCTGACCCAATATCTGAGTCGCTGCTGAAGACCAGGTTTTGGACTAGTGGTGAGGGGCTATTTAGGACGCAGGGTATTTGAGGTAGCAATCGCAAACTTACGAGACCACACACACACGCTCACGTGAAGACTTACATCATAGCGCTTGGTCACAACAACCATACTGTCACCCATGTCTTCTATCATAGCGCTTGGTCACAACAACCGTACTGTCACCCATGTCTTCTATCATAGCGCTTGGTCACAACAACCTTACTGTCAACCATGTCTTCTATCATAGCGCTTGGTGACAACAACCGTACCATCACCCATGTCTTCTATCATGACGCCTTGCAATAGTTTGTTTTGTCCTGCGTGTATATGTCTCTGACTACAGACGATACAGACCCAAAGTCTTCTGTTTTCAGTACCAGGAGGAAAAGTACGAATAAAGATATTTACTTACACACTTTCATTGATGAAAGAATAATTATATGAAAAACTTGCTTTTTAGAGACTCCCAAATATTATTCGAAAAAAAATGATATATTAGAATTAACAAATTATTGTTTAATTTCTCTTATTGTAAATAATAAGTTTTTATCCCGACTAGTGAACGCCTAGTAAAAAAATAAATAATAATACAAAAAGTAAAGCACCCTTTTCAGACCTTATGATATCAAAACGGGAAGAACGGACAGACGGAAAGGCAGATCACAAAATACTAATAGCATCTATTCCCTTTTCGAAGACCACTAAAATTTAAAGATATGATTAATACAGCAATTTGATCCCAAGACAGTGGCGTCATTCAGGGTAGGTGGCGTGCTGTCGGCACCGGGTGACAATTGTGTGACACCCAAGTTGGAAAAATATATTTTGGTAAAGCAGACTCATCCAAAAAAAATAATAAAGTCTTATGTCATATAGCCAAGCATGTCTAGGTACACCTAGAGCTGGGGTCGTAACCTGCGGCTCGCGAGCCACATGCAGCTGTTTTGGATGTGAAGCTGCGGCTCTTTATTTCCATACGCACATATTATTGATTTTATCGAAAATTTTTCAAAATAGTTCTGACTCTTTTAACAAGGAATAGGTACCGAGTCTATCTCTCAACCTTATACCACCCCCACTAGACGTGTTGTCAGTCATCGGAAGCTCTCAAATGACGCCGTGGTTGGATGTTTCTATGTTGGTCTTAATTTGTTTTAGACGCAAGACGACACGGCATCTTCACTGCGTGCTTTAGCTGTGACGTTTAGTTGTTCTTTCAAGTAAATGAGTTAGAAGCGAATACTCTTCTCAAAGTTAGAAGCAATCTACAAGTAATGCTAATCTGGCAAGCTTTACGGTACCAACAGAAATTGCACAAAAAAGGCAAACCAATTTCAGATGGCGAGTATGTCAAAGATTTAAAAAAAACAACAAAAAAAAAAAAAAACCAGAAACCTTGAAAAAAAAAGTTCAAAGATATGCCACTATTGATAAAACAGTACAAGATAGAATAGCTAAAATATCTTCGAATGTAACATATTTCCAGGTGGAAGATATTGAACTTTCACTTGCATAAAAGGCACTGTACAAGTGGAAAGCGTGGTCGAGAGGCTAAGTGTGCTTGAACATTGCTTGGCTTCGCTACCTATAAGAGGGCTGGAGGTTCGACACCCGACTTGGGCAGAGTTTTGTTTACTGAGCACCTAAAAGCACGGAAAACTAACTCCTAGATACCCCCTTCCCCCCATCGGTCCACAAATGAGATTGGACCAATGCTATAAGCATGAAAGTAGCGCTATATAAAAGCTATAATATGAAAGCTATAATAACAAGTTGCCCATTTTGTCTGTTATATTTCTTCCGAAGGTCCAAAAGAAGAACAACTGATGAAGCCAGAAGTATCAGACAAATAAACCACCGAATTCGTACATTTCACATACAGCAAGTAGTGCTTTGTGACCAAACATTTATGGTTGAAATAGTTGAAGTCATAAATTTGATAATCAAGATTGTAAACATCATCTTTTCAAAAGCACTCTACTATCTTCAGTTTAAACAACTCTTAAACGAGATAGAGACACAGTATTCCGACATTATATATATATATATATATATATATTGTAACCTTTTCCCCACTGACTAGCCATTTTTTACACATGCGAAGTACTGCGATTTTTGTTTATACTGTTGGGCGTAAATGACCTTAACTATTGTGTAATGGTGTTAAGAAACTTGAGTGATGAGTTTTGGGTTTGAGGATTGTTTTCTATTGTGTTAGTGAATCTGTATATTTAAATTTGATTTGGAGATTGTAACATTTTACTATGCATACTGATTGATCATAGTTGGATTGTGATTCAGCAATCGGAGAAATACCGCCGTGTCAAATATAAACAATGAAACAAATCGGAGGTCAACTTCAAACTACTTTAGTAACACCGGCGAAAGGCCGAAACAATCCAGAGATGTAGTGGACACTGATGTTGGTCAACAAATATGTTTAATGATCAAGAAGGGAATCGTCCGATGTCCACTATGTCCGTAAACTACTTCTTATTCTTGTCGTGATAGGAAAAGTGTCTTGTCTCTATCAAAGTCTAGAGCGTTCTTGTTTTTAACTATCTATCACGTCATTCCGTCACTAAGTACAACTTTCTCCTTATTCCTGAAACAAAATAACTAAATCCTAATCATGTCCTAACAACTCAGAAAGGACAAAGGACCTCAACAAGTATATCTAACTTTGTTGTTATCTATCAGAACATTCCAAATCAAGCTATGTATGACTATGATAACATATCAGATACCGTCTCTGACGTGGGCGCGCATGCTTATGCACGAATGTGTGTGTGTGTGTGTATGTGTATGCATGTGTATGTGTGTATGGCCCGTTTATGTGTCTGACATAAAAATATTTAACAAGTGTGGGATTGTCGTATGTTTACTATGTCTGAACTATGTATGTTTTCCTGACAATGTATGTTTGTTTCATGAGTGTTTGTATATTGGAAGTGTGTATATGTGTTTGACGTGTATGTCTTGCGTATGTTTGTATGTCGAATGTGCTGGCGGATCAAAGGCGTAGGGGTCGGTAGGGGCGATCGCCTCCCCATCTCACTAAGTCGACCTCTTTGGGGAGGGTGAACGCATTTTAGTTAAGAAATCACACAATTTGTATCCGAATTGTTCTAAAACCTTTGATTTGTAGACATCACAACTTGTTAACATAATCTATAGGATTAAAACTTGTTATTGATATTTTAACCGATCGGTACCATCTCCACCCTATCCACCACACCAAATATCGATACTGTCTTTCCGAATGACTATTAAATCACTATTCAATCTCTCACAAACTAATTTCCAAAATATTTACTTTCTAATCTTTTTTGTTTACAACGACCCTCGTTATAATGTTTTTACTTTCCAACAATCTCTAGACATTTTGTTAAAGCTGACACAAGTGACACGCCCTCATAAAGAGAATAACAAACCCATAATACTTTTGTGTGATCTCAAATGATAAAATATATATCGAAAGCGCAATATATGGTATTTTAGATCTTCTAAAGTTTAGATACAACTGCTATTTCTAAAAGCGAAAAATGTATTGTATAAATAAAATTTGTTTAAAATATTTATTATCAATGTTAAAAAAACAACAACTTTGGAGCCAATTAAGTTAGTTGTTTGTGTGTTAGGCATTTTTTAAAACATATTTCCGTAAAAAATGTTTTAAACATTTTTTTACTAACGATTTTTTTTCTGTTTAAAACAAAAAGTTTACTTTTGTTTTAAAAGAGAGCAAAAATCTATTTAAGTATGCAAATATAAGGGGCGCGGTGGTCGAATGGGTAAACGTTTGACTTCCGAATCTGAGGTCAAGGGTTCAAATCTCTGTGAAGACTGCGATTTATATATTCGTGAGTCCACCCAGCTCTAATTGGGGAAAGTAAAGGCGGTTGGTCGTTGTGCTGGCCACATAACACCTTGCTAGTTAACCGTTGGCTAAAGAAACATTTGACCTTAACGTCCTCTGCCCCATTGTTCTCAAGATCTGAAGGGGAAACTTTACTTTTTTATTATGCATATTGAATGCCATTAAAAACTACAATAGATACTATGTAAAGATATCAAATACTTACATTATATCATTGCTCGTCAATGTCCAAAGAGACACAACTGATAATTATATTTATACATTAGTACAATCAATTAGGCCAGTTTTATCTTCAAAGATATCAGTTTCTTAATACATGTGAGTAATAACTTTAAAATTTATAAATCATCGTATCATCCGATATCATCTCGTTCGTCAGATAACAATACAACAGTATCAAGATAAGCTTATTGTTATGAATAGTCTGTAGTTTCTGATATAGTTATAGTGTCTAATATTCTTGCTAAAAATAGTGAAGCCACTTCAAGGTCCGAATTTGAGTTTGCGTTTTCATTGTAACATTATATCTCCCCCCTTCCTCATAACAATGTCACAATAACTATGTCAAACATATTACATACAACTAACTAAAAATGCGATCCCGTGCTATATAAATTTGTTGTAAAATGATTTACATGTTTCGGATATCCCTTTACAGTTAGGTTAGGGAGATGGTTAAAATGTGACCTGATTCTTGGAAGTTAATAAAAGATGGGTATTTCCCATCCGTAAGAAACAATGTAAAGCGCTAATGTAAATCAAAAGTCCTTACCCTAGCCAGTTTGTAATGCTAGTGTTTATTAGGGGTGCACCGGATAGTAGCTCTAGCTTCGGCCCCGGCCGAATATTAAGAAGTACTATCCGGTGCACTTCTAGTATATATAAATATAGATTGGAATATGTCAGTCTTATTTGAAGAAATATCTTTTTTTATAGGTATGGGCGTTGACAACGACCTGACATTCAACAATATTTCTATCACATCATTGAAACTCATTATTACAGTCACAATCGACAGAAGCTTTTATTTTCATGCGATCTCTCGACCTTTCACATTTAGTGTATTAATAAACAATGAGTTAAAGGAGATCCAATAACACACTCCTACACAATTGTACTTGAAAAGCGACGACAAAAAGATACTTTGGAGTATCCGCATTTGTAATCAAACAATACAAAGCGGATCAATTGCTATTCAATAAGGTGAGTTTGTAAAGGGTGAGGCAGAAAGTTTGACAGCTTATATAACATTCTTTTTTAAAGGATATATTTCTTCAGCTAGCACTGTTTTATGCATTTGACGTCTTATAATAGTTTCATGTTTCTACTTACAATTTGAACTAATGTTTAGGTAGCTGTATGGGCTAGCGGTATGCGCACTAGACTAACAATTGGGAGTTCTTGATGTCTCGGGTTCTCACCCTGCCATCCCCTCCACCATCTGATAGGTTTGGACTAGGAAGTAAACTATCTTCAACTCTGAAGAAGTATCCGAAGCATGTAAAACATTTTCAAAACAAAGGTAGCCAGCCTGACAGTCGAGTAATTTTCTTGTCTCATTTTGGTAAATGTTCTCATTAATCCTCCAATCAAAGTGTAATCAAACAATCACATCTCAAGCGAAGAATGCCGACTTTTTTAGTTTATGTGTTTGGTTTCATGAAATCCTTACTATATGTTAGTGTACTTTCCAAAGAGCCACTCTTTCTTTATAAAACAAATATGTTTGTTTTGAAATAGGTATCTATGTATTTATCCTTTTCGTTTTCTTTTAGTTGTTGAGACAGAATTTTCTCTACTTAATGACGACGTTTCGGTGGCCCGCAGATCGGAGTTTGGGCATCACTGGACTAAGACTTTTTGATAAAGTTTATGTCGATCTATCTATGTATATCGTAAACAATTCTTGAAGGGGACATGAGTAGGGTTGACATTCAATGAATGCCGTACCTATGGGCCCTGACGGCTCATTTCATTAGTAAAGAAAAGTAGTTTCTTTAAGACCTTTTTAGTCTATAGTCTATAGTGCAGATGATATATAGGTCATCTGATTCTGTGGCCTACGGTTAACGAGGGTGTCATGTGGCCAGAACAACGACTAATCGCCTTTACTTTCCCCAACTAATGTCAGGTACCCATTGGAGGCGCCCAAGGATCTCAAAATAAAAATCCCAGTCTTTACCAGGATACGAACCCGTGCCCCCGGTTCAGAAGTCAAGAGCTTAACCACTAAGCCACCGGGACTCCAACTCATATGATTAGCTAGGAAAAATGCACAATCTTTTTATAAATACTCAAAAGTTTTTATTTCTCTCTTTTATCTCTCTTTTTCTCTAATTATGTCTCTGTCTTTCTGTCTCTCTTTCTTTATATTCCTCTATCTCTCTACCCTCTTTCTTTCTCTCTCTCTCTTCTCTTTCTATGTCTCTTTCTATTTTTCTCTATTTCTCTCTCTCTTTTATACTCTATTTTCTTTATTTCTTTCTTTATCTCTTTCTTTCTATCTCTTTCTATTTCTCTCTTTCTTTTTCATTATTTCTTTTCCTCTGTCCCTATTTCTCCAATGTGCTCTTGAATAAAATCCAAACATTTTTGTTTATTTATTTCAATTTTTGAATTTTTGTTTCAGACACATGCTCGGATAAAACGCTGATCCTCTTTCTCTCTTGCCTTCTAATACCGTTGGAATTCATCATGTAAGAGTCCTTTACTAATTCATGAAATTGTGCATGCAAACATACGCCATATATACAAGAGCCACATATACATAAGTCGGTGGCACTTACATTCGTCCAAGACATCCACAAACCACTATCTTCTTATCTTCTTATAAATCACAGACGTTACTTTAAAAAAAGAGATAATTACATCCTACTTCTGTCCCTTGGTCAATGTATTATTAACTGTTAATCGAAGTCTTAAACTCTGACAAGTTATAGGTTTTCCTGCCAGATTCAAACAACCTATTCCATTCTTTATAGCAATGTTTTTTTAAACTTTTGACCTATATCGTACGCCTTCTATACCTCTGACCCGCCCCCCTTCCATTAAAAAAGAAAAGATTTATTTTAAAAACAATCTCTTTTCTAGGCCTACACACACAGAATACTAATTACTCTATCACAATTAAGTATTCACTTAGTTGTTGTTTGTTTTTTTGATGCTTTAGAGCAGTGATCTTCAACCTTTTTTGGCCTACCGCCCCCATTTTGCATTTTTCCTTTTAAAAAATCCGCCAACGCCCCACTCTAAGAAAAACACTTATAAAGAAGCGTGAGAAGGCAAATTTGAACAAAATATCATCTATTTATTAATTTCTTTGCTGTCAATAACACTTATCCTGCATTGGAAACGACCGCATGCCAAAGGCGATCTTTTTGGAGAGCTTAGAGGAAGATCATTTACAGAGGTGCCTCCCCCCCCGTAAGTTCTAAAAAGATCCAATTAGGCACCATTTCGCCCTCACTGGCATAGAAAAAGTTACCTGGCAGCATTCTCATGCAGAAGATGTCCTCTGAGAGAGACAGTTGAAGAGTTCTCACAAAAGCTGTGGGACAAATATTTGAGACTCAAAGAAAAGCCATTATTTAAGACTGGCGCAAAGGAAGGAAAGAAAAGTTAAATAGACTGCCAGCAGACAACGGCTTTGTCAGTATAAAATCCTGGAAAATATGCAGGTCTCAACTGGGTTTGCGTAGCTATGTAAAACATTGCACAAAAATAGCCAATATTTTCATTATACAAAAATGTTATCAAATAAATGGCAGTGATTACACACAAACATTAATCTCATTGTCATGACTTTAATTCAAATCCTAACATATGTTCAACATTTTTCTCTATCATGGTTGACAGCACCCAAAGAGAACTACACATTTATTACATTTGCCTTTTTTTTTTTCAGAAAATGTTTTGTGACTTCCGATGACGCACTACCCAAAGAAACTTCAATCAGAGAGTCATGTGTAGGTTTTTATATTTGAAATGTCCAGAAGTTTGCAGGTTTGACTGAACAGATACTCTTAAGTAATAAAATATCATCATCTTTCTTTAAATGACTTATGATGCCAAGGCAATGATGGTTTTTCAGTATGAGCAGATGGTGCAATAGCCTTGAGTTGTTCCAAGAAAAGCAGCCGCTCACTCATTATGTTCACTGTGCAAGCGATACTTAAACATGGTCTTAAATGATTCTGTCAGCTGTGTTTATAAACTTGCATTGAAATGTCTTTTAGCAAATGAACTAATACATATAAACTACTGGATTTTTAGTTGCACAAAATATTTGTCATATGGGGGAGATAGGGCCCAACAAAAAATTCTTGAACCCGAGCTCACGGTACCTTGCTACGCCACTGATTATTCCCTTACTTTTTCTAGTATGTTTTTTTATCTAATCTTTTCTTTTAGTTGGCGGCTATTTGCTTTGCTTCATAGCTTGAAACAAAGACAATTGTGGCTCAATTATACACCTTTCCGCGTTTACATGACATTGGTTGGGGAAACTTTGGGCGGTTGATCGTTGCCAAAGGACGCCCTCGTTAACCATCGTCCTTAAAAAACAGATGAAACTAGAGCATCATCTGCCCTAGAAACTGCAAGGTCTGAAAAGGATACCTTACATTTTAAGTTTTATGTAAGAAATTATTTAGCTGGCTTCATTACATTTATATACTTAAATATAGAAATCTTATTGAAACTTGAGACTCAGTTCTTCTAGCACCACAGTCAATGTAAACAATCTTTTATCAGCTAGTGCCTATACTTTTTTATACCTTTTGAAGAAGTGACACTTAATCTTTTTTTTTAAAAAGGTCATATTTCAGTTCCTCCTATGAAAATGTAGTGTCCTATGTAATGATATCTCAGGTAATCTCATACATACAATAGGTCATCAAACATCAGCATATTTCTATATTGCCGACACGATCTCGCTATGCTTTTCAAAGGATCCTTCTCAGCCACCGCCGCCATGTTTAACCTTTCTTTAATCTTTATGGATAACTTTTAGAACTCGGATCTCTGGCACAACAATTGCGTTGAGGCTCATGGTGGAACTTGCTATGGAAGCTAAATTTATATTGATTTTATAGATATAGAAAGTGAACAAATATTTCGCTTCTTCTGTTATTAATAGTTGAACTTTTATTTTTTTAATTAACAGGACAAATGTCAAAGTAGTCAAATATGTATGCTCCAATCATTACTTTGACATTAAATTAATACATAATTTAATTGGTGTCATTTCAATTACATAAGCAAATGTAAAGATGCATCAATGAAAAAGTTTACAACGAAAAGAAAGTTTATTTGCCTTTTAACGAACACGATACATATTGAATAAATCCATTCTCCCTTCTCTCTCTCTCTCTCTCTCTCTCTCTCTCTCTCTCTCTGTGAACGTATATAGCATTTATATGATTATTTGATTAACCATTATTTTCAATACAGTCATATTGATGTTCTATGTATGGCGGATCATAATTTTGTGGTTTTGTTGGAAACGATTTTATTCCAGTCGGATGAATACCTGAAAAACAAAGATATTACAATGTAAAAAAATATACCACACACATTTATTTGTCACTTAGATAGGATTCCTACTAGGTTCTATTGCAATGATAATGGTAATGGGGTCACACTTTGCTTTATATCCCACGCGAAAATATTAGTTTTATCCGAGATTATGCGGACGCCCCTTTTGGTTCTTCTTTATCTAGCCTCTCCACCATTTTTAATCCATTTATTTGTAGACCCGTGTAGTGCTGCTTCGTCAACGTAGTCTAAGTCCGTCATTCTGTTCTGTTCACGCCATGGAATACCAAAGGCAGTCTGATTCATTGCTTATGTCATTATGTAGTTGATTTCTCAACCTGTCTTAGACCTGTTTCACACCTGTCTTACATGTCTCACACCTTTCTTACACCTGTCTCAGACCTGTCTCATTCGTTATGATGCTACCAAGGTAAGTGAACCTGTCCAGCCTTCAAGCTCTGACTCGTCAAGTCTGACTGGCGCACCCTTTGCCTTATATATCACTCGCACAACTTTGGTCTTATCTAGGTTTATGCGGAGGCCAATTTTGGGTGCTTCTGTATCTAGTCTATCTGTCATTTCTTGTATGCCTTTATTTGTAGCCCCGAGTAGTGCAACGTCATCAGCAAAGTCCAAGCCCGTTATTTGATTTTGTTCACGCCACGGAACACCAAAGACAGTCTGGTTCATTGCTCTCCTCATTATTAAGTCGATGGCTAGGAGAAAAAGGAAGGGAGATAAGATGCCCCCTGTCTCACACTTGTCTCACACCTGTCTCGTTGCTGAAAAAAATCTGCTGTTCCTTCTTCTATTTTTAATACAGCAGCTAGATTTGCTGTATAGGTGTCGTAGGGTCTGCACCAATATCATCATTAGAGTTTTCAAATAAACTTTAATTAACACGATACTCTAATTACTCAAGTTAACTTGACCTTCTAGCATGAGATAGATGATGACAGCAAATTGTATAACTAGGATTGCTGATAAAATAACACCTGTGAATAAAATAGTAAGAATAGTAAACCAAGTAGGTGTTGAACAATTGAAAGTGGTTAGTACAAATCTTAAGTAAATATGATTTTATTTAAAAATTCTGTTTCATGATCATTGGAATTTGTTTTTAAAATTATGAATAATAAATACTTAAGCATTATAGAAGCTATATTTGACACCACGATTACTTAACGCCTTCATTTTTTTTTCAAGTCCAACTAAAATCGAACAAATTTTATTTTTATTTTGAAACAATTTTCCTTCCAAGAAGATGTAGAGTCACATTAGGACAGGCTTTAGATATGATAAAAAAGGTTTTGTTAATAACAACCTCAAGTGTTTATTTAATTGTTTTTGTATTTAGCTGTTTGCGGGATGTGTAATTTGGTTTATTTACACCAAAAGAAAAAAAAGTTAATATGAATTTCATTTGAGGATTGGAAGTTACCAAATATTTTTTTTAGTTAATTTAGAAACACTTACAAGTAACTACTGCTGGGTTAGTCTGTGCGCACAAATCTGTTACACTACAAGTGTCTGGTGCAGTAGAATCTTAATTGATAACAAAACATGTCAGAGAAATATGCTGATGATCTCTCTTTGCTTTTAGAGTTAGTGAACTTTGCGTACGAACTATACATCTGTCATCACCTGACTGTGGGACTAGATGAAGTAACGTCTGTATTATATAAGATAAGATAAACAGTTGTTATACATTGACCAATTTACTTTTATCTTAGCTGAAAATTGGAATGAGTGAAATCTGCCCATGTGGTGTGTCACCAGAGAATACCGATCATGCCTTTCAAAACTGCTCTCTTTAACAAGAGCTAATGTTGCGATTCTACTTCAACTTGATAATGTAATTGTCTTCTCTTTTATTGCTGTTCTGTTCCAACCTTAAGCCTACTTTTTTAACTGTATTGTCTTAGGACAGCGGTTGTCACCTTAAAGGCTCGGCGACCCCTTTTTACAATCCCCCACTCTGCCGCGACCACCCCCTCCCTCGCATACGTACAGCGACAGAAGAATAGACAATAACAATCCATAGTTTCGATGGTCTTAGGCAACCTATGGCAAATCGCCAAGGGGGTCGCGACTCAAAGGTTGAGGACCCCTGTCTTAAGAGACATCTTTTTTACATTGTTGCATTTTATACGTATGTATTTCAGAGTAATGTTTTTACATACTTTAATAATATGGAAAAATAGTATCTAGTTACTTGGAGGACTTCAGTTCTAAAAATAACTCAAATTAAAAGTTTCTAAGAACAAAGTCAAATAGATAATCAACTAGTGACGCAGAACAAGGTCATACATGTTTTGACAATCTACGTATATGTCTGTCATTATCTCATAGTTAGTCTGACATGACAGGGATAAAACATTCCAAAGATAAAAAAACCTACGACATAGACTATAGAGCCCCACTATAGGGACCAAATGTAATCGTCCACGAGTGTCACATTACGGTAGTAAAGGGAATTCCCCATTGTCTTACAAAATAATGTTCCTTTTATTGATTATATCGTTTTTTAGGAGAGGGGGGAGTATTTTTTACTTTTATTGGTCATTGCAATTAAAAGGAGAAACTCAATATTATGATTTAACGAAAAATGAGCTGGTTTTTTATCATATTGTAAGACATGACTCACTGTCAAAAGTCATTCTTTAAGGTACAGTGGAGGGAGCACGAAGACAAGGCTGTCCAAGAACAAACTGGCTGGACAATGTAAAAGAATAGACATGTCACTTCTGCTAAGATCAGCTGCTGGCTGGGGAAAAAGTGGAGAAATTTGGTGACTCAAGAAGGTAAGTCAACAGGTGAGATGTTTCATTTAGTCAGTTTATCCATTTCCTTCCGTCTTTTTATCATATCTTAGCTTGGAATATATAGTACACACTTGACTGTACTGATTGACTACACTGACTCATTGTAATCATACGTCACATCTTGACGTTACCGTGATTACGTGACTGTACTCTTAGAACGAAGTTCTTATAAAGTTTCTCACTTATCTTGTGTCTCTTATACTCAGGAATATTTTAGCCACCACGTGACACTGCTATTGTCTTGTGTGTCTTATACTCAGGAATATTTTAGCCACCACGTGACACTGCTATTGTCTTTTTTCTCTTACCTTATACATTACAGATTGTTGGGTTTTTTTATTTACAAGAGAAGATAAAATCCATCCCACGGGAATCTCTGTGTTAATCTAAACACGCATGATAATTATAATTAGACCTACACTCTGGTAAGTTTTTGGTTTTCCTGTCTGGATTTGATTCATTCCTGCCTTTTATCAGTAACGCTGTTGTGATAGTTTCATCATTGCAGATTTTATGACCTAGGCTTTGGGAGTTTGCAACTAAAATCTAGTAAAATGTGATTGTTAGCTGTCCTGAGGGTAGAAGCTTCGGTTATGTTACTTTCTCTAAACATGGCCGGCCTTACGAATAAACAAACCATGCAGCCACCTGATACCTCCGATTAGTTGGGGCGTCGTACAGGACACAAAGATTTTTTTTTTAGAAAACAAAATTGCGAATTATAAAATCAATCTCAAGCAAATCAGAACTGTATTGCTCTCTCTATATATATATTCGCCTAGCCCAAATAAGTATCTACAATAAATCAATAATAATTTGCTAATAATTAGATACACTTGTTTGACTTCAGATTTTGGGGTTACAGCTTTGAAGAAGTGAGATGAAAGCCTGGGCATTGTTTATGGTCGGAACAATGTCGCCCGGACAGCATTTCCCCCCTTTCCACGCAGTTGATGTGATGTATCCGATACAGTTTGGAGTCAGTAGCGCCGCAGGCTCTGAAATGTTAGAAGGCCAGTGTTTCTTCCGTTAGGTGAAATGTCGACCCCGCGTGTTAATTAGACGTATTTCAACTCTGGTGATGATTAATCGTACATTATGCATGTTTGTCCTTCGGCGCTAGGCCTATATGGATTTAATGTATTTGTTGATTTAGATATAACCCTATATGGATTTAACGTATCGGTTGATTAAGATCTAAGCCTATGTACAGGAATGTTTATAATTACGTATTCTTCGGTCTCAATTTTGTGAAAGCTAAAATCACGAGATTGCGCTAAACAAAAACAAATAGAAGGGACCTCATTCACCAATCGTAAACAAACATTTAGCCACGTGGTTCTCTCTTCTATACAAATTACGTAATACACAATGGCTATCAGGTAACAGTTTTTTTCGTTGTTTTATCAATAGTACTTTTACTTGCTGTATCTTTAGGGCGCCTCTGAGTTCACCCAGCTCTAATGGGTAAGCCTACCTGGCATTAGTTGTTGGGGACAAGTAAAGGCGGTTGGTTGTACTGGCTAAATGACACCTTTGTTAACCGTAGGCTACAGAAACAGATGACCTTTAATTCAACTGCCCCGTAGATCACAAGATCTGAACATTACTTATATTCCTATTTTCAAATATAGTTGGCTGCCTAATCGTGTGGTATGCGCTTTGGACTGTCGTTCGATGGTCTTGATAGTCCCTGATTCAAAAGATGTCAGTGGCGTAGTTAGGGTGGGTCAAGGGTAATCAAATTAAAAATTTCCCCAGGTACTCACTTTAAGGGATCCCAAATGAGTGTTAGATACTTGTTTAAGCCATTATCTCATTTCATAATGTCGAATTTTAAAAGGCAGGGCCCCTAAAGAGATTAAGCCCCCCCGGGCACCAAAATTTCTTGCTACGCCACAAAAAGATGGCATTTGTTTTGTATCTGGGGAAACATCCGAAACATGCTAAACATTTTTAAGTCTCCTCTGCAGTAAAAGTTAGCACAACGCTGTTAAAAGGCAAATGAAAAGCATGTTAGTTAAACTGGTCTGATTGCTCAATGAAAATACAATGTAATCATTTCCGTGAAGTAGATCCTTATTGCCATACAATTAAATGAACAAACAACCGGCTTGCTACTGTCTACTGTCATAAAAGGGAAACTACTCTACGCTTTGAAGATTTGTAATCAAACTACAGTTTCTGTCGTGAGTAACCAGGATAATATAAGTATTCTCTTCCTTACTACAACTCTGTAAGTAGTTTCATTTAAATGAATGGTGACATTCACAATCTTAATCTGATTGGATTATTTCATGCCAAATTTAGACCTCATTATATGAATATTATATAAGACTATACATCTATCTATATTTATATGGGTATACCTGTTTTATATATTTCATGTTTACATAGTTATTTAACAAGTAGTTACATATATATATATATATATATATATATATATATACAGTAATATACACTGTCCTATGTATAGAGTAAATAGTTTAATTCTCGTCCTACTAAATAACATTTCCAAGACCTGGTCGAGCGGTATGCGCGCTTGGCTATTATTCGGATTTATCGAGTGGCCCGGGTTCATACTCTGCCCGCTGCCATCCGCCGTCTCCCTCCCCCCCCCCTCCCGAAATAAATTTGTCTTCAACTCTGAAGGATCATCCGAAACCTTTGAATTATTTTACAAACAAAACATGTCTTTTGCAAGTTGCATGTAAATTTAGTTACAGCGGAGTCCGAGTGCTATGATCCATATTAACTTTGTATTAAATAAGCCTTTGGAAAAGTCACCTATGTGAACTTTTAGTTGAGTTTCAGGTGATCTATATTTCATGAAGCCATGTTTTTGATATGGAGTTAGGGCACTATGTTTTTTTGTTTAATTAAACATGATTTTACTTTCATTGTTATAGCCATTTTTTCCCTTCTAGCCACAGTTTTCATAGAATGAAATACTCTAGTTGGAGCCTCATAATTTTTTTATTTTTTTTACTTTGAACTTTTATATAACGCTAATTTCATGCTTAGAGCATTCTCAGAGCGCTATGATTCAATCTCATTTATGGACCAGTAATATCTGAGAGAAGGTCTTCTGTATCTTTAGGTGCTCAGTAAACACAAGTCTGCTCGAGTCGCATCTCGGCCACACATGCAATGTTTAAGAATTACTGTTCAAAAAGGTCAGCTATAACATCTTCAAAGTCAAGCATTGGCTGCTGGTTTGTTTGGCATGTTTTAGATCTACCTTCAGTATTGAAGATTATTACATCATATCCAGGACCGCCAGCAGGATGGCAAGCAGGGGCGTAGCTAGTAATATTTCATCGTTTGGTACCCAGGGGGTTTGAATTCTTTGGGGTTCCCTCCACTGTACGCAATTATTTAAAATTTAATGTAAAAAAATACTAATTTCAGGGTTTCCTTTAAATGGCGGCAAGGGGGGATGTTTAAATTATATTCCTTCTTCCCCAACCTAGCTACGCCACTGAGACAAGGGTTCTAACCAGGAACAGTCAGCACGAAATGGCAGCCATTGAATCGAACTGACATGATTAGATATGAATCCTGTCCATCAAAAATAAGCCAGTAAACTTTAAATAGTTTAATATATAACTCAGAAATCCAGCTTAGTTGAGCTTAATAATGTTATGTTATTATGAAATATGTTTTGTATTAAGGCCTCTTGAGCAGGGGTTCTCAACCTGTGGGTCGCGATTCATTTGGGGGTCAATTGACGATTTGCCAGGGGTCGCATAAGACCATCGAAAAAATGAATTACTTTTGTCCATTCTTCTATTGCTGTGTGTGTGTATGCGGTAAGGGGAGTGTCGCGGCAGAGTGAAGGGTTCTAAAAAGGGGTCGCCGAGCCTAAAAGGTTGAGAACCGCTGCTATAGAGTGTTATTTATTAAAAAAGAATATACAATGTAACGTGCATTTTAAATTATACTTGGTGGGCCATGGAGAAGTAGCTGACTCCTACGTCTAGTCTAGCAGACGATCAAATATTTCTATCATCTGTTTTTATAATTAGCACGAATGTGTAAGTAAAACAAAATCACATGTTGAATGTTATTTGCGAATAGGCGGATCCGAGAGGTTTATGATTTTACCAAAATAAAGTATTGCCTTTACGTGTAAGCACATATAAAACACGTGTATATATGTTGTACCGAAATAGAGGGGATCTCAAATTGTTGGAACCTTGGGTGGTAACACCTATTCGCAACCTTCTATAAAGATGAGTAAATTCGTGTTAGTATTTGCTTTGTTGTTGTTGTTGTTTTTTATTGTTGTTTTTTGTGTAGAGAATTATGACACAAAACTTAAACTTTGCACTTACATCATTAATTGTCATGTTGAATTTGCACAAGGCCTCTGGGAATACTTTAAAAAAACATGTTATATTGATCTCCTGTATAGAACATTGAGGCTTTTCAAACATTGCTAAAATCAAAACACGGAAAGAAAAAAAAAACTTTAATTATTAGAACAAAAAAAAAAACAACAGACAAATAAATTTATCCAAAATAGGAAAGTCTTAATTATTGGAAAAAAAATGTATTAAAATTAATAAGCTTAAACACAATTCATATTCATAGCAATAAAAAAAGGTATTAAACTAACTTAGCAAGAATTTTCACACAAACAATAAAAGTCTGTATCTTATAATATTTTTTCTTATTTTGTGACGCTTGAAATAGAATAAGTCATGAGTAGTTTTTGTGAAAATATGTATATACATTAAGATATAAGAAAAGAAATATTATTTTCCCACATTCAAAAAGTTACCGGTACTCCATACCGGTGCGTATCTTCACACATTTTTTTTTTATTTGTTTTTTTTCCCCATCGATTGCCAAATTGGAGTCGCACATTGTTCATCGTTGATCGATATTAATTCTTGATCAACTTAAGTCTGAAAACATTTTTGTCTCGCATACTTCAATGTTCAGAAATATGTCAAAACTACCATATTTTGAACTGAATCATCTAGCCTATATCTTTATTTTTTTAACTCAGGATCACAAACCGGTCCTGGTTTTAGAAGTTCAGCGGCTTCTTAAGAAACTGCGACAAATCTTTAAGTTCTCTTTGTATCTTTCGCTCCAGGCAAGATTTGTTTTGTCAATGTCAATATGAGCGTTATTGAGATTAATAACGATCTGATGAGTCAATAGTTGGGATGGTGACAAAAATTCATATTTACCTAACACATCATGATATTGCTAATAGTGGGTGATTATTTCTTGAACTATCCCATCCAAGAAAGAATAAATTAATATCCGAGGCTCTTTCTTTTGTGTTTATGCCTCTTTATTTTTCATGAAAACGTAACTTAAACATTTGAGAAAATTGATCTAGTTTTTGTTGTATCAGGTCTATTGTCTAAATAATGGAGAAATATTTGACCCGGAATCAGAAAATTAGTTTGTTTTGTATTTGTAGGGACGTATTCGGTCTGGATCGAGCTTGGTTCGGAGTACATGAACTCTCAGGAGTTCTCACTAGTTTCACTTGTTTCATTAGTTTCACAAACGTTTACAAAATATAAAGATTTTTTTTTTCTTCGCGATTCTTTTTAAACTTGTTCACTATGCCCATTGAGTGCCAGATTCTGCTTTGAGAGAAAAGAAATGATGTCCAAGATTCTGTTCAGGTAGTAGGATATTTTCAAATTTTTACTTTTTGGACCTTTCATTTCTTTCCTAACAACAACCATTTAAACCGGAGATGATAATTTCTCCATCTGAGCTAATACTATGCGCGCCACCCAGATTTCTGAGACTTTAAGCAACCCACATGATATTGTTTTCATAACAGTATTATAATTAACTAATTAGTAGCAGTGTATAATGCAATATTCATAACAATATACATCTATAATATAAAGCTTAAAGTAAGACAATGCATGTTTGTATGTATGTATGTTTGTATGTTTGCATGTTTTTATGTATATATGTATGTATGTAAGTATGCATGCATGCATGTATGTATGTATGTTTGTATGCATGCTTGCATGTTTGTATGTATGTATATATGTATGTATGTATGCATGTAGGCCTATGCATGTATGTATGCATGTATGTATGTATGTATGTACGAGTCTAGAATGAGATAATGACCCAATAAAGTTTAGTACAACATGACTGTAATGTGCAGCGTACTATTTGTAGTCAGTTGATTGTGTTGCAAATAAGTTACTATTAGCTATTTTATTGACTCAGTAATGTACCAGATTAGTTTAGTCCTTTTCTTACTACATCTCATATTTCTTTTTACAATAGGAATTATTAATACACTTTAGCTTATAAACTATGTTAGAAGATTAGAAATATTTTATTGATGCATTTTACTATAAATAATTTTTAAAACTTACAATGGAAACCAAAATGGTATGTAATCTGTTATGCCAGCTAATCAGGAAAATGACTCACACTATAATGATGAAAAAAAACTAATTGAAACTAAAAATATTTACAAAAGATGACAATAACACAGGAAACTTTTAGTTTCGGTGTCTCTTTCAAGTGGCGGAAAGTAGCAGTGAATCAACAGTAGAAACCGATCAACTGATAATTAACCAATTATATGAAATAATGGCACCATTATAGTACCATTATATAAAATTAACTTTCATTTGCTTAAAATAACATTTGGTATGGTCTTTATCTTTCGAACATTAAGATTGGAATCTGTTTAGTGTGTGTGATACTGGGGCGGACTAGGTGTTAAAATCGGCCCAGGCATGACCATATAAAACAATCCACTAGTGGCGTTTCATATAATTAGCGTCTATGTGTACCAGCCCTCGTATTATACAGATATAGATAAGCTACTAAAATTAAACGGATGAATACAAACGAGGTATTCCGAAAGGTTTTCCTTGTCTACATACAGTTAGGCTAAGAGGTTATAGAAAATATCTATATGTACCAAACAAATATGCAGTACAATTGCTAGCTTAAAATTTTGCATTAAAAACTTCATGACATGCTTTTGCAACTATTTGATATGACTAAACTAGTGTGGTATAACAACTAAAACGTTCCTTCTACTTTATACAATAGCATTAATGTTCACGCTATATGAAAAGATCCATCAGTAAAATAATACTAAATACATAATGAGTCTGACCAAATCCTATACTCTTAAACCAGCGATTATTGTACGTATTGCATTTATAGAATGTTTTATTTCAGAACCGGCTCTAACGACTTTCTTTAAAATGTCAAGGTTTATGCATGTATACAAATGGTCTCATATTTTTGATCACATTGGATAATTTGAGATTGACCATTATTTAGGCTTAAAATATTTTTATATTGTAAATTTAATTAGGTCAAAAACTTTTACTATTTTAGTTATATCAAATAGTCGCAAAATAATTAAGTTTGCGATTGTACTATAAATAGTTTGGTACAAATAGAGAAAAGGCTATTATAGCCTACAAAAAGATGGTGCTCAAATGTTTAATTAGACAAAAAAACTCATTAAAACTTTTTAATCTTTGCAAAGAAATATTTTAGTGTATTGCTGTAAGCCGAGTGACTTAAGCGGAACAATATCGGTGTTAAGATTTTTTACCTTTGACGTCTATCAAAAAATGTTGATATCAGATAGTTGAATTGTATTTCCTTGTTTTATTATCATTTAGACATTTGGATGGCCAGACTATACATTTAGAGATTAAATAGAATGCATTGTCTTGTTTGATTTAAATTGTTCTAAAAATGTGCTTATCGGTGACTTATTTCCCCTTAATGTACACGTGTTTGCCCCGTTATTGAAATGTATGATGTGATCTCGTCAATAGATCGTGGTCAATTATACATATAATAGGTCAAGTATTCTTTTTTCAACAAATATTTAGATAGCATTGTATAATTAACACAGTCCCTATGATACAATATAATATTTTATTTTGATACTAAATCATTACAAATCCAAACTTTAAAAAAAAATTACATTTATATTTAAACTTTTCAGAACCAACTTTCATGTCAAAGATTGAATTTTTATAAAACTCTCTTTACAATACTAACGCAATGTTCTCACATTACTCTTCTCTTACATTAGATAAACCCGAGGATCCATATATATATAGTTAAAATTTGCCACAGACCCCAAAGTGAAAAGCTACGTAAATGCATATTATATGTTTTTGTAACAGAAATTTGTGGTATCCTTATTAACACATTGGTTTAAGTTCCTTGTTTGTAAACATTTCAATAAGCCCCCTCCCCCCAACATTAGTATGAATGTATTTGTCAATGGTCAATTGCAATAGGGGATCTGTTGGACAGCCACATAGTAGAAAGAGTAGCACTAAAGCAAGCATTTTCGACTTTAATAAACCAAAAAAGCTCACCAAACCGAAGATTATTATTATTAGTATTATAAAAAACAGGTTACTTAAAAAAATGATAATCACTTCATACGAATGTCCCTATGTCAATTTAGTCATGCATGTTAATCATTGGCTTAAACTCTGTCAAGCTCTTGGTTTTCCTGGCTGACCCTTCCTCTCCCTCATTTAGAAAATAAGTAAACTTAATTTTATCCTACGTAATACCTTTACATTAACAAAATAAAAGAACATAAGTGCAGCATTCCAAAAAAAACAACAACACAACTTATAGTACCTTTTATTTAATGAATTTGAACACTAGCCTATGGATTCCTCTTCAATTTCTGAAGTTTGTGAGAATAGCCGATTTCATTTATTTGCCTTATTAAGAGAATTCCGAAAAGTATCGTATACAGTAGTGTGACAAGAAGGACAATAATGGTGGTTACCTTTTTTTTATTAGAGTTATTCCCCTTTATTACTTGAATTAAGTTCCTGTTAACTGTGTACAATTGCCACTTTCTCTTGAGCCTTTGAGCTGACCACTGTACATTAATGTGAACTAAATCTCCATAATGTTTATATGATAGTTTTGTTGTTCTGCTCTGACTGTGTTAATCAAGAGGAGAGTGCCACTTTATAGGAATGTATCTTTCACTAACGAGCTAAGTAGACTTTAGTTATTTGTTGTTACTAAGTTGGTTGATGTGAATATTATGTCTACTTAGTCTCTTATCCTTTCCTTTATGTTTCTTTTATAAAGACAAGATTTGGGTCTTACAATATGTAAAAGACAAACTTTTGTCTTGAGAAGAGACAGTTTTGTGTCTCATGGACTATTTTGATTCCTGTATTATATTATTGTAATCCATTGTTTGTTTTGAGCTGAGACACTATTGTGTCTCTGTGATGGCAGTTCTTTGATTATGTTGAACTGAACCGGCCCTACTAGTTTGATTTTTTCTTCATTATTTGACTTGCCTTTGTTGGCCCTTATGCCCATTTTCTTTGAATGATCTTTTTCTTTTGTTCCTTAATAAACTCTTTATTAGTTGTAACTGAAATCTCAAAGTTATTACTTGTATGTCTTAGTAAGTTATAGATCTAGAGGTTATAATTAATAGCCTGGGTAGTAAAATTTGGGACCACAAAATATATCTAGACTAACTTGCCAGTACAGCAGAAGTCACTGGTCTTATGACCTATCGTAATTCTAGGTCATATGTGGACTCGTAAGTAGGGTAATTGTTTGTTTTCGTAAAGAACAGTGTGTCTACCCTTGAAATCTACTGATATATTACAAGGACAGTATATTTTTTTTCATTGTAGTAATTTTTGATTCTATATTGTCAAATTTTGAAGTTATGTGATTTCATTATTTTTTGTAGTTTTTACATTTGTTTTTCTTCTGTACTAGTATTATTTTAATTCTTCAGGTTTCTAAATCCTGAAATGTCTGTAAAACAAAGTGCAGAAGTTTGTTGAAGGAACAGACAGATTGAATTCCTTCATTCACAGATTCGAAATGTTAATGAGGCTGGAAGGCAAATCCCAGAAAGAATGGGCCAGAGAACTCCTCAGCCTAGTGGGTGGAAGAGCACTAGATGCGCTGCAGGTGCTGAATGTCAAGGACGTGGGAGACTACGTCTTGCTGAAAAAGACTCTACTAGATTTCCATCAATACATTGAGGACGATTATAGAAATAAATTTCACGAGTTGAAACCATCGACCGACGGCAACATGAAACAATTTGTCGGTGAGGTGAAAACTACTTTTGAGAAATGGTTTCAGTCCTCAGGCATTGATGAATTATTTGAGAACCTTAAGCAGTTCATCGTAGTAGAAAAAAATAATTTCGTCGGCTGGGAAAAATTCTTTCAAGAAAGAAAGCCCAGACATGTGGACAAAGTCTTGAACCTATGCCAAAAATACGAGGCTGCGCATCCAGGCTAAAGTTTACAAAAAGCTCAAAAGGATCAAGCAAGTGCATTTTCTGCCACAAAGGAATCCACTACAACAGACTTAAGACAGAGCACAAGATGCTGTACATGTGGTAGATTTGGACACGTGGCGAAACAATGTAGAGAATCAGGCAGAATAATTTATAAGTATATCCTTAAATAACTTCACTTGCCATTCTCCAATGGCTGAGAATTTAGTGGAACTGCTTCTCCAGCTTGTGTTAGTAATTCAAGAGTGATGACGTAGTGGTTATCAATATGTTGTTTTGTAAAATTAATTTTCATATTGGTAATGTTACTGCTTTCATCTACACATTTAGAGTCCTCGTCTAACAAAAAGCTAAGAACTGGAATGTTATTCTTGGCTGAGCATTTCTGCGAGTCTTATTTATAGTACAAGAGACATAAGCTTTTAAAGTTGCTACGTCATTTTCGTGCACAGGCGGGCACTCTAAAAAGAAAAGACTCTGAAAAAATTCCAGAAAGAAATATTATATTTTCATCAATAAAACCTTAAGCCTTTTTTGTAAAAATAATACGGATCCTTAACTAGTCTTGTTTAATGTGCAAAACCATAAACAAATTAATCAGGTACATAAATCAGAATGTCAGATAAAACATTTATTTAAAATGATGTTTATAAACAGTATGGGGAGATGTTAACACATATAACTAAATGTATGCAGATAATAATGTCTGTATAAATATGGTCATAATTTAATTTACTTAAAAATTATTGTTATTTAGACAATGCAATTAGACAGACAGTTTTCGACATTTCGCTTACCTCACGATCAGGCAGCCATCCATAAAAGATTTGTACTAATGACCTTTAAACAAATGTCGACAATATTTCATATATAATATTTATTTCTACAGCTTTTTCTATACTGTCTACAAAATAATCTATCATTTTTTATATTATTTGAAATTGTGTGTAAGCTGTGATGTTGAGTCTACTTTAAGTTCCTATTGGCCTTTTTAGTTTCCTTTTCTAAGTACATTACGCTATAACGTTGGCCAGTTAGCTTTTTACGTTCAATATGAGTAAGATAATTGGTAAGGTGGCCTTGATGGGATTTAAAGAAAAACAAACAATTAGTATTCAAAATAAAAATTCACTGTTTCAATAAGTAACTAAAAAAAACTAAATTAAAGATTATTACCAGACAACACTCCCAGACTTGTTAATAAAAACACCGTGTTCAATATATCTTGTCTTAGAAGAATTTCTCATGGCCTATGAAAAATATATGATTAAAAAAAGTAAAACTGCAAACTTTCAATTAAACCTTGTAGTTTCGGTATATCCCCCCCAAACAAAACAAACAAACAGGCATATATACATATACTCACTCTGTCTGGTAAAAAATGTTGGTACACGTTATTTCGGATGAAATTAAAAATGTGTACAATTATTTCTTGTTCCTGATGAAACAAGAGCCACTAAAAAAACAATTATTTATCTATTTTATTCTGTGACTGACTAAGGAAAATAAATTTTACTTGACAAATATGGTGGTGTGAGTTGAATTAGTCCCTTGTATTCTTTTTGTAGTTTGAAATTAACAATAGATAGATATGAAACTTTTTTTTTTCATAAGCTCTTCGCTGGCATAGTGGTTAGTGTACTGGCTTGATAAGTTTTGAACCCTCAAGTTCATATTCCAGTTTTACAACTTAAAAATATAATGCATTTTAAAAGCTATCATGATAACATTCACCATGATGCCGCCTTCTGCCCCCCCCCCTTTTTTTTTTTCTCAGATGGTCTAGACAAGATATAGGATCATAACGCATTCAGACTTTGGCGCTAAACAAAATGGAAGAATATAAATATAATTTTAAAACAAAACGCTTATAGTAAGTGTAATTAAATCAATTAGTTTGGTTCAGTCATGTAGTTACTTTCGTATTATATCTAGACAGACTCCAGCTCAATGGGTAACACTTATGATTTGTTCACACCTATACCACGTCTACATTATCTGTCTGCTGTTTTCCAGTAAATGTTTAAAAATTAGTTTATTGTTTTATTTTAATATTGAGCTAAGCAAATCAAAAGTAGAGTTAATAGATTTTTTTATATTTTTTAAAGATGTTATTTTTAGTTACAAGTTGCAGTACTTAACATTCTTCCGATCTGTTAACAAAGTTGTTCAAATATAACGTACCTCCATCGAAATATATTGTTACGAATCTCCCTATCCAGGCTCTCTGCAAACTGCACCATACACCACCAACTTAAAGAACTTGATAACTCAGGGCTCCAAAGTAACGTAACACTTAATAGTTGAATAAATAAAAGCCAATACTGTACAATTCGTAACACGTACACTGTACAAATATCTCTCCAATAACACCGTTCCGCCGTATCAACTCTTGCACTGGCCTCTCGGTCTCGTTCCGGGCTTGCACTGAATTCAACAGTTCAGGACTGACTTCACACACTAGGCTCGTTGTGTCGGACTCGATCACAGACCAAGATCAAGACGCCGTTTGTCTCAACTGTACTTGATAGTACTCCGCACTGAAATTGGGCCCCGCAAATTACATTCAATTACAAATTGCGCGGTGGCGGAGTGGTTAAGCGCTTGGCTTCCGAACCTAGGGTCCTGGGTTAGAATCTCGGTAAAGATTTTGAATTCCGGGATTTTTAGGGCGCTCCTAAGTCCGTCCACCCAACTCTAATGGGTACCTGACTTTAGTTTGGAAAAGTAAAGGCGATTGGACATAGCGCTGGTCACATAACACCCTGCTCGTTAACCTCTGGCCAAATAAACAGATGCCTTATAGATCGCAAGATCTGGAAGGGGTACTTTACTTTTTACTTTACAAATGGAATCAGTCAACTATATGTCATGGCTCTTGTCACAGGCTTTAAAGATTTAGGTCTTAGATAATTAACATATTTAGTGTATCGTACGATTGACGTAACTTTAATTAACCCACAGGCGCCCATTGCATTTGAATAGCTTCCTATGCATGTTGTATAATAAATGTGGATAAAATGGTCTAGTTCAAAGTAATAGTTTTAACTGTAAAAAAAAAATTAGAAGAGGGACCTTGTAGACATTCATTATATTGGTCTCCGCAATTTGTAAGGCCGGCCCTGTTTTACTGGTGCACTGGATGTGGCGAAAAGTGTAGATTTTGGTTGGGGGGCTCCTTATAAATCTTAGGACTCAAACCCAAACCTTATTATTATACACTTCATAGTGTACTTTATCTCCATGTTGACAAGTGTATTATATTTAAAAAAAAACACAACTGTATCAGATTCAGTTAGTACGGTAAATTTAATGTTAGTTTTCGTTCTAAAAAAAATCTGTTAATGTATGTTTTCCTTACCACTTTCAACTTTATTAATAAGACATCTCCTAGATCTCCTAAATGGAGTGAATACTGCTTATTTCTTGGTTCAACTTAAAACATAGGATTATCTTATCTTATTAATTGCAGACGCTATTTCAAAACAAGATAATTACACCGTCATGTATCTATATGTTTATCTAATTGAGCATGTCAAGAGAAAGAAAGATAAATTAAATACATCGCCAGAGGACAACAGTATTGTCTGCACGAGATGCGGGAAAATATGCGGGTCTCAACTGGGTCCGCACTGTCTGCATAGTCATTCGATTCCTTAATATCCGGATTCGAAGACTTGCTATCATCATGTTAAAATGAGTCGTAGAATGTACTTCTTAGCTGGTTCACACAATCTATTCCATTCTCTCTTGACACTTGGTAAGAAGCACTTGCACGAATTTGTTTTAGCATATGGAAAAAGAAATGTGCTTTTATCATTGTGTCTATCTGGTAATTTTATTTATGTTTTTGTATTGTAACTTTTGAGTTTAAACATCTAGTTTGATAGCGAGAATAATGTCTAGATGATTATAGCTTTCTCTAAAGTTAAACATCTAACTTTGTATTGCCAAGATCAAAAAGTCATATATTTATTCAATATTTTAAATACACAAAATATACTTCAAAAAACAACACCAATGGTTATACTAAATGTCATGTAATTAAATTTGTAATAAAGTCTCAGACGACAATACTTTATTTTGAACAATAATTTTTTAATGTAACTACATTGTATAATAGGTTACGCATTATATAACCCACACATATACCAATATATTCAAGACAAAAACAGAATCTTACTTTGAAACCGTCTTTATTCTCTCCCTTTGATCCCTTAGAAAACCAGAGAAATACTAAATATACATTGGATTGGAAGGCGATGAACCATGAAACCTGTAGATGGAAACAAAACAAACAAATAATAATAATAAGCACAGGCCAAATAAAAGACTTGAAATAGTACTAGATTGTACAACTTTATTTCACTAAAATAATCTGACTTGTTTACAATGACAATTAAATCTGTAGACGAGTTTATGATTATCATATGAACACTGAACCCTTTCTGTTCGTAATTACAACATTGATAACAGTCAAATCCCAGAAATTAAAACTAAGGCCCACAATTTAGCATAATTTTTTACTTCTGTAGTCCAACATAGAGTACACGAGTCTTCAAACAAAAAAAGCGCCAAATGTAAAATGTAATCCTTTAAAAAAAAAACAACTTTTCTTAGGAGAACAACTCCGCACTTACAACTATATCTCTTAATATTTTAAAATGTATTTCACTGATACGATAGCAAACAAAAAAAATCGTTAATTACCATAGATAAATTGACCACTTTTTAAAATTTCTCTATTGGGATGTTGATTCATTAGTTTTAAGTTATAATAACTAATTACAAAAAAATAACTAATTAGTTTTAAGCTTTATTTTCATTTAAAATAAGAGTGGAACAAACCATGTAAACTATTACATACGTGGACAAAACCCTACATATTTAACCCTATCTGCAAATACTAAAGGGTTACTTCCCTTTGTTGGTATCAAACTAAATAAGTAATAACCAGTAATTATTGACTAATTAATCATTATTTTCTTGATTCATGTCTTGTCTATGCCAGTGAATATTTATTCAAAGTTTCAACTTCATCCGAAAACTGATGAGGGAGAGAAAACGTGTACAATCTTTTCACCAGACACTCACCTCTGACCCTTCAACCTAAGATGTTGACAGGAACGATGTTCAAGAAGCTAAGTTTCTGGTCTGCACATGCGTGACCTTTGTATTAGATTATGCGATTCGTAAATGAAACTATTTGAATATATCTCAACAGGTCAACGAATGTATGAAAAATGCTTTTAAAAAAAAATAATGTTTATTTGATTAAAAATAAAATGAATGGACTATAAATAGTATGTTCATGTGTTTAAATATAAAACTATATTTGCGAAGAGAAGTTCTATCATCTTAGAGTTGAATTAGAGTTTTATACCTAGGAATAGAGAAATGCGTAACTATTCGGGTAATGTCTAATAAAAGAATGTACGAAAGGACTTCTAAATTCACAGATATAAGGAACGAATTTTTGTAAAAATGATTTTGAAACACAAATTTGAAGCTTCATTTTATTAAATAATAAAATCAATAGACTATATTTTGTATTTTCATGTGTCAGAGTAAAAAACTATCTGCGCAAAGTGTAATTCTTAAAATTAGATCTAGATCTAGATCCATTCGATCTTTTAATGTAAACATGGTAAACATAGCCTAGATACATAAAGTTATAATGAGTTTCATAGAATTGGACAAATTTGTTTTGAGGGTCTTAAATTTGTTTTAGGGCTACAATGCATACACTACGGTCTAAGTTAGTACCCAAGGAACATTTCTGTCAATTTTATCAAGATTGGTCAAACGGTTTTGTTTTTTATTCGGCACATACATACATACATACATACATACATACATACATACATACATACATACATACATACATACATACGTACATACGCCTTACATTATACTATATAGTATAGGTAATAAGAGCATGATATCCTGTACAAGATTAGAACAACTTCTTTTCTTAATCTGATTTGTACGGCCAAAAGTATTAAGAGTCAATTTCCTTTTGACAAAGTTTATAAGTAAAATGTTTTACGTTTCGTATGTTCCTTCAGAGTTGAAGATAATCTACTTTCTACTCTCCAAACCTTCCACAGGAAGACGGGAGATGTTAGCGGGTCTATCTTGACCACCGTACCGATAGTACTGCACGCATTCCGCCCGATAAAGCAGCCATCCTATTCATCAACTCACTCTGCCAGTGTGTCTGTCACCAATTTTGTATACATTAATTTTCCAATATTCCATTCTTGGATCAAGTTGAAACTTTCTTGGTTGACATGAATCAAATGAATAATAATTAAACATTTATTTATCAATTAGGCATAATTAATTAACTTGTATATACAAGAGACAGTAATTACTAAGGGGAGATAAGCTACCTGCACAGAATTAGGTCGACGCTTTAAAATGTCAATAGATAAGAATAATTATAAACTTTTGCCTTGCTCAGTGGCACATCAGTTTGAGGAGGATGCAGCTTTTGATTTTGAACACAAGGTGAACCCTTTTTTTTTAATGGCTTTAAAAAATATTGAAAAGCTTGTACCTGAAACCCCTTCTTTCGCAACTGTTTCACACAAGTAATTAAATGTATTACTATGAGTGTGCTTTCTAGGCCAGACCTTCCACGGAACGACGGGAAATCGGTGAGGGTAGCGTATAAATCTGGCACCATCGAGAGGTCTGGGCGACTTACCAACGCGCATACCACACGACCAGGCAGCCATCCAGCAAATGTGAACCTGTCATTGAAAGAGAATAACAGAGGGAAATGGAGAAAGGCCGTCAATAGATAATCTCTTGTGCCCTACTGGCCTTTTTTTAAAGTGTGGAGTCCCCGAGGCTGTCGCCCGTCTGCCCTGTTCCAAGTCAAGCCCTGTGTAGAAGTCAAATAAATGTCATATAATTGGCTTGTACATATGTAAACATTGAACTGTATCATTCGATAAACATATACGCTCCTTTTGTTTATAATTTATACTTTAAAATACTGAACTGATATAGGAATTAGAATGTTTTCTTTGTGCATTATGTATTTTTGAATTTAATAAAAGAAAGAAAGTACAAATTATACGAATATAAAAAATTGTACGAATATTATCTGCCATTCGTTGGCTAAAAGGATCAATTATGTTATCCTATCACTTGCTAAGAGATAAATGATTCATACACTTGACTGTTCGAGTGATTTGTCAGGCATAGTTTAAATCAGAATTTCCGGGCATCTTATAACAGTTGAGGGTTTTAAGTTTATTTCCATTTTTGTTCAGATACTACTGGTGTCATTGTGTCTTTATCGAATCTTTCACTAGCTCTTAAAGTAAGGTTATATTACTAAATTACGTTTTAGGTACTGTCGACGTCGACATTCTCATTTTTTACGAAGTGTTTTCTAGATATGATATTTAAAAAGGTCTTTATCATCATTAGGCACATTGGGTAACTTACGTTGACGCTTGAGGACCCATTTAAAGTTATTATAATAGCTGGATTAAGAATACATACTTTTATTATCTCTAATTTTCGTAGATATTCTGTTACTTTTTGGAGATTTTTTCTAAACTAGTAAAAGAACGATTCATCAGAGATCTCCTATATCATGGCCCCAATATTATTTATGACTCTATATACATTTCTAGTAGCGCATAAGCTTGCTTTAGATACAACTAAAATGTTGTCGTTTCGTAGAATCGAGAATGCTCAAATTAGTGATAATCATACTACTTTAAAAGCTAAGATTACTGTAATAGACTAATTGACTTTATCCAAGTGTATGTTTACAAGACTAAGGCTAAAACACTGCAATCATCCTTGGTCTTTGGAATCGAAGACATTGTCATTGTTTTTTTCAGTTCTACTGAATAGATCAATTGTCATTATGTAAAAACATTTGGACAATGGAACATTTGTTCTTACAAAAATGTTTGTATATTTGGATTATTTTGCCATCACTTCAATGTCGTTATGGTAAGTGAGAGAAAGAAACCAGAAAAAAAATCATCTTTGAAAGCAATAATGAATTCTCTTACCCCCCCCCCCTCAAACAGTGTTTCTGAAACATTTATCAATGATAGCTGTCACGTGTTTATTGTGTTTATTTGACTAGAAGATCTTGATGCTATAAACTTGTGACATATGTGGGTTCGGAGGTGCCTTGATTATAGTTCAAACACTTTAATAATCAATGAAGTAACAAAGTGCTGATAGGTTTTCTTGAGTTTTAATTATTTAAAACTTGAACTTGAAACAATAAATGTATGTACAAAGATATATAAAACAGATACAGGATTCAGTGAAAATGTTCAATAAAATGAGTAAATATTTACTTTAAAACTTAGCGACTTCTAAGCCTAACTTTCTAGCTCTCTCACCCCCGTCTCAAGCTAACACTCCGCCTTTTATATCTTTCTTTAGAATCAAGAACCGTGACATCTCAATACCCATCCTTGACTCCTTGACCCGTTTACATTTAATTTTCCCCTCAATTGTTTCTGTAATTTAACCTACGCCAATTATGTCTCCCTGCTGTAGCCTTAAACCAAGTTTTAATCGGCGTCCTTCTGGCATTAAAGCGCGAGCGCGCTAACCCGATTTGAGATAGGTACAATGTCCCATTCTGTGAACAACGAGGTGTCACTAGGAACTGTTTTTGTAATTTAAGCTATGTTAATTTTGTTTCCCTGCTGTAGTCTTGAACTAAGTTTTAATCTGTGTTTTTCTGGCATTTAAGCGTGGGTACGCTGACCTGATTTGAGATAGGTACAATGTCCTCATTTTGTAAACAATGAGGTGTCACTAGGGACGTGACATATACCCCCCTCTTCCTAAGCGGGATGCATGTTGAGTAAAACGGAACTGCAACCGCTCAATCTTGCATATAATAATGGTACTAACGTACAAAGGTATTACAGTTACTTCTTCCATGTATAAAAATAATATTCAATAATATGCAGTATTCTAGTTTTATAATTCTTCACAATAATAACATATGTAAGCATGGCAAATACAGCAAAATTCAATAAGATATATTATAGTAATAAAATGAATGTCATAAGACTTGAAATCTTCCATCCAATGGGAATATTAAAATACATATACATTTCATATATAATCATTTTTAGTCAATGTATGAATCAAATTTTAAATGAAAACAAAGTGTACAAGTTATGTTACTGGTAGTTGCAATCTAAGTACATCTTGATAGGGTGTCTGCTAAGACATTCATCTTCCCTGGGATTGTTTTGACTGTAAACTGGTAGTCTGTTAGCATTAAACTCCATCGTGTTAATCTGCTGTTAGCCAGCTTTTTAGTGTTTAGAAATTGGAGAGGAAAATGGTCTGTAAGTAGGTTGAATGGTTTGCCTAACAGATACTTGGTAAAGCGATTTATGGACCAAACTATCGCTAAACACTCTCTTTCAATTGTAGAGTATCTGGTTTCTGCTGGTAACAATTTCCTGCTAATATAGAACACGGGATGTAGTGTTCCATTGTGCTCTTGCATTAAACAGGCTCCGATCGCTTCGGAGGACGCGTCCGTCGCAAGGTGGAATGTTTTGTTTTGGTCTGGTAACTTGAGAATGGACTCGTGGGAAAAGATGTCCTTGATTCTCGTTATAGTGTCTTCCAGTTCTTGTGAATGAAATACTTTGTTTGGTTGACCTTTCTTGGTAAGGTTTGTCAAGGGTGATGTGAGAGTCGTGTAATTAGGTATGAAACATCGGTAGAAATTGCATAGTCCTATTATACTCCTGATTTGTTTCTTTGTCTTAGGCACTTGAATGTCTAATATTCTCTTGATGATTTCATCTTGAGGTTTTAAAGTGTTGTAGCTTACTTTGTAACCTAAAAATGTTACTTCATTCATGGCTAGTTCCATTTTGCTTGGTTTGATAGTGAAGCCATGCTGTCTTAGTTCATGAAAGATTTCTTTGAGTCCTTGCAAATGTTCTTCCCAAGATTTGTGAAAGATACATATGTCGTCTATATATGAAACAGTATCTTTTCTTTGTCCGAATAGTCGGTGTATTGCTCTGTTGAATGTACTACTTGCATTGACTAAACCAAATGGCATGAGATCTTCCGGATTCGGCATAGGGTAAGAGTCTAGGCAAGTAATTTTGTTGAGTTGCCTAAAGTCTACACACATTCTAGGTGTTGTAGCATTGTGTCGTTTCACAAGTACGATAGGTGCTGCGTAGGGCGAATTTGAATGTTCAATAATGCCTTGTTGTAGTAATTGATTGATTTCTTTTTGTAAAAAGTCTCTATAATGTATTGGGACTGGATATGGTCTTTGTTTTGTTGGTTTGTCGCTAGTCAAATTGATCTCATGTTCAATAACTGATGTTTTGCCTGGAACGTCGGTAAAAATGGATGAGTAATCCTTTAGTATCTCTGATACTTCTTGCTTCCTTGGACAAGGTAGATTGTTCAAGTTTATGTCTTTCCATGATTCTGTTTGTGTCGATATTGGATTCGGGAGTATGAGTTCTTGTGTATCATTTGAATCACTTTCTTGAAGAATAGTCAAACATGTAATTGTGTCTTGCACTGTTTCATTTTCTTGTATTTCTTCATTATATTTATGTAGCATATTGATGTGATAGACTTTCTTTTTGTTGTTTATTTCAATTTCATAGTCTACATCTGTGATTTTCTTGGTAACTAAAAATGGTCCTTGCCACTGAATAAAAAATTTGTTCTTTTTATCTGGCAATAATAGTCTCACTTTATCTCCTGGTTCTAATTTTCTTAAAGTTCTGCTTTCGTTGACTCGTCTTTGTGTAGCTATGTTGGCTTTTGCTGTTTCTTGTTTAGCTTTTTGACATGCTTGTATGACCATATTTCGAGTGTCTATGACATGTTGAAATGCTGTTTTTGTTGCTGTTGCATTCTGTCTTGGTGCCATTAATGATTCTTTTAGTGCTGCCATAGGTCCTCTAGGATTTGCGCCGTATAGCATTTCAAATGGCGAAAAACCTGTAGTTTCTTGCTGACTTTCTCGGTATGCAAAAAGTGCTGCTGGTATTAAAAGATCCCAATTTTGTGGGTTGTCATTGGCTATTTTTGATATGATTTGCTTCAAACTAGAATTCATACGCTCGCAGAGCCCGTTACTCTGTGGGTGGTAAGCCGTTGTAAATTTCATCTTTATTTTGTACATGTCCATGAATGCTTTCGTAATTTCCGCTGTAAATTGTCCCCCTCTGTCGCTTAGTATCACCTCTGGTAGTCCGGTTCTGGAGAAAATTTCTGACAAGGCTCTGGTAATGTCAATAGCTGTGATGTTGACTAGTGGTATTGCTTCTGGCCATCTTGTACATGTATCAACTAAAGTAAGTATGTATTTATGATTTCTTGCTGATTCAATTGGTATGGGTCCAATAATGTCGACGGCGACTTTCTGGAATGGTTTGTCAGTGAGTTCTACAGTTTGAAGGGGTGCTTGAGTGTGTCTACCTTTCGGTCCTTTCATTTGACAAATATGACATGTACTGACGAACTTCTTCACATCTTTCGTTATGCTTGGCCAATAGAAATGTTGTAGAATTCTTTTCTTTGTTCTGGATACCGCCATATGTCCAGAAAAAGGTTTGCTGTGTCCTGATTCAATTATTGTCTTTCTGTAGGTTTGTGGTACGACTATTTGATCAATGATTTCATTTTTGTTTTTGCTTCGTTTCATAAGCATTCCGTTGTCAAGATATGGTTCATTGTTTGATTCTGGATTTATATTGGTCTGTGCTTTCTTGTATAGTCTTGATAAAGTTGGATCTCTCTTTTGTTCATCTTTAAATTCTTCAGTGTTGAATTCAGGCGGTATGTTTGAATTGCTAGTCATTTCATTTTGATTAGTGGTTTCTTGATCTGTAGTTTCTTTGGTTGCGTTGTCATTTTGTTGATTAAAATTTGGTTCATTCTGTAGATTTTCTGATTCTACTTGTTCTTTTGCCATTGACCTTGTAATGACTGCATTACATTCTTGGCTTACTTTTATGGCTTTCGACCAGTCTTGTAGGTCTCGTTGAGTGCAATCACGGACTCCTTTAATGTTGCCAATCAACAAATTTACAGGTAAATTGTCTGATACTAGAGCTTCTACATCTCCACTGTAGAAAGGTGTTGTAATGTTAATTTCTGCTACAGGTAGATTGCTGACTGTACCATTGAAAGCTGTATTCGCAACATATTTGCCTGTGTATTGATGAGTCTTGACGAATTTTGAATGTACGACCACAGACGTCGAACCTGTGTCTCGAATCACTACCACTTTCTGGTTTCCAACTAAGCCTGGATAGTATTCTAGACCTTTAGACTTGGTAACTATAGTCATTGTTGTGTGGTCAGATCTAGGTTTTCTGTTGTAGTATTTGTTTTGATTACCATAGATTTGATTTCTTGTAGATTGTGGCTGGTACCTGGATGCTTGTTTTTCTTTGGATCTGTCACTTGAGTAGTTTTGTTTCTTTCTACATTCGTTTGCGTAGTGACCCTTAAGGTGACAGTAACTGCATTCTATGTCTCTGGTTTTACATTGTGAAGCATAATGTCCTTTGAAATTACAGTTTGTACATATTGGCGTTCTTTCAGGTTTTGAGAATCGTGGTGTTCTGGTTTCTTTGGTGTAACAGATGAAATTTTCTTCCGCAGGTTTGTTTGGATATGCTGCCCTGTATTGTCGTACTATTTGAGTCAAAGTTTGAATGTCTTTTGGTTGTCTTTCAAAGATAAAGGATTGAATATCTTCTGAGTGTGTATGTGTAATGGCATGTATGATGACATGCTCTCTCAGATTTTCGTATGAATTTTCTATTTTTGACAAGGATATCCACCTATCAAACCACATGGTCATGTTTGATACAAATATTAATGGATCATCTTCTTGTCGAGGCCTTTCTGTATAGAACTTTTTTCTGTATGCATCTTGTGTAGCGCCATACTGTCTCAGGAGTGCTTCTTTGACATTGCTATAGTTGTCTAGTTCGTGCGCTGGAAGTTGAATGCAAATGTCTATGGCTTTTCCTGTAAGAAGGCTCATGAGAGTTCTAGAGTATTGTTCTTCAGGCAGACCTGATGCTTTGGCTAGTTCTTCGAAACGCATCAGATAAGAATCAATATTGTCTTTCGATTCTTGAAAATTTGCCATTTTTGACATTTGTTTATATTTGTCAAAACCTGCAGACTTTTGTTGGGCATTCGCTGCTTCTTTTTGTGCCTGAGCTAATTGTATGTCTTTTTCTTTTATAAGGCGTTCTTCTTCTTTCATTAGGCGTTCATGTTCCATCTCTTCTTTTCGTTGAGCTAATACTTTCTTTTCATGGTCTTCAAGCTCTTGCTTTGCCCATTGTAGTCTTTCTGGTTTAGGCATAGCTAATTCTTTGGCCATCTCCAGAAAATCTTGTAGTGTTAACATTTTGGCTGCCATGGTAATTCAGTAGCAAGTAGTCTTGTACTTGTTAACTTGATAGTTGAATATAAATGATTGTCGTTACTCGAAAGTAGACTTGAATATACTTCGATTAAAATGTTCTTGGGTTATTTTTATTTAGAAGAGACACACAATAAATAGTTCAATATTTCACCTTATAAATCGTCGTTATAAGATGATTATTGTAGATGATTATTGATAATATGATTATCACTTGTAGTTGCCACTTGATTTGGCAATTTGAGAACAATTACTTGTCGCTAGTAAGTAAATATACAAGGCGATCTAAGTTGATAGATCAAGCCTGTAAACTGACGTAAGGTTGTACTGACCTTGTCATAAAGACATGTAGTAGACTTGAACGTGAAGTTTTCTTCGTAGTGAGAGGCTAAGTAGAGACGTAGAACTATCGTCTGTAGTTCTAGTTTGTTGCAACACAACTGTCAAAGAGTTGTTTCGATGGTTGCAGGTTGGTTATCTTGGCAGACGTCAAAGGTTGCCAGATGAAAGTACTGATCCTGTAGTATCACGTTGATGAATAAATTCGTTGTACATACAGCCGTCGAAGGTGTCAATTTATGTCACGTGTTTATTGTGTTTATTTGACTTGGAGTTCTTGATGCTATAAACTTGTGACATATGTGGGTTCGGAGGTGCCTTGATTATAGTTCAAACACTTTAATAATCAATGAAGTAACAAAGTGCTGATAGGTTTTCTTGAGTTTTAATTATTTAAAACTTGAACTTGAAACAATAAATGTATGTACAAAGATATATAAAACAGATACAGGATTCAGTGAAAATGTTCAATAAAATGAGTAAATATTTACTTTAAAACTTAGCGACTTCTAAGCCTAACTTTCTAGCTCTCTCACCCCCGTCTCAAGCTAACACTCCGCCTTTTATATCTTTCTTTAGAATCAAGAACCGTGACATCTCAATACCCATCCTTGACTCCTTGACCCGTTTACATTTAATTTTCCCCTCAATTGTTTCTGTAATTTAACCTACGCCAATTATGTCTCCCTGCTGTAGCCTTAAACCAAGTTTTAATCGGCGTCCTTCTGGCATTAAAGCGCGAGCGCGCTAACCCGATTTGAGATAGGTACAATGTCCCATTCTGTGAACAACGAGGTGTCACTAGGAACTGTTTTTGTAATTTAAGCTATGTTAATTTTGTTTCCCTGCTGTAGTCTTGAACTAAGTTTTAATCTGTGTTTTTCTGGCATTTAAGCGTGGGTACGCTGACCTGATTTGAGATAGGTACAATGTCCTCATTTTGTAAACAATGAGGTGTCACTAGGGACGTGACAATAGCCCCCCCAACCCGCCTTTTACATACTTATATACATATAACAACTCTCAATTCCAGTTTCTTTGCAACACTGCAACTACACGACACAAACAGCTCAAAGAACTTGACAACCCAAGGCTCAAAAATAGCTTAACACTTTAATGTCCAATAAATCAAAGCCAATTATGTACAATTAGTAACACGTAACACTGATTTTACAATATTCACCTTTGATAACCTTACCGCCGTATCAACTTTGAACTAATGGCATCTCCAGCTATTATTGGGCTTTATTGGGTTCTCAATGTTGCTATTTTTTGAAGTGACTTTGCATCAGCCGGAACATTGCTACACCCTGCATGACTATATCTGACATGACGGGGAGCTGCATTGTGGTGACAAGCAATTTGTGGATGGTTGCCTGGTCATATGGTATGAGCTAGGATCATGTTATCTTGATGGCCAGGGTTTGATCTATACGAGCCGAAATCACAAGTAACTGACATGATAAAGGGTCACGTGTATATATGGGATTACACAACAAATTAAGTCCGAAATGTAATGAATAAAAAAATAGTTATTTTTCTTTTACATAAAACGTACGTTTAAACGCAAACATATTTTTACAAATGTATCTTTCTTTTTAAGGCAAGAATGAGCAAATAGGTCACCTGTCAGAAACTATTTAGATCTATCTATCTAACTATCTATCTATCGATCTATCTATCTATCTATATATCTATCTATCTGTCTATCTATCGATCAATTATCTATCTATCGATCAATCATCTATCTATCTATCTATATCTATCTATCTATCTAACTATCTGTCTGTTTACTTATTTATCTATCTATTTATCTACATCTATCTATCTATTTATCTATCTATCTATCTATTTATATCTACATCTATCTATGTACTTAATTAAGTTACAACTGTCATGCTCTACCAATATTTACAAAAAAATAAAAAATAAATACATTTTTAAAAAGAGAATTAATCTATTCAGTATGAATATAAACAAAATACAATGTAAAACAATAATTAATAAAAAGTGTTTCATATGCACATGAACTTCAGTACGGCACAGCAAATGTAAAACTTGTAACTAAAGGGAACATTTTTTTTTCATTTATTGAGAGTTTAAATGAGAGGTTTGCTGTTAACAAAATTTTAAAACATTTTATAACATCAGTAGGCGAGCTGTGCATGTACTTCACTTTTACATTACCCTAACCCTTTAAACTTTTGGAACAGTTTGGCTGCATGGCGCTCAAGTCGAATGGGACTACCAGCGTCATCACTCATCACCTAGGAAATGCCGTGGAACGTTTTTGAGCCCTGTGGGGCATGTAGAGAACTTTGGTAATCCACTGCAGCCCAAACCTGCTCAAGTTGTCTAGACTCAGTTCTGCCAATGGATATAGCTGCCAAAGAACAATAGAGTCAGGCTGAAAATCTCCCCCACATTGATTTATTTTCATCGTTTAAGCCACATTCTCATCTCCCACATTCTCATCTCCCACATTCTCATCTCCCACATTCTCATCTCCCATATTCTCATCTCCCATATTCTCATCTCCCACATTCTCATCTCCCACATTCTCATCTCCCACATTCTCATCTCCTACATACTCATATCCCACATTCTCATCTCCCACATTGTCATCTCCCACATTCTCATCTCCCACATTCTCATCTCCCACATTCTCATCTCCCACATTCTCATCTCCCACATTCTCATCTCCCACATTCTCATCTCCTACATACTCATATCCCACATTCTCATCTCCCACATTGTCATCTCCCACATTCTCATCTCCCACATTCTCATCTCCCACATTCTCATCTCCCACATTCTCATCTCCCACATTCTCATCTCCCACATTCTCATCTCCTACATACTCATATCCCACATTATCATCTACCATGTGGCATCAATCAAAAAGCGCTGCGGCGATGAGCAAGTGGTTAAGTGGAAGGTGTGGATACACTCGCAGCCATAGCTACAAACCGGCCCATACCATGTGGTCGCTTGCCAGTGACTCAGACAACACTTCAACTCCGCAACCGTCTGAGCGTCCAAGAAGCCCTTTTAATGAATGCACTGCTTACCTCTTAAGCACGAGGAAGGGGCTAGAAAAGATACCCTAAACATTGCCTGTCCTCCATGACCCTGGCTAGTTTCCGGCGACTTTCAGAGAGAAACAAATCAAACAGACAACTCAAGAAGACACTAATCCAAACACATGAACTCACACTTGGCGCATGAAATGTCTGACTCTCTTTGACCCTGCTGAATGAAACGACAAGAAAGTACGACTCTTGTGGTTGGATAACTAGCCAGATACAATTTAAATATGGCTGCCCTGAGTAAAACGCGACTTGAGTGGACAGTTAAAAGAAGTTGGCGCAGGCTACAAGTTGATCTGAATTGGCAAAAATAGCGAGGAAAAACTGGTGTTGCCTTTGCGCTGAAATCCAAATTAGTCCACAAGTTAGCAGGATTACCAAAAGGCATACATGACCGTCTAATTACCTTACACCTACCCTGACCTCAAGGTGACTTGCAACTCTAATAAGTGCCTTTGTCCCAACTATGTCCAAGCAAGACAAAATCAACGAAAATTTCTACTCGGATCTGAACTCTGCAATAAACAAAACGCCCAAAACAGACAAACTCATAAAACTGGGCGACTTCAATGACAGGATAGGGTCTGACTTAAAAAACCCTGGAGTAATGTTAAGGGCAAACACGGAATATGTCACTGCAATAGCAATGGTGTATTGTTATTAGCAATGTGCAGATCCTAAAAGCTGACTTTAACAAATAATTATTTCCAGCAACCTCACAGAAAACACAAATACTGGATGCAGGAGATAGTAGTTGTTAGTTTGTTGTTCATAGTTTCTGACATTTTTTTCTGAATAAACTAAACTGCATTTTTGCCTGCCAGAGCTGACAACTCCGAGAGCTAGTTTTTGTGTTTGTGTATTTGCAACCTTGTTTTTTTTTATATTGATTTTTATTTTGCCCGATTGAAGAAATAATTGTGCAAAATTTCGACTTGATCTCAAATTGAGTGTAAATAACTAATGCAAACCTTGACGATAAACGGACATATTGAATTGATATAATCATTTCAAATAGTGTATTAAAATCATCTGTATAATACATATTTTTCCTCTGAAATTAGGGTAGATAATAAACTTTAAACTAAACTTGTAATAAATTGATTTTAATTAAGTTTTAAAAAAATGGTATTTAAAATTTTTCTTTATTTCACAGATGCGCAATTATGTCCACAATATGTCGAAGAAGGATCAACAGCTGTATTACACATTTCAGAACATGCTTCTACAAAAATAAACATAAGTTATATTACTGTTTATAATAATAACTTTCGTGTATGTGATTGTAATATAAATAACGCGAAATGTTATATAGGAAGTAGCATAACATGCAACATACATTATGTTCATGACAATGTACTACTAGCAGCACAAAATGTTATGAGATCTACAAACAACGATAGCAATGTATGCTGGTCAGTCCGCTATTGGTATTTTGACGGCTTTATAGAGACTCTACAGTGTTGTTTTCGAGTATATAGTAAGTTCGAAAAAAAATTTATCTTATGACTTATTTTAGCGTTTAGCCTAGTACTCTCATATGGACATGGAAGCAGTGGTGTCAATAGGGTCAGCTCATTGTGCCCCACCCCCATCCCCCGTCTCTTAATTCTAAATTTAAAAAATTCTCGTTAGCTAATTCCCAACAGTCATTGATTGTTTAAATAAAGGTTAAATAATGGTCGCTATTATTTTGAAAGTGTTTTTTTATTTTGGAAAATTCATCAGTAGTTGTTGACAATTTATCAATAGTTTATACATGTATAAATTTATAAAATTATGAAAAATAGACAGTCTAACATTGACTTACGTCTATATTAGATCCTTATAGACGTTTTTGTCGGAAAATAGTGTATGTTATATTGTCATGGTTGTAAAGACGTCTGAATGAGTACAAACTTTTGAAAAAATACATTGAAAAGTATAAAACTAAAAAAAAAAGGTTATAAGTTTAACATTTCTGGATCTCAAAATTGCAAACTTATCAATAACTTTATCATAGTCCATTAATACCTTCTAATATTATATATTCAATAGACCATATTGCTAAATATGAAAGTCGTGTTTGTTAGTACTTCAATTTTAAAGGCATCTTTAACATGACTTCGCAAGCATGGTAAGAAACGAAAGGTTATAATGGTAATACTGTCCAGTGTTTTGCTTATTGAAGATTGACTTTTGATGCTTATATTTTTATATTCAAATGAAAAATCAGCATATAAAGCTACTTGTTTTAAAATAAACATAAACACATCTATTTTGTATGCTGAAATTTAAAAAAATAGTACATACGGTTTAAATATATTTTTTTAAATCAGTGATATCTTCCAATATTAGTTGAAGCTCAGCATAGATACTGATAAAAGCACTCAAGTATTGACATCTCTTACTTTTCTTCAATATCAAGTACGGAATTGTAAGATACATCTAACATTTTCTTCCTTTTTTTAATTTTTAGAAGAACCCTCTGTAACATTTTTGCTGTCGTGTTTAAAAAGAAAAAAAAGGAAAAGAAGCACTTCTAGCTTGGCCTACACTTTAATAGCTATTATAAAATTCCAAAAAAATATTATTGTACTATTATAGCGTTTATATAGCGCTACTTTCATGATTATAGCATGCTCAGAGCGCTTTGGTCCAATCTCATTTGTTGACCAGTCCGGGGGTTGGGGTGGAGGGGGTATCTAGGAGTTGGTTTTCCGTGCTGCCTTTAGGCGCTCAGTAAACGCAACTCTGCCCGAGTCGGGTGTCGAACCTCGAGCCCCCTTCTAGGTAGCCAAGACAAGCCAATTAAAAATGTCTTCTATAATATGTAGCTCTACATCTATAATATTACCAACGCATTCGTACAGGCTATATCTATTGCATTAGTTTTATATCTAGATCTAAATATGCTAATACATAGATTAATTAAGATCTATACGGTAATTATGGTAATAGCGAATAGCGTTGCACAAAGAAAAGAACCTGCATTTTTCTCAATGCTGATACTTGGTGTGCTATACTTAAAAGAACCTACCCGAAATAAACCGTAAATAGTGCGCAAATACTTATTTTATTTTAAATACATAGGTTTGTGGTTTTATATTAACTTTAGTAACTTTATTTATAGAGAAATGACAAAAAATTGAGCTATTCGCGTCTGACACATAAATACTATTTACGTTCAGATTAAGATAAACGTTTTTTGTAAAAAAGAATGTTGACAACATAAAACTGAATTAATGGTCTTCAAGTCCATTAAAAAACTTTTAAGTATGGAGTATAAGAAACTATAACTTTATTGACATTCCCCTGAGCTGGATACATCATAAATTTAAGCTCTTCCTTTTCAGGGCATTTTAAGATATCAGAATTAATAGTCCGAATTCAGTGTGTGGTAATTCAGGTGTAGTGTCAGACCAGATATCAAAGTGTCGTAAACTGATTAGTATAGAAGCTAACGAAGTTTGCTAAGCTATTATATTTTTAAACTCATTCTAAGTCTTCTTAGCATCGCTGGTTTTCATTCTTATACGTATTCTTTCATTACTTGATCACATTAACAAAACAATACCTTTTATTTAATAAATACTCATTGTCTATATGGTAATGAAATGAAGCTGCTTTTCTAGAAACAATGTGACATCAAGCAGCCTGTTCAAGATGTTCCTCCATTTTTGTTATATTTCTTTTTAAGTCAAGGATAGCAATATTCTCTTAGTCATTTCTTTTGTATCGAAAGTCCAACTGCAAATGTTTTTCATTTTCAAAGCCAAATGAATATTTTTTAAATGTCTCGTGATTTTTTTTTGGGACACTTAATGTCTGAATGATTTGATTTTTAAAGGTTATTTGGTAAACACTATCGGTCGAAGGCCTAACGTTAGGGTGCTTTTTAATAGCTTTGATGAAAACAATTCTTTAAATTAATGCCAAGTCCATATCGATGCATAGAAAATAAATACACGTACATATAGGTAGGGTTACTTATAATTATGTTTATTATATTTTCTATTTAGTAGTTCACCCCTGCAGCAGGGAATTTTATATTCATGCAGCTAAAACAGCACACATTATTTTCCTTGGCACAGTCTGCAAAAGAGCTCACAGCTCAGCAGCCATAATGCTTTCTAAAGAAGAAGAAGAATATCCATGCAGCTACTATATGGCTGAAACTACGGTTTAACGTTTTTCTGGAGATACAAAGTATGGTTAACTTATTTGACATATTTTCTTATCTTATTTTATAAAACGAACGATCAAGTGTAACTCTGATATCAAGAAAGCTTCAACCCAGTCTAATAAAGGTCAAACAGTCCTTACAAAAGTTAAAGGCAAAATAGTTACGACTATCCATGAAGAATTATAGAGAATGAAAACAATACTTACATCTTACATACAATAAATTACAATTACAATAAAAAAAAATCTCGTATAAAAATTTAGTACGTAAAATTTATAAATAAAAAGCGGAGATATTTTTGTGCAAATGCATAACACAACATTGTGTATAATTTTCAATCCCATCTGGCGACCCGATGCCATAAAAAGAGAAAGTTGTGCGCTCTAGTTGTCTAAAGAGCAAATAATAAAACTGATCAACCTGTCAACCTATCTTTGTTTAAGGTTTTTTTTTTTAGGAATATTCTATTTACTTACTCTTGTCTGACTGTCTATCATGTAATGCTGGTGAGTGATACTGGTTTGTAAGACAATAAAACGTGTCTACAAATATAGGTGCATTTAATGTTAACTTTTTTTTCAATTCAAAATACAAACAGGTAAACCTATAAATTTGACTTGTGTATCAAGATCTGAAGATAATGTCAATATATTGTGTACCGCAACGAAAATTTTCCCAGAGGCAGTTTGTTATTTTACAATAAACCGCAATTCTCATCAGGTAAGGAAACTGTGTCCGATGTTGTAACTCTCACCTTCGTTAACTCTTTCTCTCCGTAACTTTTTTCCTCGTTCCGATAGTATTATTCGTTTTTCTCATTTGTATTTCACTCTCCTGCTATGATTTAACTTCAATAACTTTTTTGTTTGTTACCAGAAAATGTTATATTTGACATTGAGTTATAAGAAAATGCATGCTACTTATACACAACGCAAATTTAAAGTTTATAATCCAAAAACACACTTAGTTTAATGAGAGTCGAATAAACATTGGCATCGTCAATTAGCAAAAGAAAGAGTGAATTAAATATTTTAGATGTAATACCCGAGTAGATAAGTAAAAAATTAATTTGAAATTGAAACATAATAAAATTATTGTTACGTTATTTGTAACCACTTAGACATGTTGGTTATTTTTAGAACTCCCATCGATCCAACCATCGTAGTAACCAAGTAATAATGTACACGTTTATTTTTAATATATATATATATAGTAAAAGTTTAAATTTAGAAACAAAAATAATATATCGTAAATACATAAATAAATTATGGCTTTAATATAGCGCTACTTTCATGCTTTTAGCATGCTTAGATCGTAATGGTCCAATCTCATTTGCGACCAGCAAAGAAAGGGGGGTTCTGAGAGAAGTTCTTCCGTGCTGCCTTTTGGCGCTCAGCAAACACAACTCTGCTTGAGTCGGGTGATAAACCTCTAGCCCCCTTCATAGGTAGCCAAGCCAAAACAAGTTCAAGCGCACTTAGCCTCTCGACCACATAACTAAGGCCTTATACTCATAGGATAACAAAAGATAAAAAAGAAGATCCAAAAAGAATGACAGTTGTAGGTAATACAAAATATATTAACTGTCCCCACTCAAAAAAACGCTAGTGCTATAGAACAAGAAAAATATTCTCTACTAGTCGACCGGCCGCTATTTTTAGGGGCCGGCCTTAGGCGCCTGCAATCTATGCAACCGCAGTGGACCAAGCACTTTCATAGGACCCGCACTTTAATAGGACCCGCTCTAATTCAAGGTGTAAAAATTATTAATTAAAATATTATTATTATAACTTTAAACAGATTTCCTTTGCCCTACTGTCGAATTACCAGGAGCTCCTGAAAATCTCCCGAAATCGCAAAATATAAGAAACAATAATAAAAATATATGGAATAAAAAAGACAAAAATTGTCATTTTGGGATGTTATTCAATTTGGAAAACGTCAATCCTACGGGCAAGAAATAAAAACGGCATTATGTATTAGCCTTAACTGTGTAATCTGGTGAAAGAAGCTTCTCGCGCCTAAAACTAATGAAGAAGTACTTGAGGTAAACAATTCTCAAAGATAATTGAAACATTTGGTAATTCTTGCTATTCAAGCTCGATCTATGTAGGAAACGGAACAGAATTATCATGATATACTGTTTGACTTTGCTACACGGAAGGCTCGTTAAGAAATTCTCTACGTAGTAAAAATTGACAAAAATGCATAGACAAATTTATTTTTAATACAAACTATTAAATTTCACTTATTATCCGCTTCCCAACCCAAACTTGACCCCACGAAATCCGTTTCGCATAGGGCCCCACAATGGTTAAGTCCGGCCCTGCTCTCTCTCTCTCTCTCTCTCTCTATATATATATATATAGAGAGAGAGAGAGAGAGATATGTGTGTGTGTGTGTGTGTGTACATGGTAGATTAGTCCAAACCTACCGAAGGACAAATGGGGATAGGAGCGGGCAGGGTTTGATAAATTTAAACGTCAGTCAAGCGCGCAGCCAGTTATGTGTAATGTGAATACTACTCTTGTTTTCTTGTGGACTATCCCCAGAAAAAAAAGAGTGATCTTTCCTTTACTTCTCGTCCAAACTCTTGAGGGAAGATGAGAATTATTTACAGAAGATTCTGAGATACACTCGAAACTATTTGAATAATAAGAGAATTAAACTGTCTAACTTCTACAGGCGAGAAAAAACAATGAAAAGCAGGAGATAGTTTTAACTCAGAAGTTTGAACTCGGGTTATCACAAGTTTAATTACATGGCTGATGCAAACTAGTTGATTACAATTGCACTTAATACAAGCTTTTTTTTTAAAAAGTATTTTGTTAAATTGTTCTAGTTTTTTTTTTCAAAAAAGCTTTTTAGAAAACAGAGAAGACTTGATTCAGAAATAATAATAGTATATTAGCTTTATATACTAGGACTTGTCTTCGAGTACAAAGATTAAAGAGAGCACACATATACCTTTTTATTTTGCCACATGTAGTGGACTGTTACAATGATCCATCAGAGGTCGATTATGTTCTTTTTCGCTGTCTACTTCAATATAAATATAAATTAAATGTACTAAAGTTAATTTAAGATTTGTTTTAATTTTTTTCTCGCTTAAACATAGCTAATGAAATATTTTTACTCAATTAGGTGTTGAGTACATTTATGCAAGCGTCCAACTCCATATACTGGCCTGCTGATTCATTACATGACGTATTTTACTACAGTGCTACTTGTCAGTTTTGTTATAATATTTCAATGGAAACAGTTGGCTATTATACAGTACACGTGTCAATGTTTCCAAACATTAGCAATGAAGCACGGATTGATATAGCTCATGGAATAAATACAACTTTAATCATCACAATCGGTAAGTATAGGAAATAAAATATTACATCATGTCACATCCTAAATGCTAGTTCCACTGGTAGCCCCGAGAACTTGGTCGTGCATACCTTTCTGGTCTGTAATGGGTTCCAGTTTGTGGAAATCTTCTAGTGCAGCTTCTTTGTATATGACCGAGTTTACCACAATTCCAGCATCGTACAGGAGCCCTAGGTTGATTTTCTGGTATCAGGTTTGTTCGTCGTTAATCTAGTGCCTCTGTCACCCTTCTAACAAGTTCTGCGAATTCTTCCTCTTTGACTTCCAACTTTCGGTCTTGATGAACGCTCCCAGATGCGTCTTTAGCGGCTTCATATGAGAGAGCGTATACGAGGGCTTCATTGGCCTTACGTGTACCACTAACTCTGGTGCCTTTCTTTAACTCAGGATCCCGCAGCGCATCAATGAAGGCGTCTGTGATAATGACTTCCAGAAAATCTTGTGCGGCTGTTGGGTATGCCAAATGCGCAAGGCGTTCGATGTCTGTCTCTAGCTCCTGTAGTGTTTCATCGGGGCGCTGTTGTCTGGTCTTAAGTTGCACACGATATAATTCTCTTCTTGCAGATGTTCATTTCCGTATCGGAGTTCCATAGCCTGGATAAGGGCGGCGAAATCTTGCTGGTTCGGTAGAGACTGTAGCAATTCGGAGGCTTTTCCTCTTAGGGATAACACAAGGGCTGTTGCTTTCTCCTCCTCACTGTTCCATTTGTTACCTTTGGCTGCTGCGTCAAATTGCTTCTTGTATACTGACCAGGACACGGAACCATCAAATACGGAGGGCTTCTGGTACATTTGTGCTTGCGTTGGACTTGTATCTTCATTTCTTCGATGGCCTTCTCCACTGCGTCGACCCTCTAATTCATCTGCTCGTCAATGCTGGTGATTCTTTTATCCACAGCATGTATGCGTTGGTTCATTGCCAATAACTTCGTTGTTTTGATTCTCGAGTCCATCGTGTCTAACTTGGAATTGGTGTTTTCTAGCCCCGAGTTCATAGCTGCCAACTGTTCCTTCTTGCTACTGGCGATCTCTTCTCGCAAATCCGGTTCGACTTTAAAAAATATGTGTCCGGATCTTCCCCTTCTTCCACAATGTCTTCTCGGAGGCGTGCTTGTAAGGTTTCTTTATTTCCGCTCGTCTTCAGATCTCGATTACGGAGCTCTTGCCTCAGTTCCTTCACAAGGAGTTGGTCTAGCGTTTTCGTAGTAGCCATTGCAGATCCCACTTCTGACACCAGTTGTTACGAATCTCACTATCCAGGCTCTGCAAACTGCACCATACACCACCAACTTAAAGAACTTGACAACTCAGGGCTCCAAAGTAACGTAACACTTTAATAGTTGAATAAAAAACAGCCTACACTGTACAATTGGCAGCACTTAACACAAGACTGTACAAATATCTATCCGCCGTATCCACTCTTGCACTGGTCTCTCTGTCTCGTCTCGGACTTGTACTTAGCCGTTGTAACGAACTGTAGATCAGGAAGTTGTCGCTCCCCCGTCTCTGATACCTTCGCTTTTATATAGGGTCCCTACATGCCTTCTCGAACCGGACAGAACGCCGCTCGACGTTTCTAGGTGGTCAGGCGGTCACAACTCTCGTGACGCTCCTGAGCTCTGTTCACGAAGTCGATCCTTCCTGAACAATCATGTTTGCACTCGTCTCGGCCGATCGTCGTAACTCGTCACGGTTGACCGCTCGTCTAGCGCTGGCCTGGGGCGATTTGCGTCGGCTGACTACACACACACACCACTACCCCCATCTGTGCCACCACCAGGTTTATAACAATAAGATCATTCAGAATGTTGCCAGTTGATAAGAAGATCATCTAGAAGTTGCCAATCGCTAAGTGATCTAAGTATGTTACTATATTTAATGAAGAAACTTCTCTTTGTCTAAAAACAAAAGCTTCAAATAAAAACTTGGAAAAGCTATTCACTAATAATTACAATAGTTAAATGAACATAATAAATATAATTCTGCTAAATAAATGATCTACACAATAATGTAAAATATATGTCTGAATCCTAGCACGTTCCGTACGACACTGACTAAAAATCTAGAATCTTTTCCCCGGGTATTGCGTTTTCACGTGTCTAACATCCCCTCGTTCAATGCCAACCAATAAATGCAGCTCAATGTACAATAATTAATACTTTAAACCAATCATATTTTTTTCCAAACATGATCCTGCTGCGTGATAGAAAATTTCCCCGAGGTAGCTAAAATACTGCCGACAAGCTAAATAGACTGTTGCTAAATATAGATACAGGGTACGTGACAATAGGAAATAACAGTTGTTGATAAAAATCTAACTGGGGGTGGGAACAAAATATATAAAAAAGAGATTAATTTATTAAATAAAAATTAAATTTGTTGAAATAAAATAGGAGAGAGAAGCATATGGTATGTACTAATTGTATTCAGGACATAGTTGTTGTTTTTTATTTATCTATAATGTATTTATTTTAATTACCTCTTTCTTGAAATGGCTATTGTTTATACATTATTATGATCGTGCTTTATCATAAAAAAAAATAACTTGTTCATTTTAACTCTTTCTCTCCTAATTGACGAAGCTAAAAGTTGATTTGACACCATTAAAATAAATTGTTTTTTGGATTTAAAACCATATATGTGTCTTATAAAAAGAGCAGGCCAATAAATCGATACTAAATATAACATTTTCTGATAGGCAAACAAAAAAAGTTATGGACGTTTAATCATAACAGGATAGTTAAATACAAATGAGAAAATTGAATATCGGAACGAAAAAAAAATAATTACGGAGAGAAAGAGTTAATGAATACATCGGGTGATATAAAAATCTCTGCTTAAGAAAGTGTATAATTTCATTAATTCTCAAACTTACTAGTGATATGCAATGTTATATACATATGTATATGAATATATACCAAACCGAAATTTAAAAAAAAGTCCTTGTTATCGGTCTCAGACATTAGATATATGTATCTATTGCTTACATCATATACAGTGCATTAATATAATGAAATAATTAATCAAATTTGAGCCACGATTAACTTTAGTTAAAAATATAACTTTAAATAATAATTTTTAAAAAGTGTTCAATTTATGAAGTTGCTGTCTAATTGTTAGGGCAAATTTTTGATATCAATAACTAATGTCTATTTATACAGAAAATTCTCCCACTCCCCACTAAAAAAACAACATTCTAGTTGCACACATTTGAGTTGGGTAGACTTAAAGTCGGCATACAATACGGAACTACATTCTTCAAAAAATGAAAACCCTAGACTTACTTCTTTTCGGAAGTCAAGTGCTCTACCACTTAACCACCTTGCCATACTGTCTTTGTCTACTGTAACGTATTTTTTTTTTTTATATATAAGCAACTATGTATTCAAAGAAATAAAATTATTTAATTTTTTTTTTTTTGTACAGCAATCTATGGAGAACCAGAATGTTTGTGGGACGATGTCAAAGTGACATGTTTTATACACAAAGTTTATCCCAATGCAATATGTAAATTCAATTTTACAAATATCGACGTAAGGTTTTATTTCATATCTATCATTATTATCAAGCTTATTCAAACTATAGTAACTATTTTATCAAAATGGTCTCAGATGAGGGAACTAATTTCAAACTACAGGACCGATTTGCACAGTCCAAAGCAGCACTTCCAAAACACAAAATAATATGGAAAGACATTAGCACAGCCCTCGACACCAAACTCAGACTTATGCGCTCCCTAAAAAAAAAACTAAAGTTCCCCTTTCAGACCTTGTGGTCTATAGCACAGATGATGTAAAGGTCATCTGTTTCTGTGGCCTACGGTTAACAAGGGTGTCATGTGGCCAACACAACGACCGACCGCCTTTACTTTTCCCTAACTAATGTCAGGTAGCCATTCGAGCTGGGTGGACTCAGAGGCGCCTGAAGATCCCGAAATTAAGAATCCCAGTCCTCACCAGGATTCGATGCGCTCACTGATCAAGACTAAATTTTCATTTGCTTAATTGTCTTATATAGCAAGAGAGGAGGATCATAGTAATGGAATTGAGATGCTACAGAAGGATCCTAGGTATCACATTTAAAGACCGCATCACAAATCTAAAGATTAGAGACAGGGTTACTGCAGCGCTTGGGACCCATGATGACCTGCTAACTATTGTAAAAAAAAAGGCAAACAAAACTTAATGGACATATTACAAGGTCTTTAGGGGTCGCAAAGACCTTCCCATGGGGAGGGAATAATACCAGGAAAAAGAAAAGGAGTCAGACAGAGAAACATAAAATGAACGGTCCTCTTATTGAAATAGATTATATACAAGCCATAGGCAGAGAGAGATGGAGACAGACTGTAGACAGATTGTGTCTGTGGTGTCCCAACAGTCCAGCAAACTAAAGGAAAAGTCCAGGAAAGTCAAGGTAAAATAAACATAACTTATTTGAATTAAAATAATGTTGGTAATGATTACGTACATGTTTTGAATACTTATCATGCTAGTTTCTTGTATAAAGTAGTCCGAATAATTGGTTGATAGAATCACTGTTGCGAGATAGCACGAATTTCATGATGATTACAAACATTTATTAACTCACTCTGTCTGGGAGGATTCTTTTAAATTTTTTCCCACAACCAACTCTTGGACGAAGTTGAAACTTTGCACAATTATTTATAGTAAATGGTGCTACATAAATGAACGATATAGGAGTTAAACCTTGCAGTATTGAGAGATTGTGGCAGTGATATTGACCTAATTTTCAAAGACATATTGACACTAGTTAAGGCGAGAAAACTTGAATACAACAGCAAGCTTCTAAGTAGACTTTTTTATTGAACATAACTTTCTCTTACTCAATGTTGTCTAAGAACCTTTGTGGCCCAGTGGTAGAGCGCTTGGCTTCCGAACATGGGGTCCTATGTTCAAAATATCTAACTTAAGACTGGTATTTTGAATGTATGTATTTTAGGACGTCTCTTGAGTATACCCTACTGTAATGGACACCTGACTTTAATTTGGAAAAGTTAAGGCAATTGGTCTTTGTGCTGGACACATGATACCCTTCTCGTTAATTATTGACCATTGAAAAAGACGACTTGAACATCATCTGCCCAATAGATCGCTAGGTCCGATGTGATATGTTGTTTGGACTTAGAACAGAATTGAATGCAAAGTATATGCTCAATCGTGTTGAAATCATTAGGTGGAAATGTTGATATTTGTATCGTTCTTACACGTTAAGATTATAAATTTAACTTAAAAAGATTTCTTTTAACAATACGTACTTGAATATACGTTCTCTTTCTCAGGCTGGTGATTTGGAAGGAGATGTATTGTATGAACATGTAGACATTGAGAATGGAATGTATTACAACACTACGTGTACATATTTGACTAGTCCATTTAATGAAAATTATATTGTAACTGTATCAATCTACCCAAATGGTACTGGTATAAAACATGGGAAGACAACAACTTTATATTTTTTTGGTAATTTTTTCAGTTTTAGAGGTAACACGAGTATAAAAGATGTTATTAGATTTGCATGGTCTGTCTGTCCGGACTTCCGTATGTCACGTTAGGCTCTCAAAATCAAACTAATAGAGATCTTGCTAAAATTATATTTCATATAGAATGATATAGTGGAGCTTGCACAACATAAGTGCCAGGGGCTTCTTTTATCCTCTGAAAAGAAACTTTTTTGTTTTTAAACCGAACTATGCAAACACATATTTTAAATATATATCTATCTATCTATCTATCTATCTATATATATATATATATATATATATATATATATATATATATATATATATATATATATATATATATATCATGGGCGTAGCCCAGGGGAAGGGTGTTCTTGGGGTTCAACCCCCCCCCAAATGATATCCCCCCCCCCGCATAGGGAGGATCGGAATTTAGTGACTGATTTTTTGCTTTGATTTTGTTTATTTTAGGTGAGATTTTAATACTAAACTATCACTTGCCCCAGCACAGCAAAGGAGGTTTTGAGTTTAATACACCCCTACCAGGAGTTTTTGAGTTTAAAACCCCCCACCAGGGGGGTTCGAGTTTAACACCCTCTACCAGGGAGGTTTGAGTTTAAAACCTCCCTACTAGGGGTTTTCGCATTTAAATTTCCCTCTTCTATAAAACAAAACAAAATAAATGCAAACGACAATACCCCAAATTTCAGGAGCACAGTTAAGGAAGATTTTGACTTTTGAACTCTCTCCAAAATTAATGATAAAACCCCCTCTTCATTATGAAAAAAGAAAATTACTCACTCAAAATTCTAAGAGCGTAGCCAAAATAGATTAAAACACATTTGTGACGTCACAAAGAAACCCGGTGAAAGTCTGACTGTTTTGGATGCGCAGGAAAATTACGTCGGAAAAAACATCAATTACTAAGTTATTCTTGCAAGAAAAAAAAAGAATTATATATTCATTATCTGTAAATCAAAACACATATTATATAAAGAATTGTTAGAACCATCGGAGTTTCCCTTTAACCCGAGCACGTCTATTTCTAGGAATTGAAATACAATTTTAGTTTTTACATTTGCTACTTCCAAGGTTTTAATATTCGATAATAATTGAAACATGCTTGGATGTGGCCTGTACAATCATTAATCTTGTAGTATTAGAAACACAAATCTTCTTATACAAATTAAAAAAAAGTAATTTCAAAAGAGAAGATACTACTTATATCTATGTGTTAATTTAGACTTACATTAGAGATTGAACAAGGCAATCACTTTATTTTACATGGCAGGGTCAGCAAAATGTTCCATACGTTTAGTTTAATGGGGCTATGGAGAGAGAAACGTACGCGAATGTATCCTAGCTATATCGTATCCTAATAAGAGGTGGCTGAATGGTTAAGCGTTTCACTTCCGAAACAAATTCCTGGATCAAATCCTGGTGAATTTCGAAATCCTTAAGGTGCCTCTGAGTCCACTCAGTCCACACGACATTAGTGCACAAAGTAAAGGTGGTTGATCTTTGTGCTGGTCACATGACACCCTCGTTAACTGTAGTCGACTACAAATACTCCTTCTTCCCTAGTGCTATTAGAGCATGGAATGGGTTGCCTGAGCTAGCCAGGAAAACCAGTGACTTGGCAGAATTAAAGTCATTGGTTAATATGCATGACTAAATGCATGACGCGTAGGACTTAATCATCTTCTTTTTTTTTCAAGAAACGTCTGTATCATATAAGATAAGATAAGATATAGATCGCAAGGTGTTTAATGGGGAATTTAGGGAAAAAAAACGTATATTAACGCAGAATGTCTGTCTTTCTGTCTGACAAAAGTGCGTACACTTTATTTCTCCCACACCATTTCTATGAAACATGGCATAATTATTAATACTAGTAGATATTACACGAATCAATACAAGAAATTGACCAATTAGCTATTAGCTATTTAATTACTTATTATAAATTATTAGGTTTAATAATATAAGGGAGATAAATCCTTAGACATTCAGGACATGCTAAATATGAAGGTTTCGTCCCCTAAGATAATTGTGCCCGTCTTTTCTCCCACACACATTCTCGTATCAAGGTGAAACATTTCGCTATTATTCCCTTTACCCAAGAAAACAGGAATCAATTTTAAAATAAACCAATTTGTCAATTACTTGTAATTAATTATTTTGATTCCTATCGATTAAGTAAAATGATTTTTAGATAATTAAGATATTTGTAAGTATGAAGTTTATTTCTCGTATAATAAGCTCTGTTTCTTTAAAAAAGAATGTCTGATATTTTGCTTTTATTTGTGACTTTCTAATTATTTAATTATGTTTTCTTTTTGTATTTTTAAAGTATGGTTCAGTGTTTTAAGCATTATTGCTACATCACTTTGTAATCTTCTTTCCTGACGCGTAGCAAAATTTAGTGAATTAGCAGCTATTCTTAATATATTTATATTTTTCAGCTATCTATGGTGAACCAGAGTGTTTGTTGGAAGAATTTACTATCACATGTTTTATTGAGAAAGTGTATCCCAAAGCAATTTGTCATTTTAATATTACATATATTGGGGTAAGTTCTATTTTATATTATTAATGTCCATAGGGTCGTAGTGCTGGCCACAAGACACCCTTGTTAACAATAGACCAAAAAAAAAGAGATCTGCCCTATAGATCAAAGGGTCTGAAAGGGGATCTTTCGTTTACTTTAGTTAGTGTGCCTAAAACTATTGTAAGCTGTTTTATTTCGCCACTATGTGCCTTGATTAAAGTTCTTCAAATTACTTTTGTTTTCCTAGTACACAGGCTAATCAAGTGTTTATCAAACTTTTACCGGTGGCGCCCCCTAAATGAAAAACAAATTTAGCTGTCGGAGCTTTTAAAGAATGTATTGAAAATAAATATATAGGACTCATAATTTAATCATTTTTTCCCATTTTAATCAATACATAAATACCCGAAAACTGTTTGGAATCCAAATGTAGGTAGGTTTTATATAGATTTTACATGTTTTATGTAATGGCAAGCTACATTGTGCAGATTGTATTGAAGAGGTGGCAAGCTCTCATTCTATTTATCAAAGTTTCCTGAACACAGCTAATTCGCCAAGCGTTTTCCTTCATTCTGAGCTTTACAGTTGTTTTTTTCTTTTTACTTTTTTCTTGTAGTAAAAAGAGCGCGTTAAAGTGATATTGAAGTGTTGTTAGTTTTTTCCAAATGTAAACAGCTCTCATTGTTATATCTAGTAAAAGTAACACGTTTGTGAAATTAAGTCATATAAAGAAAACTTAGAAAACTATTTGATGTAAGGAAACATTCACAGTGCTTGTAGCATTTGTACTTCTGTAACGAGCATAAACGCATAAGATCATCTTAGTGTTAGGCGGCTATTCGAGTCTGGCGGTCCATAGCAATAACCAACAATCAGGGACTTGCTGTTTGCTGATGATTGTGCCCTAAATGCTATCTCAAAAATCGATCTGCAGAGCATCGTCAATGACTTTTTAATAGCATGTTCAGACTTCGGCTAGACACAAAATGAATAAGGTCCTGCTCCTAGTTAAACGCACTTGAAACCGAGCATGAAGATAAATATACAGGAAAAAAATACTGTGGACAGATTTGAAAGCACACTAGCCCAAATTGGAAACATCAATAATGAAATCGACTTGAGAATCGCGAGAGCCAGTGCATCCTATGGTAGGCTGATAAAAAAGGGTAGACGATGCATTACTAGAAGTACAAAGCTAGGAATCTATCGAGCTGTCATCCTCACCACATTGGGCTACGTCACATAAATGTGGTCAGTATGAAGAAGATATGCACAAAAACTGAACCACTTTCATATGATAAATCTCAGAAAAATTCTAAATGTTAAATGACAAGAAAAAATACCTGATACTGAAGTCATTCGAAGAGCGGGCCTACAAAGCATCCATACAATTATGATACCGTCTGATTTGCGATGGACACCGCAAGTCTGTAGAATGGAAGACTTCTGCAATCTTTATGGCCAATAAAAAAAAGTAAAGTTTACAAAGAAAAAAAAAAGTTTCCAATACACCCTTAACCTCTGAAAACCTTTATCATTTACTTGTCACCTGGAATACGAAACACCTGATAAAGCATCATGGCGTCGCGCTGTGAAAACTGGTGCACAAATGAAGAAGACAAAAGAACAGCGCTGTTCGAAGAAAGCGTCAGATAAAAAAACAACAAGGCCAATAACACTAGCTTTAGCTGGAATAACCTGCCTAATGTACAGCCGAACATTCCGGGCTCACATAGGTCTCACCAGCCACATCAGGAGGCACAAAACCCCAGAGCAAAGTCCTCAGCCCCCTTTCATGACAAAAAAGAATCAACGTTGAACAACGATGGACAAACTTTAAACTCTCATACAAAAGACGTTCTTGTGGAGCACCTTACTTTTGTGTCGACTCAAGTGGTCAACCATAACTTTGTTCGACAATTAATAACATTTCGACTAGTCTGTCCCAAGGAAGTCGAGAAAAAGATTTGGTTCTATGCGGTGCATACACCTTTGCAAAAACAGTATATACCTTAAAGGTTCCTAATTAGTAGATTGAAAAAACAAATCTTGACTGTTACATAAAAGATTTTTTTTATAATGTTAATATTGTCATTAAACTTTGTTAACATTGTCGTTGATTACTACAATATAATACACTTTGTTCGGCTAACGTTTGGCTAAGGTTTAAGATACGGTTAGAAAATATAACAAAATTTAGACATAGTACGGCAGACTTTAACATTAATTTGTTAGTGGTAATTAATTATTTTTTTTAAGTAGAAGAAAGTCAGTTAAACCTCTTCCCTTTGGTTGAGATTTGTTTTCAGCCAGGTCATGTTTATGAATATACTACACATCAACATGTGAGACCACCAAATGAAACATATTACAAAACATCCTGCACATACTGGAGTATACCTGTCAAGGAAAAACGTTCTGTCACTGTGACTGTCTACCCAAACGTTACTGGCAACATAGCTGACATGCAAGTTGGGAAGACGAAAACTTTAGTCTTATTTGGTAATTTTCATTATGCATTTTTATTAAGAATCATTATCATTAACCAGAAACAAAGAGAGATATCCTTTTCTTTTAGCGTAAAGAACACATTTTTGTATTTTATTAATCTCCCCTACTACTTTCACAACACACGCTTTAGTTGTAGTTATGTGTGATATAAACTAAAGAAACCTGTAAACATAGATCTAATTAGTGTTTTGAAAATATTATGGTCACAAAAATTCCCAACACCCCAGTTCAAAAAGTAAAAACTCCATCACCAAGCTACGTTTCAGTTACGGTTATTTTTCATTCGGATATTATTGACGTCGCTTTGTTGCTGCATTTTTGTTGACAACTTACACAGATGTTCATGTACACAATGAACGGTTATTTTAAAGGTAAAGAGAATATATACATTTTTATAGCATGCTTAGTTTGCCTTGACGACCTCCATTTTATTGCTTTGTCTGGGAGGTGGTATCTGTGAAAAGATTTGAAGCAGGATAAGTGGCCAGGGTGAAAGAGCGTCAAACAAACAAAAAGCTGAGAGAAGTAGCAGATCTATCTGGAACTGACCAAACCCACCCATGCCACGTATGCGGTCGGCTTTTGAAAGCGATGATTGGACTTTCCAGTCAACTTAGAGTCCAATAAAAATAAGAAATATGCTCTGCTTGGATCACAAAAAAGGAGTTATATATATATATATATGTGAAAATGTTTTCCATGCTGATTTTAACTTTGTGTTAGGGTCTCACCAAATACAACTGTGCGCTTGTCGGGTTTCGAGCTTCAGCCCCCTTGAGAATTAGCCAAGCGGTGGGCTCCCGGCCACACAACTATTTATGTTTTATAGGGAGCGTGTGTTTGTGTGCGTTTCTATGGTGACGGTTAGAGGAAGTTAACTATTGTTTGGTGGCTTTGCAATGTGAATGATGCAAGATATGCTGCATTGTTGTGAGCTATCTTGGGTAGGCGAGATGACTAAAATGTGAATATTTTTGTATTGATTTCTATATTTTTAAAAATACAATTCTATATTTTTACTAAAGTCTATTACATTTATTTTATCTCAATTGGAGTTGGTCTACATTGTAATATTTTATTGTTTTATTGTATTTTGTTCAAAAAAGTTACTCAAGTTATTTTAATTGTCATTGCACCTTTACCCATTGGTATCCATACGGGTGGTGATGCACCTGCCCACGGAACGCAATGGTGCATTATAGGAATATGTACGTAATTGATTCTAGAATTAAATGGTCAAAGTATGGTATAGAAATACGTTTAATATATAATATATGTAATTCATATATTTAATATATATATATTGTACGTGAAACAGATAAACATTGATATGAAATGAAATGAATACAAGTGACTCACAAGCACAGGAAATCCTGACATAGCAAGACGACATGTATCTATCACTTTTTGTTTACTTTGCAAAACATTTCCGGTCGGCTTATGTGCCTGCCTACACATTGCTATATTGATATATTCATACGAAATTGTATTTACAAGATAAGAGAAAGCCTTGCAAAGCAGTCAAGAAGATACAAACAAAAGTCTAACTCGTGCGTATTAAATTGTCATTCAAACCTCAGTTCTTTCTTCTTCTTTATCTTTTTTCTAGTTTTTTTGTTTTCGAATTTGAGCCAACATAGTTATTTTTTTATCGGGATCATTATAACACATCTGTCATCCAGAGTTCAGAGAGCTTTGCAATGCACTAATGCACATTTTCCTGTTTTAAAGCCAATCGAATCACATCATTGTTCATATTTGCTTATAATTGTATCTGAATTCTGAGAATTGCTGCAACATGGTTCTTTCGTATGGAGGATGATTGCATAAGATATTGTTTTCTATTTCTTTTGTTGCCTGAGCCTTTGAGAAATATTGGAAAATACTTCTAGTTTTTTTTCTTTCTGTTCTTTAACTATTATATAATGTTCTAGCTAAAATACGTCCATTTTTAAATTAGATTTATGCTTTCCTGAAATCTTACATTTTCGTAATTAATGTTATGGCACATATATGTATAAAACATTGAAACATTATCCCATACAAGTTAAACGTATGTTTTGATAAATGAAAATGATATAAAGTTAATAGAAATGCCAGATTATTCATTACCATACTCTCCAATGAAAAAGTTCTATGACAAATATTAAAATAAAGTAAACTTCCCCTTTCCAACCTTACTATCTATGGGAAAATTTTGGAAGATGATGTAATGGTCTTCTGTTTCTAGTTTTTAAATGGCTTCGGAAAAAGCAAAAGCGGACCCAGGCACGGAAGCCAAACTCTTTACCGCTCAGCCAAGCGCCTCAGTGTTATGTAGAGCTTAATGTAATGAGTAAAACGACAAATATGTCATGTTTTTGTGTAATATAGCTGAGAAGGAATGAAAATGGACTATAGAAAATGCCCATAAAACTGTAACAACAGCCCGTGGCTAAATCAGTGGCTAGGACAACGGCATAAGGACAATACATTACACAAGAATGACACACTACAAGAAACATAAAGCACAATAACCATAGCACTAGGGAAGAAGAAGCATTTGTACCAATTCGTCCTAGCATATAGGATGAGCAATGTGCCTTTATTTTTGTGTCTTCCTGAGAATTTTATTCAATTTTGTTTTTGAATATGAATATTATGGTTTATTGTTTTATGTATAACAGCTACTTTACTTTTAAATGTTCTATCCTGAAGGCTTTCTAAAATTTAGTGATTTTACTATAGGTGTTACTCTAGTCAAGTGTGAATATTCGTTTGTTATGAATCTCACTGCTCTATTTTGTGTCTGTTCCAGTTTCTTAATGTTTCACTTTAATGAGCCCTAACAATTTGATTTTCTAATTGTTTTATCAATGTGGTTATTGTGCTTTATGTTTCTTGTATTGTGTTATTACAATGTGGATTCCTTGATGGCTTTTCATTGGCTACAACAGCTATGTATTTTGTATTTGTATTCTGTGTTACTTGTTGTCATGAATAAGATTGGTGGAAATTATTTGTTTTATTTTTTTTGTTACTCTAAATAAATGAATTTTTTTTTCTTGGTGGAAAGAAATGCTTCTATTGATTCCCATTTCTGTAATTCATCTAATTCTTTGTAAAAAATATGTATCTTGTGTTGTTTTTATTGCAATCGTCTGCAAATAATCTGACATTTGTTCCTGAACTAATGCAATCTGGTAAATTATTTATGTAAATTTAAAATAGTAGTGAACATAAGACTATTCTGTTCTGCTTTAAAGATGCTTGAATTTTAAACCCTATTCCAGATGTGCTAGACGAGTCTTATTCATTCATGACGTGATGTTCTGTTTGCTTCCAAGAGAAAAAAAGCCGCTAAATGTTGTTTTTTTAGAAATTTTATTAATGTAAACGATCCAAACAAAACCATGGCCCTAATATTCTTGATCCATGGGTAAATTCGACGGGAGTTGCCTCTGAGTTTAACAAACTGTCTTTATCATCTTGTTTTCAATTGAATTTGTACTGTCATCTGGTTCCCATTGTGCAATGATCCGTTCCTTTTTTTTTTTTTTAAGTGGGGCGGGGGTTTCCTGGGAGATATTCACTGCGGCCTTTACAAAAGAAATTTAAAAAAAATTGAATATCTCTGTCTTAATGATTATAAGATAAGATAAGATAATAGACGGACTGTTTAGAACAGTGGTCTTCAACGGTGGTGCTAGCGCCCCCTCTGGGTGCGATTTCGTAAAATTGGGGGGCGCTGAAAACCAAAGATGCGGTAAAGGGGGTCGCTGGGCTTCCAGTGGGGCGCAGAGGTGAAAGACGAAACTAGAAGTGAGTTTGGGAATCCCCTTTTCTATTTAAAATTCTTACTTTGTTGCTGTAATGGAAGAGTATCTATTGTTTTCAGTTCTCGCAATTGTCAAGGTTTATGATTCGATAAACAAACTACGTAATACGCTTTATAGATGCTAGTTTATTTTATCTACATGTGTTAATAATTTAATATTTTAATGTCAATGAAGAGAAAAGGTTAAGCTACTATTCTACTAGAATATTCAAGAACAATAGAATAAAATCAAAGCAGAATGTTTTAGTGGCCCCCTTAGTAAAATGCATTCAGTCATCCCATTGCTTTTATGTTTCTTGTAGTGTGTCATTCTTGTGTAATGAAGCATATGATAGAGACATCCTTATCTTCCCCCTCCCCCCCCCCCTAAAAAAATATGATATATTTGGGAATTGATGAAAACTAAAATTAAAATTGTTAAAAACTTAGAATGTAGCCACTTTCTTTGTTTTGTCTCATAAAAAGTTTGAGATTTCTAATACTTTCAGAATGCAAGAGGCACAAAACTTTTATTAGCTTAATTTCTTATTTTAGTGAAATCAGCAAAAAAATAATATTTATATTACAAAAAAAAAACTAAAATTGTCGGCCCTAATACTCAATTTTTTAAAGAGCTTTCAAAGGATTTGAAGAAAGGTCTTGACAATGAGATAAATTTCTGTATGTAATAACTTCAAATAATTGGATATTAATGTTTATATAATAATAATAATTGCAATGTCTTTGGTTTCGAAGATTAAGGATGGGCGCAGTGTTATCACTGACTACACAAACCCAGTTGCAACCTACATATTTTCCCTCCTTTCATGCAGACAAAGCCGTTGTTCGCAGAAGGTCTGTTTTAAATTTTCTTTTTGTCTTCTGCGCCTGTTTTCATTAATGGCATTTGTTTGTCTCGCAGCCTTTGTAAGAGCTCTCTATCTATCTCTCTCAGAGCCCAGTTGCTGTCAGCTACTCTCCTCTATGCCAGGGAGGGCGTAATGGCTCTTGGGTTGATCTTTATAACGCTTACGGGGGGGGGGTGTGCCTCTGTTACGCCGTTATCCTCTAAGCTCACCAAATAAGATCGCCTTTGGCATGCGGTCCTCTCCCATGCAGGATAAGTGTTATCGACAGCATAAAAATTAATTAATAAACATCATTTAACTTTGACTTCTTACGCTTATTTTTAAGTATTTTCTTTAAAAAAAAATATACAAAAAGGGTGCGGTTGACCAAAAAGAGTGAAGGCCACTGGTTTTGAAGAACTGTGGCCAGGGAGAGTTGGTTGAGTTATTTCGTTTGCACCAAATGCAATATTGGCTTATAATAGTTGAACCATAAAGTTGTAATATTATAACCGTTTATTTATGCATATTGGCACTGAGCCATACACTGCATACTTCAACGATTTGTTCGTCGTAGATTTAAAAAATTAATTATTGCTGCCTGCTGAGAATATTATTTTTTTAGACGAGAAGGAAAAAATGTGATTCATTGTGTTTGTTAGAGAAATGTAACGCTGATCTTGGCCTTAAGTTATTTTAGTTTAGGGAAGTAATGGTTTCTTTAGAGAAGTAATGATTTCATTTTATTAGAAAATTAATGGTTTCATAATATTTTTATATAGATCCTGCTTCGTGGTCAATAATGAGCACATTTTTTCTATTTCCTATAGACTCGAAGATGGCTGTAAAGTCTAATCCTCGCTTAAAAAAACCGACCATGTGGCATGGGTGGGTTATGTCAGTTACAGATAAGTCTTCTTCCTTTCTCAGCTTTCTGTTGGTTCGGCGCTCTTTCGTCCTGGCCACTCTTCTTGGCATTTTAGAAGAAGACCTTAAAGAGGACAGGTCTATTAGAAAGAAGACAGGTCCACAAGAAAGAAACAGTTCTAGTAGAAAGAATACGAATCTACAAGAAAAAAGACAAATCTAATAGAAAAAAGACAAGTCTAATAGAAATAAGGCAGGTCTACAAGAAAGAAGACAAGTCCAGTAGAAAGATGACAGTTCTATTAAAAAGAAGACAGATCTAAAAGAAAGAAGACAGGTCTACAAAACAGAAGACAAGCCGACAAGAAAAAAGACAAGTGTAGTAGAAATGCCTATCGAATATCTTCATTTTATAATAGTAACTTACATCCTTTCCCCTAACATTAGAAATAACTAGAACTCTTTTTGAAAGCTTACAGCGCACATTGGTGAGTTTAAAATTAAGACGAAAGATTGATAAAAACGTTGATTAGTTCTAATCTTTTTTTGTGTGAGCAAAGTTATCATAAGTACTAGACTTGGGCGGAACTTCGTTGTCTGTAGTTTCCATGTGAGTTTGGTTCAGAATCGAGTTTCCAATCGTTTTCTAGCAAAATGAACTTCACAAATACATTTCCTAGCGTTTACAACGATTTTCTACCTTCTTTTACAAAAGGCAAGTCACAAATACATTATTATAATAATGTTTGCTTTGAGCAAGGATATCATAGGCACTAGACTTGGGTGAAACTCTGTTGTCTTCTCCCTCTAATGCCTTATTTCTTTTCTCAGACCCTGTTTATGCCTTGTCAAAGTGCGAGGCTACGCACCAGTCCGCGTAGGAGCAAGAACAATTATAACACTCTTTTGAACTAACATCGAAATATTTAATAATATTCAATGTCCTCAAGAGGTTTAGCCTATGATTAGGATTAGTTGGCTAACTAGTGGGTAATGGTGTATTAGCCTATGCTGTTTGCATGGGAAACCTGTTAAGTTGTACATGCGTTTATATCATGCATTAGTCTTTTGATATTTTAGTTGCTCATGTCGTTCGATGGGGAGGAGCTGTGTCATAAAACTTGTTACATGCAATTTACAGCTCCACCTTCTTAGTAGATAAGTTTGTTGTCAGGAGTATAAAAGACCTGTCTGTGGGACTTGGGAACTCAATCCTGTTCAGAAACATTTTACGTAAGTTTCATTGCTTATGTTTGTAGTTTAGTTTCAATTTGAGATTGTCTTGAAGTTCAAAAATAAATTTATAAAATGGAATGATGTCATAAACCAGAAAAAGATTTTTAAAATACATTTTCAAAAAAGACAATACCACCATTATACAACTTAAAAAATTATAAAATAAAAATAAAATTCAGAATATATATTTCATTAAGATCAAATCAAACAAACCTTTGGGGAGAATCTTCAAGAAACGTTTCAAGTCAACACCACAGAGAATACAGAGGATTAAAGTCAAGCCATATTGGAATTCAAGAGATCTGTTAGCAACTTCGGATGCAATTATATACAAAGGTCTGAGAATAGTCATGTTGTCAATATTACTTTCTTATTTGTTAAAAGTGATACACAAGTCTCACTTAGAAGTAGTGAAGTGTAAGCAAAGAGCTAGAGATCTCACACTTAGGAATAGTGAAGTGTAAGCAAAGAGCTAGAGATCTCACACTTAGGAATAGTGAAGTGTAAGCAAAGAGCTAGAGATCTCACACTTAGGAATAGTGAAGTGTAAGCAAAGAGCTAGAGATCTCACACTTAGGAATAGTGAAGTGTAAGCAAAGAGCTAGAGATCTCACACTTAGGAATAGTGAAGTGTAAGCAAAGAGCTAGAGATCTCACACTTAGGAATAGTGAAGTGTAAGCAAAGAGCTAGAGATCTCACACTTATGTCACGTATTACGAATTGAATTCTAATTTTTTAAATTGGCTTGCCTAGGGGAACGTGACAATAGAAAAAGCAATTGTGTCACTTATCTTAAGTCTGAATTTAATCAGAGACTTACAATGAATAACAAAAAAAAAATGACACAAGAAATCGGAAGGTAAAATATCAACTTAATGTTTAATCATAATATAACTCAATACAAAATGGAAGGGTTGACCAAAACCCTTTTACAAAAATGGCATGTAAAAATATTACAATACAAGAGTTTGAAAATATAATTACAAATACAAGCAAGGCCTTGAAAAAGAAAAATCTTAACTTACACGATCAATTGGTATACCACGCACGGGTCACGCAATGTCTCCGCTATTCTGTCTCACGGCTGTCTCCGTATGTCTGTCCGTCAACGTTACGCGAGCGGTCTTTATATAATCTACCGCGCGTCGATATCTAGTAATTTCTAGAACAGAAAGTCATCAACACCCAGATCTAGAACGCTCTTCAAAGAGACAGAAGAAAAAAAAAAACCACCCTCCTTTCAACCAGAGGTACACACATAGGTCAAGGACCGGTCACTGTCTGTGTGGCTTGACTCTTGAAGAATAAAATAAAAAAAAACTTATTACACAAAGGGGCAGACAACCTACAGGTCAAGAAAAAAAAAACAATAGTATCTAGGCATTGTTACCTAGATACGTAACACTTAGGAATAGTGAAGTGTAAGCAAAGAGCTAGAGATCTCACACTTAGGAATAGTGAAGTGTAAGCAAAGAGCTAGAGATCTCACACTTAGGAATAGTGAAGTGTAAGCAAAGAGCTAGAGATCTTACACTTAGGAATAGTGAAGTGTAAGCAAAGAGCTAGAGATCTCACACTTAGGAATAGTGAAGTGTAAGCAAAGAGCTAGAGATCTCACACTTAGGAATAGTGAAGTGTAAGCAAAGAGCTAGAGATCTCACACTTAGGAATAGTGAAGTGTAAGCAAAGAGCTAGATATCTCACACTTAGGAATAGTGAAGTGTAAGCAAAGAGCTAGAGATCTCACACTTAGGAATAGTGAAGTGTAAGCAAAGAGCTAGAGACATTTTGACGCTTATGTTTTAGTCATTTATTTTAATACAACGTGAATGGGGATAATTAGATACATTATTATAAAAATGTCTGTGTTTTGTTTCTTAATATTTGACTTTGTGAGATTATACTAATAGTGTCCTGGTGAAGAGGATTGTTGAGCCATCACTTGACCAGTGTTCCACGCATCAAACATCTTATTCACACTGTCAACCTTAAAAAAAATTATTTGAGTATAGTAGAATTTATAATGAAGTGGACCTGTGTGTTTTCTTTTTTCTAGAAGCTGACCATGGCTGTACAACTCAGACAAATTCCTTCACGCAGTTAAAACGCAGGCAAAAACACCAGATTGAGCACCTTGTCCTGGAATGATCGAATGCCACTTCTCGGCGGAAGTATGCATCTTTATAGCTACAATAAATACCTAAATTAGATAATGTAATCTAGCAAGATGATCTTTGAAAGATAATATCATTTAGCGTGAGACATAGTAACATTATGTCATTTAGTGTGTGGACCTCATCTTAACCCTTTTCTTATACATGACATTCGTTTCCTTCCAACAAGAAGATAATGACGTCCTACACATATCTAAGTGTTTATCTAGAGCCGTACACGTTGATTCATTGTTTGTTCTGGAAACTCATTTGATGCTCTAATGCAGCGGTTCTCGACCTTTTAAGCTCGGTGACCCCTTTTTATATTCCCCCTCTCTGCCCCGAACCCCCCCCCCAACAAAAAAAAAACCCACACACATACAGCAATAGAAGAGTAGACAATAACAATCGATATTTTCGATGGTCTTAGGCGACCCTTAGCAAATCGTCAATAAACTCCCAAGGGGGTCGCGACCCACAGGTTGAGAACCTCTGGTCTAATGCGGCACAATTGCAGAATGTGCATTTTCCATACAACATTGCAACGTATGAAATAAGATAAGCGCCTTTATATCTTATTTTTTCTTTGCATTCTATTAGGTTGTTTTTGTATTTGTAATGGACTCTGTTGGACTAATGGGCTTCGTTTCTATGATTGAACACTACATTCAGGAAGTAGGCCGGAAGTCACTTTTTTTCTTAGTTATCTTTTGTATTTTTCAGCTCTCTTTTTAAATTAAACTGACATTATTAGGCTATAATTTTAAGTGTACCTGATAGAGAAAAAAATTATGCACCAAAATACGGGTAGTTGGGATCCAACCCGATAGAGGCTATAAAAATAAAAGAACTGAAACTAGCGCGTGAAACTACACATTTACAGTACCTTATTTGATGAGTCTTTTACCCAAGATCTGTGTATTTGTTTAGGACTAGTTTACTTCAAGACCCGGCATTATCCGATACACAATTTTACACACACAAATAATTCAAAAATAAAAATTATGATTTTAAAACTTTTAATAATTTTTAAAAAGGTGTTGCTTGAATCAATTGTGAATATTTGTTTCTTATGAACCTCACTGTCTATTTTGTGTCTGTTTTAATTTCTGAATGCTTTCTTGAGTTAAGGGGTCCTCGTGTTTTCTCCTGATGTTTATACCGGGTATCTCTTATCAGTCGTTGTGAGACATTGGTCCAAGATAATGTTAAGCTTATAAATATAAAATGTTAATATATGAATGAACTTGTTTTAGACAAAGTCCATTAATTATAGATGCTTTGAAAAATTGATCTCACACAAGCCATGGGCCTTGTCATAATTGTCACAGATCTATAAAATCTAGTTATAATCTGTATCTATATAATCATAAATATTCACGTTGAATTCCAATTGTAACTATAGAATCAGTATAGACCTACTTCTAGAATATAAGTCTTGGATATAAATAAAGTAGAATCAGAATCTAAGAAAATCAGAATTTAATGGTATTCTAGACAGTCTTAGACTGTCTTAATTTTAGACTAGATTTAAGTCTAGTGCACTATATAAACTTATATGTACGCTGCCTTCATGGACCTCTCCAGGCTTTCGACACAGTCAATGGTTAATTTAGGATTTAGGCCAGGCTCGGATGCTCAACTGCGCTCCTATTTATTCTCAAGCAGTTTCATGTGGAACAAAAAGGCTAGATAAGACATAAGGGTGGCATATCGATCATTTCCCAATGAAAATTGCGTGAAGCAAGCTGTGTACTTGCTCCTACTCTATTCGCTTTCATCTTTGGCGTAATGCTGGGTCAAATAAGGCAGCGATTGCAAGAAGACATTGACATTACGTTTCGTTCGGACGGCAATCTTCAAAAGAAATGGTCATAATAGAGATTCATATGCCGACGATTGCTCCCTGCTAGCCTACAATGAACATGATCTCCAGATGGCGGTCAACAAATTCGCATACGATCCCGCTTCTTTCTGTTTATCTATTCACCTTGGAAAAGCAGAAGTAATGTTTCAGACGTGACCAAATAAAACGTACTCAGCCACAAAGATCACAGTAAATGGACGTACCCTTAACGTGGTAGACCACTTCACATATCTAGATAGCATAGTATCGAATGACACCTCATTTTCAAGGAAGTTGATAACCGTCTGGCCATGGCCAGTAGTGCTTTTTGGATGCCTCCAGGAGTGAGTTAGCGGAATAGATCGCTCCGGCTGTCTACAAAAAAAAATTGTTTATCATGCAGTGGTTCACTCAACCCCTCTATATGTATCTGAGACATGTGTTTTAACTCTTCACTCCTAACTTTGACCCCAAAAAATAAATTAATTTTTAATAATATAAACTTTAATTTGTGTTATATAAAAAGAGCATGTATTTTTCTATAATTATAAATGTAATATAACATTACCTGACAAGAAATAAAAAAAAGTTATTGAAGTTTAATCATGGTAGTGAAACACAAATGATCAAAATGAATAATTCCATCGGAATGTGGAAAATAATTACGGAGAGAAAGAGTTAAACAGAAAACAACTAAGACTACTTGAACGCTTTCACAAAAGAGGCTTGAGCCGCATCATAAGCATACGGTAGCCAGACAGCACTACAAACAGCGATGTCCTTGCGAACGCCGGTATGGACAGTATAGAAGAACTTCTTATGGTCCGACAGTTACACTGGGCAGGGCACGTACCTTGTATGGGAGACAAACGTATGCCAAAAGAAGTCTTTGTTTGTTGAGAGAGTCAAACAGCTGGAGCTCACTCACATAGGTGGCGGGATGCACATCTGAGACCAAAAGGAAATCCGCTGCAGAGGACAGACGCAGAAGGCCAAAAGAAAATTTTAATCGACCATAGGTGGACAATAGTTATGCTTGACGGTCTTGATACCCAATAAAACCAAAAATTGTTTAAATTATTTTTTTTTATTTTATTATATTGAAAGTTTAATAATGAAGTTTTAAATATAATACAATTTTTTAAAATGCTTTCCTTATTTCTTCATATAATGTAACAACAGAATCACTTGCAGGGGAAATACATAAATACACGGAAGTAACTTCTAGACTTGTGTTTTTCTCTCTTTTAATACATTTCTTCAAATAATAAATTCAATTTTTGCCTAATACTGCAGTACCTGAAATATATTTTTACACAACCGATGAAGTAATAACTTCACAACGTAACAGTACTTTAATATACTGATACAGCTGAACGACTAAGCTGAACTTCTTAACTTAAACCTCACTTTTATTAATAACTGGCCGGACATCGCCTACGAACCTTACTGGGTGTTACTATTGTAGTGGATTAAATTTAGATCTATGTCAAACTTAGATAATGTTCTTTTCAAGTGGTTTTCTTTCGCCACGAAAATGGGTTTACCCGTTAAGCTGATACTTTCATGTTGAATATAAAATATTGTGGAAACTGGATAACCCGATGTTTGAAATACACACTCCGGTCTACGCTGTGATCCAAGAAACATTTATGCCAAGTTTTATCAAGATTGGCCAAACTGTTTTCTTTCTGTGAGGGACATACATACATTCATACATGCATGCATACATACATACTCTTTTATTTCTGCTTTATGTATTAGATAAACTTCAAGTCTAATGTACTTTAAAAAAAACAATAACAACTAATAATTACTTATGAGCTCACAACAACTTATAGACTTCAGAAGTTCAGGGAAACGCTACAACTCAAGAATCACTACTAACTCGCTTCCCCCCAATGTATACCTCTTTTTAAATTTTCTATTCTAGAGTCATTGAAACTTTTGTCCCAAATATTTCTAGTATCTATCACCGTCCAGAAACTGACTTATGCTACATTTTTTCCTGACTTCTTATCTGATTGGCCAACCAATTACGACTTCTTTGAGCTAACTCCCATTTCTAGAAAGAAGTAGAGTGAAGCCCCAGTATCGATGCGTGACTTTCAGTACACATTATTTACAACCCCGTACAATTATGGCTTATCGGGGAAGAAGATGTAAATGTTCGAACAGAGCCTTGCATTTCGTTATAATCTTTACGAGCCGTGGAAGTTTTTTGGGCTAATACGTTTAATGTTAAAGAAGTGTGTGTATAGTGTATGTGTGAGGTATTATAATGCAGGCAGACGAGAAACCTATAACCAATGGGCTTAAGATGTCATAAGAATTATTAAGAGTCATTCTGTTGTGCACTCTCTATCACCAGTAGAGGTATATCCTCGTATACTATAAAATACTGTTATTGGTGTCATTAAACAGGTTTCATTGGCCATGTTTATAAAGCAGGCTACCATTCTTTATTTATACGCATAGACAAGACATGAATAATTTAAAAAAATAATTAACTTAGCAAATTATTTTATTAAAAATTAACCATTTAGTCATCAAAATACTAGTAATGAATGGGAAATTAATCATTTAGTATTTACATACGTGACAGGGTTTTGTCCCCTCGGGTGTAAATACTTAATACAACTAGATTGTTTTTTATTTTGAAAAGTAAAATAAATGATTTTAATGTTAATTATTTAAAAGACAAATGCATTTACAAAATACGTCGCGAATCTTAGTGACAACATATGACCTTGAAACACCCTGACTAAAAGTAGAGGAGAGGAAACAATAACTTAATATTTTGAAATGGTTTTGTCTCAATCTTAGTTCATCTAATACAGCGGTTGTCAACCTTTTAAGCTCGGCGACCACTTTTTACATTCTCCCACTCCGCCAGGGACCCCCTCAAACACACACGTACAGCAATAGAAGAATAGACAATAACAATCCATATTTTCAATGGTCTTAGGCGACCCCTGGTAAATCGTCAATCGACCCATAAGGGGATCGCGACCCACAGGTTGAGAACCCCTTATCTAATACATTTTATTTTTCACTTTGCTAGGTCTTTCAGTTATCAGTGTGAGCCATTCTTCCACATCACAATTGCAGAGCTTATCCTCTACATCAACAATCTTAAACCAGCCTTACTCCTCCACGCCAGCACACTATCATACCACTTCATTTTGTGGCGTAAGACTGCAAGAAAAGAAAGAGCTCCAAGAGCTGAATGAAAGATTTCGAGATTCCATTTTCAATGCAACTGAAGCAGACGGGACGAAAGTTTTGGAACATGAACTGAAAGTATTAAAGGTAATAATAAACACAAACGTTTCAAGTCTCTAGGGATATAACAAAGGAGCCTCCATAGCGCTGACTTATTACAGAATGTGAACAGACTTAGTGCTGACTTATTACAGAATGTGAACAGACTTAGTGCTGACTTATTACACATTGTGAACAGACTTAGTGCTGTCTTATTACACATTGTGAACAGACTTAGTGCTGACTTATTACACATTGTGAACAGACTTAGTGCTGACTTATTACACATTGTGAACAGACTTAGTGCTGACTTATTACACATTGTGAACAGACTTAGTGCTGACTTATTACACATTGTGAACAGACTTAGTGCTGACTTATTACACATTGTGAACAGACTTAGTGCTGACTTATTACACATTGTGAACAGACTTAGTGCTGACTTATTACAAATTGTGAACAGACTTAGTGCTGACTTATTACACATTGTGAACAGACTTAGTGCTGACTTATTACAAATTGTGAACAGACTTAGTGCTGACTTATTACAAAATGTGAACAGTCTTAGTGCTGACTTATTACAAAATGTGAACAGACTTAATGCTGACTTATTACAAAATGTGAACAGACTTAGTGCTGACTTATTACAAAATGTGAACAGACTTAATGCTGACTTATTACAAATTGTGAACAGACTTAGTGCTGACTTATTACAAAATGTGAACAGTCTTAGTGCTGACTTATTACACATTGTGAACAGACTTAGTGCTGACTTATTACACATTGTGAACAGACTTAGTGCTGACTTATTACACATTGTGAACAGACTTAGTGCTGACTTATTACAAATTGTGAACAGACTTAGTGCTGACTTATTACACATTGTGAACAGACTTAGTGCTGTCTTATTACAAATTGTGAACAGTCTTAGTGCTGACTTATTACACATTGTGAACAGACTTAGTGCTGTCTTATTACAAATTGTGAACAGACTTAGTGCTGACTTATTACAAATTGTGAACAGACTTAGTGCTGACTTATTACACATTGTGAACAGACTTAGTGCTGACTTATTACACATTGTGAACAGACTTAGTGCTGACTTATTACACATTGTGAACAGACTTAGTGCTGACTTATTACAAATTGTGAACAGACTTAGTGCTGACTTATTACAAAATGTGAACAGTCTTAGTGCTGACTTATTACAAAATGTGAACAGACTTAATGCTGACTTATTACAAAATGTGAACAGACTTAGTGCTGACTTATTACAAAATGTGAACAGACTTAATGCTGACTTATTACAAATTGTGAACAGACTTAGTGCTGACTTATTACAAAATGTGAACAGTCTTAGTGCTGACTTATTACAAAATGTGAACAGACTTAATGCTGACTTATTACAAAATGTGAACAGACTTAGTGCTGTCTTATTACAAAATGTGAACAGACTTAATGCTGACTTATTACAAATTGTGAACAGACTTAGTGCTGTCTTATTACAGAATGTGAACAGACTTAGTGCTGTCTTATTACAAAATGTGAACAGACTTAATGCTGACTTATTACAAAATGTGAACAGACTTAGTGCTGTCTTATTACAAAATGTGAACAGACTTAATGCTTATTACAAAATGTGAACAGACTTAGTGCTGTCTTATTACAAAATGTGAACAGACTTAATGCTGACTTATTACAAAATGTGAACAGACTTAGCGCTGACTTATTACAGAATGTGAACAGACTTAATGCTGACTTATTACAAATTGTGAACAGACTTAGTGCTGTCTTATTACAGAATGTGAACAGACTTAATGCTGACTTATTACAAATTGTGAACAGACTTAGTGCTGTCTTATTACAAAATGTGAACAGACTTAATGCTGACTTATTACAAAATGTGAACAGACTTAGCGCTGACTTATTACAAATTGTGAACAGACTTAGTGCTGACTTATTACAAAATGTGAACAGACTCAGCACATACGTGACGCGGGTTTAGTTCAGCATTACTGCAGGCTTACAGTATAACAAATGCAAATTAGTGCAGATATGATACAAACTTGATACAATAATAGTTGATTTAGACTTTGTGCAGACCTAAAGACGTGTACGCGTTTCGATCATAGAACTGTTAATTGGTTTTACATTCAATCTTTTTTTTTACTCGAAATTATAACAGGTTATCCACTCTTTGATTAGTGCCCCGTTAGAGGAAAAGCCGCCATTAGGTTTGTTCAAAATATAATATACTAGTCGACCGGCGGCATAGCATACGCCGCTATTTTGCAGGGCCGGTCTTAGGCCACTGCAACCTGTGACCGAAGGATCCGCACTTTCATGGAACCCGCGCTAATACAAGGTGTATAAATTATTAAATTAAACAATTGTATAACTTAAAAGAGATTTCCCGCGCACTCTTGTCGATTTACCAGGAGCTCCTGGAAATCTCCCGAAAGTGCAAAATATACAAAAAAGTGTTTACAATATACGGATTTTGTCATTTTGGGGTATCATTCAATATGGAAAACGTCAATCCTACGCGCTATTAATATAAACGGCATTATGCATTAGCCGTAATTGTGTAATCAGGTGAAAGAAGCTTCTCGCGCCTCAAACTAATGAAGAATTACTTGAGGTCAACAATTCTCAAAGATAGATTGAAACATTTGGTAGTTCTTGCTATTGAGCGGGACCTAAGTGGGAAACAGAATTATTATGATATACTGTATGACTTTGCTACACGCAAGGCTCGTAAAGTAATTCTGTACTTAGTTATCAATAAATAAAATGCATAGACGAATTTATTTTCTAATACAAACTCTTAAATTTCACTTATTGTCCGCTTCCCTACTCAAACTTAACCCCGCGAAATCCGTTTCAAATAGGGCCCCACAATGCTTAAGTCCGGCCCTGCTATTTAAATTTTGTAAAATGTTTTACATGTTTCGGATGTTCCTTCAGAGTTGACGATAGTTTACTTCCTAGTCCAAATCTGCCGCATGGGATGGGAGCGGGCAGGGTTTGACAGTACAGCGCGCAGTCATCCGTAGCGAGCTGTGAAAACGTGTTCTTTCCCCCCCCCCTCTTGTTTTTTTTCGTGGGGTGACTATCTGCAGAAATAAGAGAGTGATCTTTCCTTTACTTCTTGTTTGACCTGTTTAGGGAAGAAGAGAATTATCCATATATAAATATTGTACAAGAAATGTATTTACGGCACCTTCTGTCTTAGAAGACAATGAATGCACCCAGCTGATTCAATGGCTTTGGTTTCGTTTTGAGACGGGGCAGAATCTTGTGGGACGCAGAGTTTGTCACAGTTCGTGCATGTATATGCATCTGTCCTAAGGCTGTTTGACAGGGCAGCTCTCATCTTCTTTCTCTTGACTGGTGCAGCTTTTTTTTTTTGCACTTGGCACATACAGTCTGTCTATAAAGTCTATAATGTCTGCAAGCTGAGAACTACGGACATTGAACTAATTATGTTGGAGGAGATAGCCTAAGATCAGATAGCATGGAGACAGAGAAGAAATATATGTAACAAATATAAATATTGATTGACTGTCATTGTATGGTACACTAGCTATCTAAATTAAGAGAAAACTTTAATGTTTTTAAATGCTAATAATGCCATTTGTTTTTTAATATCACTCACACTTGGTTTTTAACTTTTTATGCAACGACTTTCTGACTCCTGCAACTCCGTGATGAGCGCTGCTATACATTGTTTAAATATGCCCATCAAAAGTTGTAAAGAATTGGATTTTATGTATTTATTTATTTAGTGCCCCCGTCAGGGTAAAAGCTACTTACATTTGTGATTTTTTTTGTAGTCTAACTAGACCGTGTGACGTAGTGAAAATGATTATTTTTTACTTTGACGTCATATGAAATGAATTTTTTAAAAAAGAAACAATTGAAAAGAGTTCGGTTGACTCATGCCTAGTAACACTGATACAGACATTTTATTATTTAAACTAGAGTGTGACGTAGTGGAGAGTTTTAGTTCATTTGACGTCATTCAGAATGAATTCCCTAAAAGAAATACTACAACTAATTGGGCGTTTACGTCTATAAAACAATGTGAACTCTCTGTTTGAGAAAGACATTTTACTCTAACAAGGCCGTGTGGACAACGACTTTGTCTGCACGAGTTGTGGACAAATATGTACATCGCAAATGGGTTTGCATAGTTATTTGAAACACTTCACTAATTCTTAATCTTCGAAATCGAAGATATTTACATTATAATTTTTATTTGGCGTGTGATGTTGTGGATTTTTTTCTACTACGTTATTAGGAATAATTTTATTAAATGAAATTCTATAAGAACCCTGCAAAAAATTTTTTTTTAACCTTTGGCAATTCTCTCGTATTAAAAAGACATTTTTTAGTCTAAATTGATTTTCGTTTCCTTAGGTGTCATTCTAGTTATTTCTTATGTATCGTCAGTCTAGGGTGGCCACTGAGTTTGTATGATAACACAAACTCTTTTTTTAATCTTGTATTGCGTACGCCAGATACTGATAGCTTTTTATGGAAAGAGTTATAAGAGTAAAGGAGGCATGACACGTGCTTCTTGGATGTAATGTTGATAGGTGAATACTGTTTTCACACTACTGAACAAACTCCTTCACAGCTTATACTAAATAGTTATTTTACACTTCAGTGAGTTTTTTTTCTTTTTTTTTAATTATTTTTAGAATTAATGGGGCAAGGAGACAGAAAATATTCAAAAGATTTATAATGAGAAATTAGAAAGTCTGAGACTCCAACTGAAACAAGTGATCTAGTGGCCAAGTATTATGACTATGACAGAAAGAGAGTAAGTTATTTAGCAGTGCTTCTCAAACATTACTGGTGCTGCCGAGAAAAATTTAGTTGGGGACCTTGGTGAACTCTGTAGGCTATCAAGGTGGGACCAGGAAGGTTATTTTAGAATGTAATGAAAAAGAAGACATTATTATATTACATTTTTGGAGGATTATTTTTCATAACTTGTACAATTAGACGACTGGCGGCATAGCATACGTCGCTATTTTGCAGGGTTGGTCATAGCCCACTGTAACCTATTCGACCGCAGTGGGCCCTGCACTTTCATAGGACCCGCGATAATTCTTAGTGTACGGTGTATAAATTGTTAAATTAAACCATATTATAACTAAAACAGATTTTCCGCGCTCCCTGTCGATTTACCACTAAGTCGATTTACCAGGAAGACGGCGAAAAGAAAATCTAAATCGACGCCTGCGGACAATGGTTATGCTTGCCCTGGATATGGCAAAATATGTAGGTCGCAGCTGGGACTGCGCCGCCACGGGTAATACTGCTTTCTTCACTAATCTTTGTACTCGAAGACTAACTAGCCTTATTATTTATTTAGACAATTTTAATACGCATTTTAATGTGTACTGTGAAGTAATAAAAACAGACAATGTTTCAATACCTGGCTTTGTTTTGTTCTGTTTAAGGTTAGCACGCACACTAACTCATAAGTAACAGAAAAAAGTAATATACACTTCTCTCAAAATAATATCAATAGCGCATGTCAACCACATCTTTCATTCTGATTAAGTGTTTCTAATGTTGTCAATATTGTATACGTTTGTCTAGATTGGTTTTTCTAAGAGAGAGTAACGACAAAGCCAATGAAAAATTGTCAAAACTGAAAAGCAAATCAATCAATCTGAAAAATGAACTTAAAATCGTCGAGAAGATGTCCGAGCTTCACATCTCAGAAAAAGAAAAATATACATTTCTTCTCTCTCAAAAAACGCGAGGCATTGACCATTGTCAGGAAGGTTTTGTACTGTATAGTTTTTTTTAGTTGTTTTTTTATTAGAAACATATTCTTGATGAAGAACATGTTTCTGTTACTTCTTCTCTGTGGAGCGAGGCTTTGATGCCAGTTTCAGCAAGGAAAACATTCACAGCAAACAAAACATAAGAACATAAAAAAATGTAAAATTATTTCCTAATTTAAGAATGCTGGTCTATCATTTCTCGTTCTTCTATATCTTGTAATGCTTCACTATTGCAATGAGTTTTTCCACTGAGCTTCACGCAAATTCTTCTATGAACAGTCCAGCTGATGATTTTATTAGGAACTTCTACATTTGTTTACTATTACGTTTATTTATTTGCTCAACTTCCTACTACAATGAGTCACACAATAGTTGTGAAACCAGTTTTCAATATGTTGCCAATTAGCTAGTATTTTTTTCCCCAAAAACATACATAAACTCTATTTTTTTGGAAAATCATTAGATCCACTTTCGAAATACCCGTCCACTCGTAAGGATTGTACAGGCTAACAGTAGGCTTTCCTAAAAAAGGCAAGATTAAAATAGGGGTCCTGGATTGTAGAAGGTGAACCTCCAGGTAGAAGGTGAACATTGCGTCGCTTTGACAGTCGTAAAAACAACAGCTCATCCCACTCTTTACCCTAGCGTATTTGAATGAACTTTCTCAACAAAGATGTCTCTGTACTGTCAGAAAACGTTTAGAAGACAACTGACATCCGCTCCATCATAACTATGTTGTCGCGGGCGATATCTGTCCAAGAGGAACGTAACAAAGATCTCTTAGTTCCTAACTCCGTCAGACTGTATCAGTGTCTTTTGTAGATTGGAGAACGCGGAAATGATCAAGACGTTTGTGTAGCTACTTATAGAACTTCTTTAAGCGTTGAGTCCGTTCTCTTTTGTGGCATGTTGTCTGTAATTAAAAAGAGTCCTTTTATTTTAAATACTTTTTGAACCCTTTGTTAGTAATCCAATGTGGTGTAAAAAAATAGTCAAACTTTCCTGATCGCTTTATCTATTTGCATCCAGGATGCTAGTGTGAAAACTTCCGAGTTACTGAAGAAATCAATACTGTGTGAGAGACTGCAGGACGAACTCAGATTGTTGTATCAAGTCTGGGAAAGGGTAAAGACTGATTTTGTAATCAGCTTTACTGTTAAAACTGCGAAACTTTCTGATAGACTAAAAGCTCTTCTGTGTTTGTCTCCTTTGTCTGTCTTTGCATTTTTTCCTTTATGTCTCTCCTTGTACTCTTCAATTGGTGAATGTAGAGAGAACATTACAATCACAGTTCTGGCTAAGTTGGTAAGTTACATTTACTAACAGACGTTGGTATTGACAATACAATAGTTGTTCATTAAGTTTACAGCCTAAAAAAACTAAACTGGACAAAAAGTTCAATACAATAATGGTTCTTTTACTACTCCACTACAACGACTGCTATTTAAACAAAAAGGACTGGGATGTAGGGCTGACTGACATTTACAGTCTCGTTACCTATCATATAGGATTTAGAATCTGACTGAAGGCAGCAAAGAAATGGGGGGAGGGAATTCGACATAGTTCCCTGCAACTGCAAAATCTTATTTACATGTTTCCAACCTGTTCACGACCAAGTTCGCTCGGTGTACCAAACTAGCAGCGTAGTTGAGTACAGAGCTAATCTGTAAGCTTCTTAGTAAAAGACTTTTTAATAATTGAAATAATAATGGAACTAAATCTACCTAAACTAGATCAGGCTAATAACTCTAGAACTTCTAATCTAGAAGTCTTATGATTTAATCCTATGTATTACAGACAATACTTCGAAATAGAAGATAACTACGTCCTACAGATTTCAGTTGTCAATCTTGTCATGCATGTTAATCAAGGACTTAAACTCTGTCATGTCGTTGGTTTTTAATGGCGGATTCAGGCAGCACATTCCATTCTCTAATGGCACCAAAAAAGAAGGAGCACTATGTCTAGATGTAATTTACATTCTGTTTACAGAAAATGTTAAAACTAAGAGCAAAGAATGAATACTTTATCAATAGAATGTTTAGAGCTAATCTCCGATGTATACAATTGTAGAAACAATGTAACAAGTATAAATGAAGTTATTAACTATCTGAATGAATCCCTGTCAATGAATTTTATCATAAGAACAAGAAGGAGTGGGCTATTCTTGCTGATATTGACTCTGCTGTCAGAAATGGAGAGTTCTGGATAACTTATGGCTACGTCAGAGTCTGTAAGATTCAAGAAGAGTACGAGAAACTGATCAGTGGATATAAAGAAGAAAATGAATCATGTCTTCATATGCAGGTATAAGAAAAAAAAAATATATATATATACACCTGATCAAAATATAGAGACACGTAATTTAACTTCCATTTTTATAACTAATTGATTTACTTGCAGTTTTGTGACTTAACATTTAACCTCTATTGGAACAGCGATTCCCAAACTTTTTCTGCATTGAAACGCTGTGCACAGTTTGCAAATTTAGTGTGGAAATCACATTATTCTTAGGACGCTTGATTCCTTAGTTTTAAAAATAAAAATAAATAATGATATAATATATCACTTTTATTCTAAACTTTTAATTCGTCACGTGATCTAACAGCTGAAAGAGTTTATGATCAACATCAGTCGCAACACTACAGAAATGTTCTTACATAATGTCATAGACATATCTTTAATATACAGCAGAATGTAGTGCGTATGTATGTATGTATGTATGTATGTATGTATGTATGACTGTAAGTCCCTAATAGAAATCAAAACCGTTTGACTAATCTTAATAAAACTTGGCATAAATGTTCATTTGATACTAACTAGATAAGAAGCATATGTAAAGTAACCCTAAAACAAATTTAATACCTTAAAAAAAGCTGCCCAATTATATGAAAGTATTACTATTTTATGGATCTATGTCATTTAAAAAGCAATGTTTACATGAGACAATAACAAAAGGTCATGCATGAGCGGAACAGAAACGCTCTAGATGCCTAGATCTAGATCTAATTCTATGATGATAGATCTGTTCTTCGTAAACATAGTTTTTTTACTTTAACACATGCACAGAAAAACTATACCTTTACCTTACCTTTACCTATCCCTTTGTCTGTTGGACCGTTGAGACATTATGAAAGACTTGTCGAGTCTTTTTTTTTCATTCCTCTCTTTCCTTTGCCGTGTTTAGAACCTCGTTCAATGGCAAGCCCGTTCATTCTTTTATGTTGTTCTCCAATCGCTTTCTCTGCCTGCCTCTTCTTCTTTTTCCTGATGCTGTTCCCTGAAGGAATGTCTTTGCGAGCCCCGAAGATCTTGTAATGTGGCCATAGATCTTAAGCTTGCGTTTTTTCATAGTACTTAGCAGGTCATCATGGGGTCCGATCGTTGCAGTACCATGTCTCGAATCTCTTGGTTTGTGATCTGGTCTTTAAATGTGATACCTAGGATCCTTCTGTAGCATCTCAGATCCATGGCTAGGATCCTCCTCTCTAGCTCTGCAGCCAGCGTCAAAGACTCACAAGCATTTAGAAATGTGGCCATGACCAGGGATCGCATCAGTCTGATTTTGGTACCGAAGGCTAAGCCTTTGTCTTTACATATTAATTTAAGTTTTGAAAGGGCTGCTGTGGACTGTGCGATTCGGGCCAATAGTTCGGGTTTTGTTCCCTCACCTGAGGCAATAGCTCCTATGTATTTAAAGCTGGAAACGCTACTTAGCTTTTCACCTCCTATACTGATGCCCCTTTTTAAAAATTATTTTTAAGATAAATGGGCCAAGGAGACAGAAAATATTCAAAAGATTTATAATGAGAAATTAGAAAGAAATTATATTAAGAAAATATGAGATACTAATAGAGGCGCGGTGGTTAAGTGGTTAATTGCATGTCTTCCGAATGGGAGGTCCAGGGTTTAATTCCTGGAGAATACTTTCAGGATCTTTAGGAGCCTCTGAGTTTACGTAAGTCTAAGGGTTACCTAACAAGTTCAGATATGTCCTATGGATCCAAATACGTGAACATCAAGATTACGTTACTTTACTGTAAGATACTAATATTAAAATTGTGTACATGAATTTTAATTTCAATACATTAATAGGTCCGTCAATCCAACTTCAAAATTTCCTTGACTACGTGGAACAAGACACCATAGTAAAATGCTCATGTAAGATAAAAAGGCTTGGAATCAAACAACGCCACCTACAGTTGATTCAACGCCAGCAGTAACGTATTACTCTCTAACACATCTCTCTTGCCATTCCCAGCTACTAAATACGACTCAGGTAAAATTACATTTGCATTTCTTTAAAATTCATTTTTATGTTTGCCTTTTTATTTTCTGCTAACATAAAAATTTAGAAAATATTAAAAAAAAACAAAAATAAAAACATAGCCAAACACACACACACATATTAAAAACGCTAATTACCAATTTTCCAGCAGACGATGCTCTAATAAAGTGCATATTGAGATAAAATAAAATTAAGATTGGCATCGAGTTAGCCAGATTTTGATAACAGAAAAATGGTGTTCAGATTTATCGTTTGGATAACTTCATCATTTCCTTATTTATCTTATGTCATTTTGCCATCTTTTTGTCATATTCATTCTTGAGAAAGATAGTATTAAATGAAACTCTTTCTAATTGTGGTCTTTGATTTAAAATTTTGAAAAAAATTTAAGGATCGTTTCCTGAACGCGAGGAATCTATACTATCAGTACTTTCGTAATCAGGGCCGTCCTTAGGTCACTGTAACATATGCGGCCGCAGTGGACCCCGCACTTTCATAGGCCCGCGCTAATTATAGGAGTAAATAATTGAATTAAACCATTACAACTTATATATAATAGTAGGGTTTCTTCTTCCCCCTGATTTTCCATGGCATCCTAAAAATCTCGCGAAATTGCGAAATATATGAGAAGTTCTGGAAATCTCCTAAAATTATTAAAAGCTTCTTAAAACTTAAAAAAAAATCTCCTGCAAAATAGACATAATTGTAATAATGGGGTGCAGATCGTATGCGCAATAAAAAAAAATCGGTTTGTCAGCTTTTATTTAATAAAAATCATTGTAAAGACGAATGTATTTTGTAATAGAGGATGCCATTTACTATTCACAGACCTACTATAATACACGTGTGTATGTGTAACATACGTTATCCTATACCTACCACTTGAAGGGAGTCACCACATTTCAAAATCCTATTTCTTTAGCATGTTACGCATTTGAGACATTGTTGAAAAGGGAGATTAAGATTAAAGCATAACATACTTTTAGATCTATTAATATAGAATAAGATAGAGACCTCAACAAAAATGCTACCCAGGACCTTCACTTACTAAAATCATATACTTTTATACACATCAAATAATTAAATTGCGTTATTTTGTCTTGCGCTTTTATGTCGCCGCTATTTTGTCCGCGCTGTTTTGACGGGTCATCTTAAGAGAGATAAATATGAGAGGTGACAAATTCTTTGCAAACATCATCGATAGATATGCATTTTAAACCGTCATAAAGCAAATGATTATTTTTGTTATTTCTAAATTAATCATTTACACATTTAGAAAGTTACTTAAATAAAATCCTTTTATCACTATGTGTGTAACTTAGGCCTATATGCGATTTTGTTCTGGGAAAATCATACACATTGCCTACAACTTTAGAAAAAAGAAGAATATAATGAACTAGTATACATTTCCATACTTCGATAAGTACAGTCAAATAATAAATCTGTGTTACCAAAAAAGCCAGAAACCTATTTAAAAAATATCTGTTTATTTTTTTTTTTGAGAATACTGGAAGAAATGTGTACCTACAACTCAAGTACCAAACTACATTTCAATACAAAAAAATAACCCAATATAAACGATGGGATGCACCAAGCACGTCACGAAGGGGGGGGGGACTTCTTTACACACCCATCACACACACACAGGGAATGTGCTCATAGTAGATCTTGACAAAACAAAAATAAATAACACACTTAATGGAGACATCATCATTCTCTTGAATCTGGAACAATATTTACTATCTTGCTACGGCACTGATCAGAGATTGGAATGGAAGTGATAATATTGCAACATTCTTAAGACATGCCAACTACAATTAACAGTATCACAACAAAGCGAATAATATTTACAGTCATTACTATTGTATATAAATATTAATTCTAAAAATTAAATAAAAATAATTATTGTGAAACGTTGGATCGATTTTTGTAATCATTCCATAACGTTTTAATTTTTAAAAACTAATAAAAAGGATATTAGAAATATAAAATACAGAAGCTTGTTAAAATATAACAATATAGATCTTATTCGAAGCGTTAGGTTATCCCAGATTATTTCACCGAGAAATAATACATTGGAAAAAAATGTATCCTTCTCTCTCTCTCTTCTCCACTTTTTTTTCATGTTAATGTTGAATTTAAAAGAAAATAGTTAGTAGATTATACCAAAATATAATCATTGAAAAACAAATACCTCACAGAGTACTTCAGTAACAATGGTTTTTCAACCGAGTATAGTAAACAAGAGCAGGCCAGTTGCTGGACTTACTTGTCAGAGGCTATTTGAGACTCGTACAAATTAGAAGATAAATAAAAGTTAATAATTGTTATTATGAACAGCTTTGTATAAGATATTCCACTTCATCTCAAACGCTAAACATAAATACATAAGTTTATAAAATTGTGTAGGATAATGCAGGTAAATATACTGAATATATTTTTTTCTTTAAATGTCTACTTCTGTGCCCTAAATATATCTGCACAACCGATTACTGGAATTTACGTGTTTAATTGTCCAACTCGAGTAACTAGGCTAGTAACACAATCAACCAAATAATATCACACAAATACGTTTAACATAATCATCATTTCAACAGTAAAAATATGTCTATTTCATAATTAGATCACAAAGCATGTGACTCTATAAGCGATATATATGTAGACATCGATATTCAAACCCACAATTCGCTAAACATGTTCATAATAAGCGAAAGTAAGAGTCTCATAGAATGTGAATACTGTGAAGCCAAATTCCTATTTGTGAATCGAAATTTTAAAAATCTTTTGTATGATTGAATATAGTGAAACGTTACTTTGGAGCCCTGAGTTGTCAAGTTCTTAAGTTGGTGGTGTATGGTGCAGCTTTCAGAGAGCCTGGATAGCGAGGTTCGTAACAATATCAACATTTTAATTGTAATACTGGATTACTTCCCATGCATTTGAATTTCAACAAGCTGTTGATATCAAAATAACAAAGAAACTGAAATTTGGAGTAAACAATCAGTGTGGCGCATCATATGATTTTAAGCGACTCACTGTACCTTAGAAATAAATCTAAAAAAAAAAAAAAAAAAAAAATCTTACTTGTAAGATAAATATAGAGCTGAAGCTAGGTGCTGAAACAAATGTGATACATACATATATATGATACATACATATATGTATGTATCGTAAGATAATAGCAATAAATTTCTATACAAAAATGACAGTAGTACTTAAACTCATTAGCTTTTATACACCTAAATGATGATGTTGTCTTACTAATTATTGATGTCTCTTACGACTTCTTAATAATTTTTAATTGTCTTGACACCAATACAAAAAGTCCGTCGTCAAAGAAATTGCTTGCATTAATGGATCTCTGGTGTTAACGTTAAGATCTTCATAACACAGAACTGCTACGACGATTTTCTTATTCAAACAAAATATCATTTCGCCTAGCATCTTCAACATTGAGTGATTGTTCTAAACACAGAAAAAATTAAATATATTAAATTATAACAACAGTATATATTCACATGATAAATGTAAAAGTTTATAATATGCACTCCAGTGTACTGGGCAATTTCTCAAGTGAGTCTACATACAAATGATGGTAAAATATGCGTTTGAACAAATTTGTCTTGCAAAAAAAAAGCGTAGGAATAGTCTGACACTTCGATGTAAAGCTTGTAGGGCGACTTGATACGCGTATGATGTTACAGCTACGAAGATTTAGGAGCGTTATTTTCTTTCGTGTGTTAGGGTTTCCGCCTTTATAGAGTTGACTTTTGTTCGTCCGTTTGGACACAGCGCCATGTAATGTTAGCAGGGGCGTGTGTCGTATGCTGCTAAAAGTTTTCTGGCGAACGACACATACAGATTTTTGTGGCTCCAATAGGTTTAAGTTGTTTGCCAGAGACAACATGTAGGAATTAATTCTAAGGGACTAGGGTAAGAACGGCAGGGAGCGTGTTCCCCAAGAAGCCACCTGTGCGCTGTTCTCAGCAGGCGCCGCTTTCTCCTCCTCCAGTTTGCCAGTCCATTCTTGAGACGATGTCGTGATGGTTTCGTTGACTTCTTCCTGACCGCTGTAGCTGACGCTTGTCTTCTGACACGAATAGAGGTAGTGGCGATATCTGTCGATGTCATCAGAGCAGTTGGTCCTGCTCGCCGCTTCAGCAGACCTTCTCGATGGACGTCCCATGACATACTTGTAGACCCAGACGAAGCCATGGTTGCAAACATATTGTCATTGTCAGCCGTGTCACTAAGGTATGCCCATAAAGCATCCTTGCAAATGTTCAATGTGTAAAAGTTCATTATGAGCTGAATCGGTTCCAGCTAAAATTGGTTTACCATCGTTCATGTTACTCTCGCTGATGAAAACAGAAGTATCGAAGTCCACTAGTTTCAGACCCTGTTGGTGGGTTTCTTGACATTTGCATTCCCTTCGTGATGCACCGAACGGACAGGCTGGACGTAGGCCCAAAGTTGTCATGATCTGTTCAGCTTCAGTCATAAAACAGACTAGTTCTCTATTTTTCCAATGTCTCTTTCTTTTCAGGTCTGTTACAATCGTTGAAATCATGGTAGAAATCGTTATTACATTTCTCATCATTATAGCAGGACTCGTTATCGTTGTCAAAGAGAGCACCCACATCACCAATGCATACATAGTAACTATTAGTTTAATCATAGTATTGAAGGAGTGAGAGATCATTGTTGAATAGTGATTGACTTCTCTCTCTTAAAGGGTCGAGCTGGCCTTGCACAGTATTTATCAGTTTGTACATGAAATGATGTATCGAATCCTGCATGTTAATAATTTTTTTCGTCTTCTTCTCGTAACAAAAAGTTCGCATGGTGATCAGGAGCTCATCAATATCTGGTTCTACCTCAAACAGGTAGCTCTAGGGATCCTCCCCTTTATCAACAAGATCCTTTCTTTGGCCCCCAACGATCTTCAGCGCTCTGGCTCTGAACTCCTCTTTCAACTGTTTGTGGCTCAATTCGTTTACCTTCCTCAGCGTTGTCATTCTTTCCTTTCGTTGAGCTGCCCAAATCCCACTTCCAGGCACCAATTGCTGTAAATCTAGTGCCAGCAACGAAATGTAGGAGTTAATAACGATGTATTTATTATAAGCTATCAACAAATAGAGTTGGACTTCTGCTATCAAGTCACAGGGAGTAATGTCTTAAGTTCTAAGAGTCCTAATTAATACTAGAACAGACCATCGACACACTTCCCTGTGTCGCTTCAAGTCTTCCAAACAGTTTATTAGTATCACACAGGAGAGCAATTAGCCCCAGACTGTTCAGACTCTCATAACTTCAGCCGGATCTACAACAGTCCTTCTTCCTAGTATAAACATATGTATAGAGAGAGAGAGAGAGAGAGAGAGAGAGAGAGAGAGAGAGAGGAGAGAGAGAGATAGATAGATAGAATAGATATAATCGGCCGCCTCTAGGATTGTGTTGCCATCTGCGTACGAGATTACAAAATGCCGCCTTCAGCCCCCCTCCCCATTTTTTAAGATAATAAATATATGTCTTACATATATAAATCAAGACTCGTATTTGAGACTTTAAAACAAAAATGCACTAGGATTTCAGTCCAAATATTTATTGTATACCATTTCTTTTAGCTTTCATAATTGCACTGTTATCGCATCTCTGCCATCTAAGATCTTTTTTATTTTCAGCTTTAATATTTTTGAAAATGGTTGTCTATTACGAAGTCACAAATTCCTACTCTAGTTCTATTAGTAGTTGGATCAAAAACTCAGAAAATGAAGTACACAACAACGAATGGTACTAGTCATTAGTTTTTAGTTTTTTGTTATATTTCATTGGAGTGGGGGTGGGGGAATTTTTTTTCGGGGGATTTTGAAGTCCAATCCCCCTACCTGACTATATCCAATGTTTATTAAGAACATTTTTGACAATATTTAAAAAAAACAAAAACTTTTAATATAATATTTTCTTCTTGTATCCTACCTTGTTCATTCCTATTCGTCATTTCCTAAAGAAAAAAGAAAATAAAAGTATAAAATACACTAATCAAACATGCTAGGCTATACCCTTTGTTGTTGTGGATAATGCCTTTGGAAGTATTACACTAACAAATTTAAAACGAATTTAATTTGGAAAACTTGGATATTGTAAGAATGTGTTGAAGCCTTATTCTATTGCGAACTACAATAGCAAACTGTTTTGCATACCATTGAAAAATAGTTTTACTTTTACTTGTATTGAGTTTTAACAGAATTATTCATTAAAAATGCAACTCTTCATGTGAAAAGGGCAAAAATGAACTACGCATACCAGAAATTGCGATGACGTGTAGGCCAAAACGAAGAAAGAGTAAACAGGTACGTCCTCGCATAGCTTGGCGTCATACCTTCAGACCTCAGAACAGTGGACACCAGGTGGGAGGAGGCTTCAGACATTGCTAATGACAGATCTTTATGGAGACAGCTTGCCGCCCTATTCGCAGAACGGCGCAGGAGGACCTAAGTCTAAGTAAGTCTTCATATGTGGGATGTGGGGCTGATTAAAAAACCGCTAGGCTCCCTATCAAAGGAGGCTTGAGTTCGAAAACCAAATCCAATAGAGTTATGTTTGTTGAGCGGCTTAAAGTAAAATGGAAACCTCCCAGATACCTCCTTCCTCCCCTCCTGATCCAGTTAGAGATGTGACGCTCTGACACTGACTCGAAGCACGTTGCGCTATGCAAATGCAATTTAAAAAATACAAACTCGTAAAGCAGACTACCATTTAAAAATATCTTAATAAAACAAATTCACTTACAGCTGGTGCATTTCTGTCTACTCGAGCACGTACATATTTCAGACGTCTACTATGAGAGAAAGAAAAAAAATACAGTTGTAATAGCTGTAGCGTGTTATGATACCTATGCTCCTATTGAACTGTATCATTGTAAGAGTCCAACAATCGATAACTTCCTTCTCCATTTTCTTGTTCCCTCAGATTTATACGGCCAGTAGCTGAAATGTAACAAAGAAAGAACAAGAGATATTATTCTGCACTTAATAACAAAGGAATGAAAGTATCACATTGGGCAATTTCAATGCAATAGTGGAATTTGATTTAAAGCTGGAGAAATGATTTGGGAATACACGGCATTGGTCACTGCAACAGCCAGAATTACAACAGAACTGTTATTAGAAATATGTTCAGCTCACAAGTAAACAGTAACAAATAAACATTTCCAGTTATATCACAGAAAAGGCATCGTGGATGCATCCCATAACCAAGCACTGGGATCAAATAGACTTCATCTTTGTCAAACAGTGTCACATACTGGATGTCAAAGTAACAAAAACTGTATGCGAAGTGAACTGTTTGACTGACCATCTACCAATATTATTTAAGTTGAAAATACGCATCAAATTATATGGGCGGCCCCCAAGAATGCAAAGCGCCTAGATTTTGGTAAGCTCACCAGCCCATATACAAAGCAAGACCTCATCAAAAAAACTAGTCAGTGGAATAAAACACTGCACTTAAACAAGGACGCGTGCCTTAGTACAGAGCCTTCAGCTTTCACTAGATTGGCGCAAAAGAAAATATGACATCTAAAGGATCACAAATATGTTTAATTCCATTTATAGTAGAATACAAAGATGTCATAGAGTATTTTTCAAGGTAAAAAAAAATGGCACCAACAATTGTTCTCGGATTGTATTATTGGAACACCAAACGTAACCTATAACAATCAATTATGAAATGTTCCGAAGCTTATTTAAATGTTTGATGTCAGTTTGTTTTTCCAATGAAGTGTACAATTTAGTGATTTACCTTCCGTAACCATAATGTGAAACATCAGACATAAACGGGAAAACTTGGCGAAATCAATTGGTGATAGCATTGTTCAGTTGACTGGAGACATTAACGTCTGTTTCTAGAACAAATATATAACATTACAAAATAGACAATAATCTATCTATTTATATATCTATCTATCTGTCTATATATCTATTTATGTATCTCTCTATGTATCTCTCTATGTATCTATCTATGTATCTATCTATCTATATATCTATCTATCTATCTATCTATTTATGTATCTCTCTATGTATCTATCTATTTATGTATCTATCTATATATCTAATCTAATATAATGTAATCTAATCTATCTATCTATCTATCTATCTATCTATCATCTATCTATCTATCTATCTATCTATCTATCTATCTATCTGTCTGTCTGTCTGTCTATCTATCTATCTATTTATCTATCTATCTATATGTGTGCCACCTTTTTAGCTCACATTAAAGGACTGCATTCATCATACGATCGTCCCCACATGGGAAATATGCCCAGAGCAAGGTAACAGTTGAACTACAGGCAGTTCCTCGACACTACCCATACCGGCATTTGCTTGTTTGTTGATGGCAATGTTTTTATCGTATGTCCATAATAGAGTGCAGACATTTTGGCTGTAAGCGTTCAAGAAGTCTTAGTTGCTTTCTGTATAGAGGCCATGGTCTCATATTTTAAACAAGGATTGAAAGAGCCGCTGCATTGTAGGCACTGACTCTTTCTGTAGAGGAAAGAAGAGTGATGCATTCTCCCAAAACCTCCTGAAAATATTTATAACAAAATGTATATTTACTCCCTCTATCTCCCTGTCCGTCTGTCCATATGTTTGTACAGACGTTATTTCTCCAAAACCTAATCTCAGATCAAGCTGGCCATATGTTTGTACACACGTTATTTCTCCAAAACCTAATCTCAGATCAAGCTGGCCATATGTTTGTACACACGTTATTTCTCCAAAACCTAATCTCAGATAAAGCTGGCCATATGTTTGTACACACGTTATTTCTCCAACACCTTACCTCAGATCAAGCTGGCCATATGTTTGTACACACGTTATATCTCCAACACCTAATCTCAGATCAATCTGGCCATATGTTTGTACACATGTTATTTCTCCAACACCTAATCTCAGATCAAGCTGGCCATATGTTTGTACAAAGTTATTTCTCCAACACCTAATCTCAGATCAAGCTGGCCATTTGTTTGTACACACGTTATTTCTGCAACACCTAATCTCAGCGAGAGGGAGGGGGGAAGAGGCACGATGCCCCGAGCGCCACTTTCAACGGGAGCGCCTTGCTAAGAGAGGCGCAAAAAAAACTACTGTAGATAATTTAATAAGTTGATCCATTCTAAGGTAATTTGTATTATATTATTATTAAATACTTTTTATTTATAAGCCTATATTTCTATGTGGTGTTCATGGAGTGAGGGGGGGGCACCTACAAAGTTTCTTGCTCCGGGCACTCATTTTGCTCACTACGCCACTGGTATGAATAGATAAATATAGTTACACTATTACAACAAATCCCAGAGTATTGCACAGAATACATCTTCAGGCGTCGAAGCCGAAATAATTATGTATTTGAAGTAAAATGGACTTCTTGAAATACAGACAAAGACACAAAGATGAATTGTGGCGAGTCGCCTTGAAGGAATAGCAAAGAACAGAGGAGCACACTCCAAGGGTCAGGAAGACGTAGGGTCGATGATGTAGAGGCGAATCTACAACACACTAGAGTTCAAAAGTGGAAATAAACATCTCAGGGAGGGAAAAGTATCTTGAAGCAAGCCAGAGCCCCTCCACGGGCCACTGTGATAGATTGAGCTTTTTAAAATTAAATGTTGGCTAAACGATAACAGTGATAAGCTGATAGGGAAACAACCTCTGCATTGAGTAAAAACTTAGCTAGAGCTAGAAATACAAGAGATAATTGACCCCCCCTCCCCTTTTACCAATATCCGCCTCTGCTTTTAATTTTAGGATTTGACCTTACATTACACGAATAAGCTAAGACGTAGGTTGATTGTTACGACTTGTAAACTAAATCCTACAATTCGCTACCTCTGTTGTCTTAATCAATAAATTTGAAGCATATATAAACTCAACATAGTAGTATGTTTTGATAGTGATGCTGTTACAGCGTGGTGCTTGAAATATAATATTCTGGTCAATTTTTTTCTTTCTTTTTGAAAGACGAATAAAACATGTATGTTTAGCTTACCATATTTTTGTTTATTAGTTGTGTGTTTTAATGTTTCCTTGACTTCGACATAGACTCACACTACGCCGTACTGTTATGCCGTGGTAAAAGTTTTCCCTTTAGGCCTTGCGAGTTTTAGGAAACAGGATGTCAAGTGATCAGCACAACGATTAACGGCCTTTGCTTTCACCAACTAAATTTCAGGTATCCCTTTGAGTAGGATTGATTCAGGACCTTAAAATAGTGCCAAAATTCATAATCCAGGTCTTCCCCGAGACTCTCACAAAGGGCCCTTGGTTCGGATACCAAGCGCCTAACGACTCAGCCATCGCGTCTCTTTTACCAAAGTACATTGTCTAAAAATCCTCTATATTCTTGAAAAAAAACAATGCAAAATCTGGATCATTTCTTAAATGTAGAAAAAGATCTAAATCAAACTAACTTCGCTCTAAGTCTCTATTATAGTTCCACGTCTAGAATGAGCGAGTCTTAACTCTTTCTCTCATAACCAACGATACAAACGTTGATTCCGTCAGATTGTGGAAAATAATTACGGAGAGAAAGAGTTAAGACTCGCTAATTCTACCTATTCACTATCACTGGAAAAAAGTGAATTTAACCTACTTACAAATAAAAATCAACTAGCTCATACCCGTGCTTTGCTACGATTGAAATAGTTATTTTTTTGTATGTGCCCGTAAAACATTTTAACCCGTCAATAAAACGGGCTGCATTACAACGCCCCCCCCCCCTTTCCAACTACTTACTGTTAACGTTTAGCACATAGGTCAGTGATAAATTTCTTTGTGCTGTATGTCATCAACTGCGCAAAAAAATTCTGGAAAGTAATTTAGACAAAGACATTAGGAAGTAATATTACTAGTTATTTAATTATGTTGTGTTAAACCAATATTTCATCAATAAAAAATGTTTTAAAATTAAACAGGCGTAAACATTTTTATTCTGGCAGTACATGAAAGTAAGATGTTAATGACACGCAATTTGTGTCATAGGAGTTTTAAAAAAATCGCCTGACTCGGCCAGGAAAAGATATGATTTAGTTAAAGTCTCGTATCGGCATCTATTGACTCTTGAGACAGTGATACGTGTACGAAGTAATTATTTTCAAGAAATGTCTGTAGATTAAACGATAAGATAATAGTCTGAATAGTTGTTAGCAGATTTGAGCCAATGTAGTACTAGGCCCATCAGCTAATTACGAGTAGTGTTGCACACTCTTTCACATCGTTATGATTTGTAATGGTTTGGTTGTTTATGTCATGTCCCCCCCCTCTCTCTATCTTGATTCTTCTTCTTTATGTGTGGGAAGTGGATTCGTGTAGTCTATTGCTGAGATAACTGATTATCAGGCTTTTACGTATGTAACTTTGACTTATCTTTGGTAAGGTAATGGTCTGTGATAGAGTCAATTACCTGTCTGTCTGTCAGATCTTATTGTGAATAGTTTCTTGTATTTTAAACATAGTATCTACAACAGCAAGAATGAAAAGTTTCCCTTTCAGACCTTGTGATCAATACGGCAGATGATGATTCTGTTGCACAGGGTGGTCAGCACAAAGACCAATCTCCTTTATTATTCCCAACTAATGTCAGCTACTCTATAGAGCATAGGCGCCCTAAAGATGATCCCAAAATTAAAAAATCCCAGTCTTTAGAAAGATCCTAACCCAGAACCAGGTTCAGAAGTCTAGCGCCTTACCACTCAGCTGTGCACCTCCACACCTCCTTACAATGGTTCTCAGTTTGAGTTATGCCATTCCCTGAGTGCTGATAGAGGCTTAGACTAGGACGCAATGATCTTCGCTTCTGAAGGAATCTCAAGCTTGCAAATCTAGAGAACTTAGCTGATTGTCCTTTTATGCTGCGCCTGTCTCAAGTTAATGCTTTGCAACGGATGGCTCATGATTATAAGGTCTCCAATGGGATTACCCTTGTAGTGCTAAGAACAGTATTATGTCGGTAGTTTTCAATGGCCTACTTGAGATATATCATCATCCTCCTCTTCTTCTTCTTCCTTCTCATTATTATGTTGGAGTGTTCAGATGACTAGACCTATATAGGAGATGAACTGCGCAGTGGTTTCCAAATCAGGGAGCTCTCCATATAGATTTTCTTTCTATTGGGGTGTATCGTCACCTGTCTTGTGTGTTCCTCGCGGAACAAAGAGGCCCAGTCTAAACACGTCAGACTCTAAAGTCTCCTGCTAGTCTTTTCACTTGCTTCTCAGCTTTTTCCTTCAGTCTCAAAGTTTTATTCACATCATTTTTCTTGACTACATGTAAATGTTGGCGTATTTGTAACTTAAAGACACACCGCATTAGCTTAGGGCTTACAAGATATAAAATACTAAACAAGACAATGCCGCCAATATTATAAACCATAAAACAAACCCTTAATTTCATTTAAATCAAAATAATTAGGTTTGAACAATTACATTAAAATCATCATTTAAAAACAAAAAGTCAATAAATTATTTCTCTACAACGTTATGAAATAAACATATAAATATAATTTTAAATCCAAAACTCGACTGTGTTCAGTTGCCACAAAAGTCATTCTTGACGTGTTTGTGATTAGTACATTAGTGACTTTATTATACCACCTGAACATTGCATTTACTGGTTCTATACTTTAAACAATGCATATACAGTCTGCTGTAGCACCGACGTCTACTTCTTCAGGGCAGTTTTCAAATTTGATGAAAGGTTTAGCTGTCAAGAGAACATTTTAAAACTGATGCATTTTTAGATAATATAGGGCAATTAGACCATGAGAAGGGTTGCAGAAATGTTATTGAGTGTGTGTGTGTGTTTCTATTGTGACAGTGAGAAAATGTTATCGATTGGTTGGTGGAATGCTTTGTAAATGATGCAATATAAGCTGCACTGTCGTAAGATGTCTTGGGTACATTAAACGACTCCAGAAAGCCGAAATGAAAAGACGTAATTTTGTTAGCTTGATTTTTTTCCAAATACCATTTTATATTTTGACTAGAGTCTACTACATTTATTGATTTATTACATCTCATATTAAACTATAATGTAGGAAAACGAAAGTTATCTGTAGTATTGTTCACATATGAACTGTTTCAAGTTTGACAAGTTAGAATATTATACGCCTACATGGATTTAACTGTCTACTAGCAGTTTGGTGCTACAAGTCAACGACCGTACACAACACTAATCAGCCAGACAAAAACCAATGAGTTTATAGAAGTCCAGTCTCTAATTGCACGAGTAGAAGGACACACGCAGACGTGTAGAACGTATTTCTCTTCTTCTTTGAAGGAAGGACTGAAATTAACAATGTAAACACCTTTTAGTGTTGGCATGATTTGAGTCCTGCATTATCTTATCTTATCTTATCTTATATATTACAGACGTTACTACAGGCCAAGTAGAAAGTTACGCATTTCAAATGTCCATCTAGTTATGCATCTAGTCGTTGGTTTTCTCGGATGATTCAGGCAACCCATTCCATTCTCTAATGACATTAATGAAGAAATAACACCTGTACAAACTTGATCTAGCGTATGGAATAAGAAATGTGACATTTTAGATGAAAAGCAAACAACTTTTTTAACATAGATTTTAAAAGTTTAAAAAGATTTAAGTTAGTATATGCAGCTCAGCGGCATAAAAAGCTTGCGACTAACTCAAAATCTTGAGTTATTAGCTGAACTTCTAAAGGCAACCCGGAAACCTTTTTCCAGATATCGCTTCCCCCAAAGGCCTACAAAAGAGATAGGATTAGAGAGGATGAAGACAGCCCAGAC
>JAZGLO010000022.1:0-172516 GCA_036873155.1 Biomphalaria sudanica
TTCAGTCTGTCCAGCACATCAGCAGTTACTTTAATAACATAATAAAATAAATAAGATTTCGAATTTCTACTTTAGAACTTCCTTAAATCCAACGAACTTAATTTGGTTCCTGACATACATTGGGGATTTGTAGGCCTTGGTCGTTGAAAAAGCCCCATGGTACCCTAGTCAACTTTCAGATATTGAAAAATATAACCTTTACATCATCTGCCCCCAGTTATTGCAGGGTCTATGTAAGCTAGCTTTACCTTGTACCCTCTATAAATATCAGAATTTAAATACCAAGAAAAACATATTCATTAACTATCCATAGTATTTTCTAAATGTATTACCCAGTACACAGACTTTTTTCTCAGTATCGTACTGGTAAGCCTGGCACGTTGTCTCTTGTGCACATTTCATGGCGCAGAGAGTTGATGTCTGAATGGAAAAGTTCTTGTCGATTGGCTGAATTGTCTTATACAAGTCGCCTTTAAACTGAAATATTGTAGTTGTCAATGCTGCATGGCACAGTGTTACTAAAAGTATAAAAGTAGGTTTAAACAGAGAATGCGATGGGAAGAAAACATAGAAAAATGGACAGGTCTGCCTTTGCAAGAGGCTTTCTTCAAGGCAAAAGACAGGCGAATGAAGAAAGACGGTAGACATATCATGTGTGGTTCAGGCCTGGAAGACTAAGAGATATGTGAAGGTGAAGGGTATGTTGTTTCAACTCCTGTTCTCAAACAAAAATTAAATTGTAAAACGTAGCAATAGATTTCATCACGTGACGAATGAGTTTAAAAAATAATTACGCAATCATTAGTGTGAACATAACTACAAGTATACCGGCGTGATAGAAGAGTGATAAAGCGCTCGACTGGCGAACCAAGCGGTCTTAGTTTCAAATCTTACTTCATTTGGCTGCTGCTTTGTTCTAGATTCTAGGCCACAGTTCCTCATTTAAAATCTTGTCTATTTACACTACTTACTATATAATTTGTTAGTCTTTTTTTTTCATTTTTTGGATGTTTCTTCAAATTTGAAGATAATTTACATCATAGTCCAAACCTTCCGCAGGACGACGCGGGATTGCATCGGGCAGGGCATGAAAATGGGAACATCGAGACCACGGAATGACAGTCCCGTGCGCATTTCGCACCAGGCATCCAATCGTTATGCTCATAGTTAATATACTTTGTACACCTTTACCTACCAAGGTACTTCTCGAGGACCACGCTTAACTTGTCAACCGTCTTTCTACATTCCTTTGGTTTAATAAACCAGGTGTCTGAAAGTTTGCTGTGCAGTGACTGAACAAAATATTTTCTTTTTGATATTACTCTCGCAAACATCCACATTGTGATTTGCGCGTTTGGTTTCAGAAAGTTTTAACAACTCACACTGTCTGTCTATATGGTAAAAAAGTTTGTTCATGTTATTTCTCCCACACCCAATCTCGTATGAACTTGAAATTTTGCACATTTATTTCTTTTATCTGACAGTATCAGAATCAATTTTTAAAAACATCAATTAGTTACTTAAATTTTGGTAATTAATTATTTTGTTTGGTGTCTTGAAAAAGAGAAAGAAATCGTACTTGACAGTATTATTTGTATACGTTAAATTAGTCTCCTTGAGAAATCTTGACCTGAAGTGAACATTTTGTTTATGGATTAAAAAAAAAAACAATCATGCAATTAATCACAAGGATACCTGTCTTCCTTCCTTCTACTTTCACAACTGGTCTTAGGGAAGTGATAGGATCATAGCACATTTAAAATGCTAAAATCTAATCGAAAACAATAAGTAAAACTATTTCTATCGCACATAATTACAAGGCTAGGATGATCTTCCATAAAATTGCAATAATAATCCAAACGTATTGATACAATTATATTTAATATAAGCTTTGTTTTTTTTTTAAAGTATTTTTTATGCTTTTCTTTTACTTTTGTGATTAATCTTGTTGAAAAAAAACAAAAATTGTTTGTTCTATTGGTGTTATTTTATTACAGATAGCGTCTACTAATACAAACAAATACTTACCAATAGGGTTTTTAACTGCACAGCAAATTTTGAGACACCCGTTTTAAAACAACAAACTATTTGCTTTATGCATGTTATATGGTTTGAGTAACAATATAACTACTAGTCACGCAAGATTAAGGCCTAATCATGGGATGGCCTAATATCGTATATTTTTTTAAAATATGTAATGTGTGTTTTGTTTAGTTGTTAACAACTTAAAAATGTAAAGCTTAACTGATAGAAAAATGACAAGAAACAATATTGGATTCATATTTTATCTCTTAAGATAAGTGTCAGTATGATACAAAATGAAAAAAAACAACTTTATAGTTTGTAATGATACAATTCACTTTATAAGAGATTAAAAACTGTTCCGTATAAAGTAGCAGTTAAGTTATGACAACTGTAGGCGTAACATTTTTTTTAACGTTCCACACACATTTTTTCCTTGGCACAGTCTGCAAAAGAGCTCACAGCTCAGCAGCAATAAAGCTGCTAGAAGAAGAAGAACAGCCCGCTTATAAACAGACATAACCTTAATAATTTAAAAGGCCACAGCCAATGGAGTGATTGTCTGGTTGTTGCCTTAGCGACGTAGACAAGGGGAGCTGACTTTAATATTTATAATTATCAATAGTAGTAAGGGTGGCTAAACTTCTTCGTTTGGGATCTGTGAGAGTTTGTCCTAGGGTTGTTGTGACAGTTCGTCGTAGGGGTGCTTTGACAGTACATCGTAAGTTTTCTGTGACAATTGAAGTAATTAAAATTCCAAAATCTTTCCTGTCTTTATCAGGATATCTTTCATTTATGTTGTGGATGACCTTTTTCTTTGGTTGACCTTTTTTTTTGGTTGACCTTTTTCTTTGTTCAGTGTTGAAATTTTACCATTTAAATTACTTTAGTTTTAAATCTAAAGCTATTCGCACCTGGGAAAAAATGACATTGTATAGATCCACATGGCAAGAGAGTATAAAAATAGGGTCTCGGATAACAGATGCCATACACAACAATAGTAGAAAGAAGTGTGAAAGTGCAAAGGCTCCTGATGATTACAGCTGCCACTGCAGCTTAGTTAATCAAACAAGAAGTTTTAAAGAGGAAAGATCGCCTCTCGAGACGTGAAATACCATAGAACTGTAAATAAGTTTTTTTTATTGTATTAGGGCTTTATAATAATAAAATATAAGTTCGATATAAGTTATATTGAAAATCCGACATCACAATATTTTAGACCATTGAAAGTTCTGATGCAACGGCTACTTTTTTTTTGTGAAAGGGAAAAAATCTATTTTTTAAAATCAGTTATGCAAGCAGTTTTTTAAAGAGAAAAAGCTACTTAGAATGCATTATAAGTTAGACCTAAATTAAAAGAAATAATAATCTTGTAAACGTCATTTTCGTGAACAAATTTTTACATTGTGGAAATGTGTTGTTGTGATCATTCGAATAAAGATTGAACTTTATCAACACAATTACATGTATTATAAGACTTCAGTTAGGCTAAGAGACGCGCGGTAGCTGAGCGGTAAAGCGCTTGGCTTCTGAACCGGGGGCACCGGGTTCAAATCCTGGTGAAGACTTGGATTTTTAACTAAACTATCACTTGCCCCAGCACAACAAAGGAGGTGTTGACTTGAAAACCCCCTACTAGGGGTTTTTGAGTTTATAACCCCTACTGGGGGTGAAAGTTTAAACCCCCTACCAGGGGGGAGCTCGAGTTTAAACCCCCCTACCTGGGCTTTTCGCAGTTAAATTCCCCTCTTCTATAGCACAAAACAAACAAAAAATGGAAACGACAATCACCCAAATTTCACGAGCACAGTTATGGAAGATTTTGATTTTTAAACACCTTCCAAAATTTCCGATAAACCCCCTCTTCAATATAAAAAAAGAAAATTACACACTCGAAATTCTATGAGCATAGCCAAAGGGGTTTTGAGTTAACCCCTTTTCCCTCGTCAGTAGGGTGTAAAGCTGAAAAATACCTCTTCAATACCCGGTTTAAAAAAAAAACGCAAATTAGGCACTCAAAATGTTATGAGCGTTGCCAAAAGGAGCTTTGAGTTTAAACCCCCCATCAGAGTGGTTTGATGCAAAAAATACCTCTTCAATATAAAAAAAAGCAAATTACACACTAAAATTATTTGAGAGTAGCCAAGACTATTGGGGGTTTTGAGTTTAAATCCCTCTCCTACAGATGGCTCTTTTTAAGTTATTAAAGTTTATTTAAGTTTTTAAAGATGGTTTTGAGTTTAAAATCCCCCTACAGAGAGTTTTGAGGTGGAAAACTTCTATCTTCCATATTATTCTAAAGCAAACTACAATTACTAAATTCTATGACCGTAGCTAAATGTGGTTAAGAATTTTTAAAAAACTTAACTCCAGAGATTTTTTAGTTTAAAACCCCCAAAAGATGATTTAGACGATAAAACTTCCCTTTCCGATATAAAATCTAAAGCAAACTACAGTCACTTAATTCCAGGAACGTTTTCAAGAGAGGTTACACATCTCTACCAGTGGCGGGGCTCCATTAATAAAGTGCAGTGAATAGTCATCTGCCGAAATTGAAAAACACTAAATGTGGCTCAACAAAGATGGCTGAGACAAACTGAATTAGGCATAATAAAATTTGCAATGACATCAAAGTACAACTTGGTGTCACACATTCATGGAGGTCCTCAGAGCAGGTGGGAAGTGGCTTGACACATTACAGTGATAGGTTTTTGTGGAAACAGCTTTACGGAAACTGCGCCGAACGGCGCGGGAGAGTCTAAGTCAGTAAGAATAGCACATTAGATTTTTAAATAAAACTTTGGCTTTACGGAAACTGCGCCGAACGGCGCGGGAGAGTCTAAGTCAGTAAGAATAGCACATTAGATTTTTAAATAAAACTTTGAAATGCACTGTAGATACCTAAGAATATGCATTTTGTTGGCTTTCAATATCAGAAATAGTGCTTGGCGGCGGGGCTTCGACCCCCTTGATGTCAGTTGCAGAGAGTCTACAATTTTTCCACTATCTCCAGGAAGAACCTATTCTAGGGCATAATAACTGTCTTCCGAAAGAATGATGGGTTAGAATGTAATAAAGATTATACATACACACACACACACATATCCTACATACATATAAATATATTTTTTTCGCTCTCAGGGGTGAGTGGGGGGTAGGGGGAGAGAAAAAATCCCTCCCAAACCCCCCCCCAGAAAAAAAATTCTGGCTACGCCCTTGTTTTTCGACAATAATGAAATGCTCAACATGTGCAACGTTCAAAAGAAATAAGTGAAAGAAAAATTGCTACCTCATGCTGTACCAGATAGACCATGGAAAAAGGTTGCGACAGATTTGTTTGAATGGCGAAACAATGACTATTTGCTAGTTGTGGACTATTTCTCCAAATATCCTGAAATAAAACGACTGGAGAACAAAAGAGCAGAATGTGTTATCAGGGCAATATAAGGTATTTTGCTAGATATGGCATACCAGAAGAAATAGTGAGCGACAAAATGCCCATCAATAGCTATCAATATAGAGAGCTTGATTCTGAATGGGGTTTCAAGATAACAACATCAAGCCTTAGGTACCCTCGATCAAAAGGACAAAGTGAGGTGTATGTTGGAATCTTAAAGCAGATATTTAACAAAGCATACAATAGTGGGAAAGATTATTATTTCGCTATGCTCGAGTATAGAAATACTCCGATAAGCGGACTCTTTATTTGCCGTCACAACTGCTGATGAGAAGAAGACTCAGGGACATCATACAACTGATCCCAAACTATTGAAACCATCGATAGTTGAAAATGCAGAGACATTACTCAAAGAACGACAGATGAAAAGCAAAGCGAAATACGATGCAAAAGCAAGATGACCTAAGGATTACTCTGTCGGGGAGAAGGTGAGAGTTCGTCTAGGACAAACATGGCAGAGAGCAGTCGTCATTAAGAAACATTTATCACCCAGATCTTACATCATAAAGACAAATGATGAAAAACATACAGACGAAATCAACGGTTTTTAAACAAGAGCTACGAAGAAGACATCTTTGGGTACTATGATACCGACTAAGACAATGAACAGCAAACTGTTAGAACAAACGAAACAGACAATTATAAACCAAAATCTAGAGAACTTGTTATGCCGGTCAAGACAATCAGAAGTGATAGACCTGTCAAAAGTTCTTGTAAATATAAGTCATAAGAACTTTAAAAGGAAGGATATGATAATAGTTTTAAAAGGAAGGATGTACTAATATTATATGATATTACGTCATCGTTTGTTGTTTGTGCGAAAGGAAAGAATCGGATTGAAATAAATAGTCAGTTCTATATGTCTACCTTGATAAAGACAGTCTCGTTATTTTAATTATCATTTAATAACGTCTACAATAATTATTATCGATCTGTGACAACAGAACAAAAATATAGAATTTCAATTTCTAGACTTAAAGTGTAGCTTTTGATTTCCAAACGTCCAGATCAATATTGCAATGTTATATTATACTAAAACTGTTGCACTATTTATACATTTAATGTTGCATTCAGTGTATTAAACTTTCAACAAACATTCTTATTAGAAAAAGACATTAACCAACCAGTCGATGACCTCTGGAATTACATTAAAAACCATCTTATCTTATCTTATCTTATATAGTACAGACGTTACTTCAAAAAAAGAAGATGATTACGTGCTACGCGTCATGCATTTAGTCACATTACACACTACGGCATGGCATTTACCGGATATGTACAATATGTCAGACGAGCGATTTTAATTAATCTTTCAATATTGATATTGTAATTGAAAACAAAAAGAAGTATAAGATCCAATATATCGTGCTTGTACGTCGATGTCTCAGCACAGTTATTAACAGAGCTATTGGTATTTTCAATTCAAAGAAGCTAGAAGAAATTGGGAATAAATTTTAAAATGTTAAACTTTTTTTGGAAATCGTTTATTTTTATTTTTTTGAGCCACTTGTAATAGTGCAATGTGCCACTTTTGACGCATACTCCATAGAATGGCCTTCCTTGCACTAAGTAAATACATAAAATTTTATCTACCTATTGATTCTAGATGATATATATTATATTTGAAAGATAAGATATAGAAGTAACACTTAGAATAGCTTTGAATATTGCGTGTAATAATACACTTAGACAAAACATGAGTGTAAAAAGCTAGAAACAGACATTTTCAGTGTTAAGAAAATCATTTGCACAAATAGCATTAACGTTTTAAATTTTATAATTTTCTTATAATATTATTGGATGGAGGAAAGTGGAAAATCACAAGACAACATTATAATAAACGCTCAATGTTACAAAGATTTTAACATTTACTGACTCTTTATTCATACAATCTAAAATTTGTTTTAGTATTATGTTTAAAAACTAATAAACTAAATGCTCAATATTAATTATAAACGTCATGGACAATTCACCATAAAATGGTCGAAACAAAATGCTCGTTCCTAATTAGTCGTTGACCATTGAAATTGACCACTTAACTGAGTAGTTGATATTTATAAGTAAAAGGGAAATGACGTTCGAATATAAATACATAAGGTATGCACTCTATTCAGTCACATCTTAGCAGGTTCACATACGGAAAAAAATTTTTGCGAGCAAGATTTAAAGTAGATCATTGAGTTGTAGAATGTCGCGCAGTAGCCAGGTGTATACGGTTCTCCTAAAAAGACGAAAAAAGAAACAAAGTTACATTGTATATAAGTAGGTACGAATACAGTGATTTATAAATAACTTTCAAAGTAGTTAATGCTAATGTTAGATTTTCCCCTCACATTTCTCTCTCTCTCTGTCCTTCTTTGTCTGTCTGTCTCTCTCTCTTTTATCAAAACTTATTTTTTTGTTCATCAGATATACCATAGAAAAAAAATCTCAATAATATTTATAACGTATTTTATCGAATCAAAGCAAGACCAGTCGTCAAAGGAGACCTGAACACTGACCTGCAACGTCGTAACCTGTGGGCAGTGGAGACCAATAGCTCGTTGCCACGTCACAGGTCTGTACGACGTGATAATAAGCTGTTTGTCTATATTGCCCACATTGTTGACGTCGCATTTCGTTGTTGAGACCCACTATAACGATTGATTCTTTTCACTTGTAATTTTTCTCCGAACCCATTAAGCTTGTTTATAAAACCTCTTGGGTCAGCGGATCACAATTTGAGAAACACTATACAATAACACTCAGACATTAGAGCATACATTTCAGCTTGCTCTGTAAAATCTTCTCTCTTCACTTTTCTACTTCAAAGTCCAAGATGCCGATAAAACGGCTATTGTTTAGATGGTATGGGTAAACAAAAATCAGCTAGTGTTCAAATAACCTCGAAGTTGTACGTTTTAGTCATAAGGTACACAACTTGCGTTTTTTTTTTTGTCAGAATGTTTGTCATTTTTACTTGGGCGTGGCATATATTTCATAATTTTTTTTTATTATTGAATCAAATTAAAAGTTTATTTTCTGTATGAATTGAAGTTTTTAAATCACGGAAATAAAGATTTAAGTATTACCAAAGATCTGAGCTTTCCAAGTATCGTCCAGAGGGCTACCATCATAAGACCAATAATGTTTCTGAGTAACAATGTCATACTCCAGTCCTACCCAACATTCAATCCTATAAATATTCAAGACGTTGACTTTATCACTTGTGTCTACACCGACCAAAGTGCCTTTATAACCTAGCAACAAACATACAAGAAGTTTCTTTAAAAAATACATTTTAACAAATAAATTTTACTGAGTTAATAGTGATAATTTTTTTAGATCTCATATTTCATTAGTTTCTAGTTATTATATGTAATTTATTATAATTATTAAATACATAAAAAAAATACATGCAACGTCATTTTTACACTTTAGGTTTGTTATACAACATGCATAATCAGTGGCGTCACAAGAGTGGGTGTCGCCTGGTGCGGTCAGTTCAGAGTGTCAAGACCCTTAAAAAAATTAGTTTCTTTGGTGCGCTGTAATATATAAAGTTTATAATTCCCTAAGTTATTTGATTGCTCAATAATAATAAAATGATTGTCTATTAAATTTTAAAATTCAGTTGTCGATTACAATTTATCGAAAGTTTATTTGGGTTGTGTAGTTCTGTGAAACTCTGAACGCATCCTCAATCTTAAAAATAGAAACCATTGCCATTAATTTATAGTTCAATTTTACAACATCGCAACTATAAGTATATTACACTGGGTTTCCTTCTCGATTTCAAACAAAACTTGAAAACTTATCATTAAATTGATCAAGTTCATGTCTTTAACGATTTCATTTTAAACAAAACTTTCCTTTGTGAAAGTGTTTGTTTCTTTGTCTCAAAAAGTTCTTAATTTTAATTTTTAAAATCCCTTTTTACATGATGCCATAGAAATGCGTATGTAAAGAAATTGTTGAAATATATTTTAAGGTGTTAGTGGCATATGAATCAAGAATATCTTTTGTTGCCTTTAGACCCTTCGTTTCTGTTTGACTCTGGCCTTCTGAATAATCAACATAAGCTCTAATTTTTTAAAATAACATCTACAATACTTCGTTTGGTGTTGAACTAAAGAATTTTTCGGTTTGATTGCTCCAAATTAATCTGCTACAATACTCAGCTTTGAGTTTAAAAAAAAAGATCAATGCACATAAGAATGAAAATCTTTTTTTTCTCTTCTTCAATAGTGAGTTCAGCATCTTGTGATCGCTCGTATGACATTTTCTTCTTTTTTTTTCTACTGAATCACAATTCTTTGTTTTTAGGTTTAATTAATCACCTTTTTGACAATATTCTAAAGATAGGCCTACTCTTGTGTATCTTTGGCCTTCTAGTAGATCTCCCCATCACAAAAAAGATTAGATAGGTAAAATAAAAGACCGTAAGCTACGCCTCTAGAGGCAATAATTTCACAAAAAAAAAAGTATTTCATTCGTATCCAAAAAACGCTAGGCAAATAGCAATATTCTGAAAATGAATGTTGACAAAATAGATTGAGTGAACATTATATACATTTTTCTAAAAACCTATATATATTCTATATGGTTGTTAATAAATTTTCTATACTCCTCAATGCTTCCAGACATTAAAGCTGCATTTTTATATCCTTAAGCTTTACATATAGATTCAAGATCAACCTTTTCTATACATTTTAAGATATTAAGTTGATCCTCAAAAAGTTTTTTTTTAAATCCATAAGAATTCTTTTCGTCTTTAATATTTCAATATCGGACTTATACAATTAGTCAATAATAGTCGACAACAAAAGATTGCAGTTCTGTTGCTACTTAGTGACTAAATCGTTCCCATTAGGAGGCAATGGAAGCATCAAAATCAGAAAAATCCCCTAAAATATTAAAGTACAATATTCGACTGACACATTGTAACATTTCCTTTATCTTGGCTAGAGCTTCATTTACAGAGAAATAACATTACATTATAATCTTCAGAAATCCCAATGACCTCTTTTTTACTTTCCGATTCTACTAAATTTACATCAATGGCAAGAATGCAATAATATTAATGCCGGAAGAAGTCGTCGTTTGTTAAACAAGGAACTATTGGTTGGCGTCCTGATATTAAGGTGCTAGCGACAAATTAGATTCAATTAAAACATTTTTAAAAATCAAAGCAGTGTTTATATACATACATGCAGCTGGTATACATCTGAAAATAAGGTTTCACGTTTTACTTGATATATTAAGTATAATATAGCATTTTGAAATAATTTCATAAAAAAATAAAAATATGTTAAGTCGAAACCGCACCACTTGCACCCCCTCTAGTGACGCCACTGTGCATAATAAAACTTTTTTTAACACAAACAAAAAAAATATGTACGTTCAATGGACAGGTTTGTTAATTACTTCCATATATCTTAAGATGACAGGGCTTAACTTTCTTTCTGCAATATGAATAATATTTATATTCCTTTGTTTTTGTACTCCCAGGTTATGAATGTGAATAGTCTTGCACGTGATGTGAACTGAATGGTTAAGTCTTCCTTGAATGTACGAGAGAGTGAGTGAGTCAATGAGGTATTGTTCCCGTCCATGTAGGTTGGACGGTTGCTTCCTGGACTGGTGTAAATTAATATTTCATGAGAGTTGCTTTTCATTATGTGCTTTATTGAATATTAAAGCTATTATTATTTTCACGGATAGCTGAACTTGACAATAGATATGTGTACACAAATTTCAACTTCATCCCCCCAGAAAAAGTGTAGAAAATTTAATGAAGAAAATATCTTCTATTTAAGTAGTTCAGTAAAGTTTCCCTATCAAACCTTGCGATCTATTGGTCAGATGATGTTAAGGTCTTCTGTTTATATGGTTAACGTTAAACAAAGACCAACCGCCTTAAATGTCTCCATCTGTATTCAGGTACCCATTAGAGTTGGGTGGACTCAGGGGTGCCCTAAAAAATCCCGAAAATTAAAATCCCAGTCTTTATCGAGTGTCCAGTCCAGCATCCCAGGTTTAAAAGCCAAGTTCTTTACCATACAGCCGCCGCGTCCCCTATTTAAGTAGTTATTTATGGTCCACTAAAATCTTGTCTTGATAGTTAACGCAACCATGATACAGTGAAAGTGCATTGTTGGTGTTATTATTGTTAGTAGATACTATATAGTAGTACCTTTACAAAGATTATTAGCGTCAAGTTTTTTATAGAAATTATACTCTACACGAATACAAATGCGTATTTCGTTAGATAGTCCCTGTAAAGTCCAAATCGAAGTATCGCATGTTGGTTTGGAAGAAGTAGTGGCATAGCTTATTGCTGGTTCGGGAGACTGTCCAGCCCAATACAGTTTCTGACTAGAGAATCGTTGAACTGTTGATGACAACACTGTTGAGCCTTAAAAAATATAGGAAAAAGAAAGCATAAAAAGAAGTACAACATTCTTTTTAAAATAAAAGTAAACGTATAGTTTCCTCTTTCAGACCTTGCGATTTATAGAGCTGATGATGTCAACGTCATCCGTATCTTTGCCACTGTTAAAAGTAAAGTCAAATAGTCTGTTGATGTCAAAAACATGTTTTCATGGACGCCCGCAAGGGGGTTGCAAGGTGGTGCACTTGCACGTTGCACCCCATCCTTAGATTCTAAGTAACTACCAGATCAGTTAATATCTAAGTAGCAACTGAACTAGTAGAGCTTTCACTGGTGGCTGAAGTCCAACTGTAGATGACTAGCCAAGTGTTATCAGAAATTAATGTATTTGCATCCCTCTGAATTCTGAGTAACCAAATTTTAACAAGTTTTTTTTTACCCTTTCAATTAACACCTATAAAACAACTTCTTAATATGTATTGCTTCTAATGATACAAAGTTAATAAGGATACGCTATTATTGTAATAAACTAAAATAGATTAATCTGAGGTTCATGTATACCATGTGCAATTTATTATTATAGGCTCTTAATTCAATATTCTATAGCACTTTAGTCGTAACAATTTCATTTCATTTGAAAATAATTATAGATATCTTTTTATTTAGTAAAGGCTTAGAATATGGTAAAAGTTTCTTGTTTGTTTGTTTTTTTGTCTTGTAGGAAAAATCATTGCCAGCTGTCTTTTGATTTGATATACGTGAGTATAGTCATGTTAATACACATATCTGCGTGGAGATGTGGTCAATGAAAGCGATCGAAAAAATAGCTAGTGAAACACTTACACTAGTTTAAATAAGAAAGAAGAAAGTTATTTTCATGCCATCTGATTAAAAACGAAGATTTGTATCGATAGAGCACTGGCATTATCTTATCTTATCTTATATGATGTAGACGTTACTTCAAAAGAGATGATTACGTCTCAAGCATCATGCATTCAGTCATGCATATTAAACAATGACCCAAATACTTAAATTCTGCCAAGTCACTGGTTTTCCTGACTAGCTCAGGCAACCCATTTTATGCTCTAATAATACTAGGGAAAAAGGAGTATTTGTACAAATTGTCCTAGCATATGGAACGAGCAATGTGCCTTTATCTTTGTGCCTTTTAGAGTATTTTATTAAATTTTGTTATGTATTTGAGGATTTTGGTTCAGTGCTTTATGTATAATTGCTACTTTACTTTTAAGTCTTCTGTCCTGAAGGCTTTCTAAGTTTAGTGAATTTACTAAAGGTGTTACTTTAGTCAAATGTTAATATTAATTTGTTATGAATCTCACTGCTCTATTTGTGTATGTTTCTGTTTCTTAATGTTTTCTTGAGTTGAGGGTCCCAATCAGAAGATGCATATTCTATTATTGACTTAACCAAGGTTAAATACCATTTTAGTTTTATTTTCTTATTTGAACTATAGAAATTTCTTTTAATAAACCCTAATGCTTTGATTTTTTGAAAGTTTCATCAATATGGGGATTCCATGACAGTTTTTCATTATAATAACACATAGGTATTTTTTCGTTTTTAGTTTGTGTTATTAGTTTACCATGAATAAGATAAGTAGAATAAATTTGTTTTTGTTTTTTTTGTTACTCTTAATAGCTGACATTTTTCTGGGTGGAAAGACATGCTCCATTTGATTCCAATTTCTGTAATTCTTTTTGTAAAATTTCTGTAATTCTTTTTGTAAAATTTCTGTAATTCTTTTTGTAAAATTTCTGTATTTTGTGTTGTTTTTAAGTTCTATATATTATACAGTAATCTGCGAACAGCAAGAAACCAAAATATACCAGCAGCAGCAACATGAATTACCACTGTTTTCATTATATTTCAATAATGAAACTGCATACATCTTAGGCACAGAACAGATGTGTTTGAGCGTTGAATTAGTTGAAGGAGACGGTACTCGAGAAGAATTCATTGGTCTTTTATTGTTATTAAGAGAGACGCACTGCCTGTGTCTAATGTCATTGTCGGCGAATACATTACGTACATTTTTCACATGAACAAACTACAAATTCAAGGCTACGATGGCTACCCCGTGATGGGTAGCATTCAAAATTTTGTTCTGGCAAGGTTTCATGAAAGATATCCAAAAGCAGTTTATGTCATTTGCACGTGCCACAGACTTAAGTTTGTTATCAGTGACCTGAAAAACGTTCAGATATACGTACTGCTGTTGGTCTCAAGAAAATTGTCTATTTGTTCCGAAAAAGTCACAAGCGATAGTGTAGGTGTAAATTTTACCTCTTTTGTGTGTAATGTGATGGACTAAGAAATACATATTCATTTGCGCTATAAGTCAAAACCAACTTGTTCATGCTTGAGAAAGTTAGACAGTTGGAATACAAACTTTGCATTGTGTTTGTGCTGCAGAGAATTCACAGTCGACAGACACACCGAGCGAAAACCACATGTTTGGATTTTGGCATTTTTACAGAACAAGATTTAACATTCCGTATCTTGATTGGTTAGTTTCTTCATTAATGTCTACCTTTTAAAGCAATATATCAGAACTTCCAGATAAGCGTTCATTGCCGATACATGGACTGGTCAGTTCTGCGCATCTTCATAAAAAAACATATAATAATAGAACACATGGTGGTCAAGTGGTAAAGCGCGTGTCTTTCAAATCGAGCGGGATCGAGCTTGAGTACTAGTGTAGACTGGGATTTCGAATTTCTACTTTAGAACTTCCTTAAATCCAAGGAACTTTAATTGGTTCCTGACATACATTGGGGATGTGTAGGCGTTTGGTCGTTGAAAAAGCCCCATGGCACCCTAGTCAACTTTCAGATATTGAAAAATATAACCTTTACATCATCTGCCCCCAGTTATCGCAGGGTCTATGTAAGCTAGTTTTACCTTTTACCCTCTATAAATATCAGAATTTAAATACCAAGAAAAACATATTCATTAACTATCCATAGTATTTTCTAAATGTATTACCCAGTACACAGACTTTTTTCTCAGTATCGTACTGGTAAGCCTGGCACGTTGTCTCTTGTGCACACTTCATGGCGCAGCGAGTTGATGTCTGAGTGGAAAAGTTCTTGTCGATTGGCTGGATTGTCATATACAAGTCGCCTTCAAACTGAAATTTTGTAGTTGTCAATGCTGCATGGAACAGTGTTACTAAAAGTATAAAAAAAGGTTTAAACACAATTATACAAATTATTATTTGATTTTGAGTTGTTTTTTTCTTAGAGATAGTGTCATGTTTAAAACCTCAACATAAACGAAGAGACTAGATACAAGATTACTACAGCGAATGAACCCCACGACGACCTGTTAACTATGTAAAAAAACGGAAACTACACCTCTATGTCCATGTTACAAAGTATACAGTTCTTTCAAAGATTTTCCTTCTAGGAACAGCACCAGGAAAAACAAGAAGAGGCAAACAGAGAATGTGATGGGAAGAAAAAAAAGAAAAATGGACAGGCCTGACTTTGAAAGAGGCTTTATTCAAGGCAAAAGACAAGCGAATGAAGAAAGACGGTAGACATATATGTGTGGTGCCGGCCTGGAAGACTAAGAGATATGTGAAGGTGAAGGTTATGTTGTTTCATCTCCTGTTCTCAATCAAAATTAAATTGGAAAACGTAGCAATAGATTTCATCACGTGACGAATGAGTTTAAAAAAATAATTACGCAATCATTAGTGTGAACATAACTACAAGTATAACGGCGTGATAGATGAGTGATAAAGCGCTCGACTGGCGAACCAAGCGGTCTTAGTTTCAAGCTTACTTCATTTGGCTGCTGCTTTGTTCTAGATTCTAGGCCACATTTCCTTATTTAAAATCTTGTCTATTTACACTACTTACTATATAGTTTGTTTGTCTTTTTTTTTTTCATTTTTTGGATATTTCTTCGAATTTAAAGATAATTTACATCATAGTTTAAACCTCCTGCAGGACGACGCGGAATTGCATCGGGCAGGGCATAAAAATGGGAACATCGAGACCACGGAATGACAGTCCTTTGAGCATTTCGCACCTGGCATCCAATCTTTAAGCTTATAGTTAATATACTTTATACACCTTCACCTACCCAGTAGTCTGTTGGTACTTCTGGAGCACCACGTTTAACTTGTCAACCGTCTTTCTCCATTCCTTTGGTTTAATATACCAGGTGTCTGAAAGTTTGCTGTGCAGTGACTGAACAAAATATTTTCTTTTTGATATTACTCTCGCAAACATCCACATTGTTTTTTTTCGCGTTTGTTTTCAGAAAGTTTTAACAACTCACACTGTCTGTCTATATGGTAAAAAAGTTTGTTCATGTTATTTCTCCCACACCCAATCTCGTATGAACTTGAAATTTTGCACATTTATTTCTTTTACCTGACAGCATCAGAATCAATTTTTAAAAACATCAATTAGTTACTTAAATTTTGGTAATTAATTATTTTGTTTGGTGTATTGAAAAAGAGAAAGAAATCGTACTTGACAGTTGTATACGTTAAATTAGTCTCCTTGAGAAATCTTGACCTGAAGTGAACATTTTGTTTATGGATTTAAAAAAAACAATCATGTAATTATTCACATAGATACCTGCCTTCCTTCCTTCTCCTTTCACAACTGGTCTTAGGCAAGTGATAGGATCATAGCACATTCAAAATGATAAAATCTAATCAAAAACAGCAAGTAAAAACTATTTCTATCGCACATAATTACAAGAGTAGGTTGATCTTGCATAAAATTTCAATAATAATCCAAACGTATTGATACAATTATATTTAATATAAGCTTTGTTTTTTTCTAAAGTATTTTTTATGCTTTTCTTTACTTTTGTGATTAATCTTGTTGAAAAAGCCAAAAAATTGTTTGCTCTGTTGGTGTTTTTTTATTACAGATAGCGTCTACCAATAGAAACAAATACTTACCATTAGGGTGTTTTCCTGCACAGCAAATATTGAAACAACAAACTATTTGCTTTATGCATGTTATATGGTTTGAGTAACAATATCGTTGCAAGTCACGCAAGATTAAGGCCTAATCATCGGATGGCCTAATATCGTATTTTTTAAAATGTATAATGTGTGTTTTCTTTAGTTGTTAACAACTTAAAAATGTAAAGCTTACCTGATAGAAATGTGACAAGAAACAATATTGGATTCATATTTTATCTCTTAAGATAAGTGTCAGTATGATACAAATGAAAACAAACAACTTTATAGTTTTTAATGATACAATTCACTTTATAAGAGATTAAAAACTGTTCCTTATAAAACTAGCAGTTAAGTTAAGACAACTGTAGGCGTAACATTTTTTTAAAGTTCTACACACTTTTTTCCTTAGCACAGTCTGCAAAAGAGCTCACAGCTCAGCAGCATAAAGCTCCAAGAAGAAGAACAGTCCGATTATAAACAGACATAACCTTATTAATTTAAAACGCCACAGCCAATAGAGTGATTGTCTGGTTGTTGCCTTAGCGACGTAGACAAGGGGAGCTGATTTTAATATTTATAATTATCAATAGTAGTAAGGGTGGCTAAACAGTTTGTCGTTGGGGCGCTGTGAGAGTTTTTCCTAGGGTTGCTGTGACAGTTTGTCGTAGGGGTGCTGTGACAGTTCCTCGTAGAGGTGCTGTGACATTCGTCGTAAGGGTGCTGTGACAGTACGTCGTAGGTTTGCTGTGACAATTGGAGTAATCAAATTTCTAAAATCTTTCCTGTCTTTTTCAGAATATCATTTATTTATGTTGTGGATAACCTTTTTCTTTGTGTGACTCTTTTCTTTGGTTGAACTTTTTTTTAATTTAGTGTTGAAATTTCACAACCATTTAAATTAATTAGTTTTAAATCTAAAGCTATTCGCACCTGGGAAAAAATGACATTGTATAGATCCACATGGCAAGAGAGTATAAAGATAGTGTCTCGGAATGCAGATGCCATACACAACAATAGTAGAAAGAAGTGTAAAAGTGCAAGGGCCCCTGGTCATTACAGCTGCCCATCCTGCCACCGCAGCTTCGTTAGTCAAACAAGAAGTTTTAAAGACAAAAGATTGCCTCTCGAGACGTGAAATGCTACAGAAATGTGAAGGAATTTTTGTTATTGTATTAGGGCTTTATAATAATAAAATATAGGTTTGATATTAGTTATATTAATAACACTCGTTAAAGTAACATTCCTTATCAGAAAGCGTATTATTTCAGTTTTTTAATTTAGTTTTTTTCCTTGTCGTTATTTTACTTGTATTATTATTATTATGCTAGAAAAGAACGAGTATTCATTCTCTGGCGAAGTCCCTTTATCAGTTTGCACTGAGAAATTTTCTGGTGATGTGGCATGTCTGCTGCAGTACCTCCCTCTGATAGGCAACGAGGATGTTCTTAGTAATGTTAAGGGCCTTGAAGGTATCTGTGAGGTCGGTTATTATTATTCCCTCTATTGATATAACAATGGGGTATATTGTTATTTTGGATCATTTTCATAGACGCTTAATCTCCAAGCCAGCTCAATTCTATTTTTAATTATGAGATAGTGTCAATAATGTTAGCGGCTTTTTATTTTTATCGATGAGCAGCAAATCAGGGGTATTGAAATCTATCGTTTTGTCGGTCAGAATAGGCCTATCCCAGTACAGCAGATGTTCATTAGAATCGAGAACTTCTTGTTGCGAGTATTTATAGTAAGGAGTGTCCTTACAGATCAAATTGTTACTACCATTATTATTATTATTATTATTATTATTATTATTATTATTATTATTATTGTTATTATTAATCTCAGGTGACTACAGTTTGATCTGCGCAATTGTTTAATTAGACCTTTGAACAATTATATAAATACTAGCTATCATATAGCACTACTTTCATGCCTATAGCATGCTTTGAGAGCTATGGTCCGTTGTCTAACATAGCTTAGAATAACATTACACAATCTCATTGCAAAAGATAGATATATAACACAAACATATAAACGACGAAACACAAATATATACAAACAACAGAAGAATAAACTTGATAGTCTTTTTTGTATTATTTTTTTTCTACTGATATTGTTTGTATAGAATCGCCCGGGTCTATTAGACTGACCCAGTGTGAATCAATGAAAGTTAGTCTGAAACTCTTCATGAGCTTCAGTACAATAGAAAACAATTGATGCATGTAACTTTGTATACATTTAATTATTCCTGTTAATTCAGACCAATCGTTTAAACAAAAAAGCAGCTACAATAGACTAGTAAAAATATCTTTTCAATATGCGGATAGTGGAGATCCATTTTCAATGACGAATTATTTTTGTTTTTCAAATTCAAGAAGACAATGAAGACAAAAAGTCTCCTTACATCTTATAGATCTTGTAGGATGAAATTAAAAGCTTGAACATGAAGCTTTTGTTTAATATGTCAACAATAATTTATCGTATGGAGATATACGATGGTAAAAGGAGTGCAAGAATAATTAGTGGGGTAACTATGTAGTGGGGGGTGCAGGGAGTGCGGTCCGCATCGGGTGACACCCGAATGAAAAAAAAAATAATGGCAAAAAAAAAAATAACAATAACAATTAAAGTCGAAATGGGAAATTTATTATTAGCTAAAACTAGCATGTGTGACAAAAAACTAAAATGCTTATTACTGATCCAATGAATCTAAAAAGGCCTATAAGTGCCACAACTGCTTAGAGACATGAAAAACTCAATTCACTTTTATTTTAAATATATTTTAGAAAGATAAACTATCTATTGTTTGCTCTTTTATGTAATGGCAAATTAATAATAATAGTAAGAATAATATTATAATAATTATTATTATTTAAAAGTAAGGTAGCAATCATAAATAAAACACTGAACCATAATCTTCAAATACAAAAACAAAATTTAATAAAATACTATGAAAGACAGGAATATAAAGGCACATCCCTCATCCCATATGCTAAGACAAATGTGTACAAATATTCCTTCTTCCATAGTGCTATTAGGGCACATAATTTACTTTGATTCTTAGAGCCATTTTATCGAGTTTTTATAGCATGAAAGAAACTTCTTTTTTTTTTAGTTTTGTTTTTGGAATAGCTTTTTCTATAGGGCTATTTTCATGCTTATAACATGCTCAGAGCGCTATGATTCAATCTCATTTGTGGACCAAAGGTGTCTTAGAAATGTTCTTCGGTACCTTCAGGCGCTCATTAAACACAAGTCTGCTTGAGTCAGGTGTCACTAGGTAGCCTAGCCATGCCCAAGCGTGCTGAGCATCTCGGCCGCACACCCCACTGTGTACGAATGTTAAGAATGTTTAAATAGGTCAGTTATAAGAACATATATATGTCAAGCTTTTTGTTTGCTGGTTTGTTTGACATGGTTTGGATCTTCGTTCAGTATTGTAGATTATTACATCATATCTCAGATCTCCAGCTGGATGGCAAGCAGGGGCGTAGTTTCAAACTTTAAATGTTGGAGCCTAATGAAAGAGGTGTGCATATAATATTATATATATAAGAATTATCGCTTAAGAGTATAGTATTTAATTTCATAAATGGTAGCAATGAAACATCTTTCAACTAAAAAAAAAATTAATTTGCAATGACAAAGCTAATTAGTATGAGATCGAAACTTAGGCATCATGCCCTAGATGCCACACCAAGATGCAACTCTCAATAAGGCCTCCAAGAGATCTTAAAAAAAAATTCTGGGAACTATATTTTGAACTAACAAACATTTTCTCTGACATCTAATGAGACCTATATTGTTGTGTTTCTTGATCTGTCTTATAGATAGAACCGTTCTGCTAATACTTCTTCTACAAGAGACTCTTACTCACATTTTTATATGATGTAAATAGCGTGTTGGAGACATTCAAATTGGATTCACCGCACCGTACAGACGTAATCACGTGCATAGTTGGTTGGGGAGAGGCAGCAATACCCCCTACCCCCACCTTCCGGTCAGACCAATACTTTACTTTTGTATTTCCTGCACCTGGTGACGACCTGAGATCGAGATAACTTGAGGTCATTCACAAAGGTCGCGGCATACACATTTAAGATCAAAAGAAAATCTGCTGCTGACGACAGACTAAAACGACGAAAAAAGGCTTAATCGACCACCGGTGGACAATAGTTATGCTTGCCCTAGATGTGGCAAAATCACAGTTGGGGCTTCGTAGCCACTGCATTCTTTGGACTCGAAGACAAGTCTTATTAATATTATTAAATGCCTATATTTCTATATAATAGGTTGTGAGATTCTATATATTTGTTTCAATAAAATCCAATTTGTCAGGCGACAGTCTTATGTTCAAGAACAAAAGGGCCAGTTGCATACACTTTTGGCAGCATTGAAATAATAAATGCAACTTTATATTTGTGTTTTTCTAACTTAATGTCTTTATGATCCCTTACAGTTTGAAAAGTTCTTGACCTCCTAGATTAGTTCAGTGCCGATACAGTGTTTCTGTTGTCCTTATATGCGTCTGTTTTTGAAAACAATAAGATGCGGTTCTGATTTTGTGTTTGTCTTGATGACATTCAGTGATTCTAAAGCTGTGTCTAATATTTTCTAAAGCTGTGTCTAATATTTTCTAAAGCTGTGTCTAATATATTCTAAAGCTGTGTCTAATATATTCTAAAGCTGTTCCTTTTTTTGTTCTAAAGCTGTGTCTAAGACGTTTTAAAGCTCTTTCTAATATTTTCTTTACCTGTGTATAAGACATTTTAAAGCTGTGTCTAAGATATTCTATACCTAAGACATTCTAAAACTGTGTTCGAGACATTCCTGTGTCGAATATTTCTAAGGCTGTATCTAAGATTTTCAATAGCTGTGTCTAGGACATTCAATAGCTGTGCCAAAGACATTCTAAAGCCGTGCCTCATAATTCTAAAGCTGCGTGTAAGAATTATAAACCAGTGTCCAAGAATGAAGCCGTGTATCATAATACTAATACATTCTAAGTTTTCCCATTAGAACAGAGCAGAGCAGGAGTTCATTTTCTTCTTTATTGTACACATCAATGATCATTTGGTTTTTGTGTTTCCTACTTAGACTAAAAAAATTGTTCTCACTCATCAGATACTGCACTTTAGCTGTGTGATTTGCGTAGTGAACTTGAACCCATGACATCCCAGAGAAATTATTTACAGCACGCTTGGGCTTAGTTTGACTACCTACCAAGGGGGCTCTAGGTTCGACACCCGATTTAGCAGAGTTGTGTTTACTGAGCGCCTAAAGATACAGAAGACCTTCACCATTGGTTCACAAAAGAGATTGGACCATAGCGCTCTAGGCAAGCTATAAGCATAAAAGTTGCGCTAGAAAAAAGCTATTCCAAAAACAATGCTAGAAAAATAGACAACACTTTCACTAGGCTCGAACTAGAACATTTAAAAGTTTTAACTTGATCCTAGAATAGGTGGGGGAGAAATAAATTGCTCACAGTTTTTACCAAACAGACAGACAGACTTTTTAGAAAGAAGAGACCTCACTTCCTAGAAGAAGCCTGGGGAATCCCCTTCAGCAAGCATTGATTTTTTTGGTGAATGAAAACGCAATTTGCTTGTCTGTAACTTTATATATGTAACCATTCGTTTTAATTATTTAAAAAGATGATGGGAATATATTGTCGTCTGCTAGACTATGTATAGGATGCAGCTACTTCTCCATGTCTCAACCAAGTATAATTTAAATGGCATGTTACATTTTATATTCTTTAAAAAATAACATTTTATATTAGGCCATAATACAAAGTATATTTCAAAATATTATATTATATTATATTATATATTAAAGTTCAAGGTATGTAACTAATAATAAGAAAAAATATCCACTTATTGGGCACATCGGGGAAACTCGAAGTCGACCGTTACATCGGTTTGAAAAGGTCTCATTATCGAAATTATAAATTTGACTAGTATGTTTTATAAAAGAAATGTTTTGCATGACGAGAAAACTTGACACCGCTTACGTCACTAGGCCACAGCAGTGCACTAAAACTTTTCTTCGCAAAAAAACAACAACAAGTTTTAATGAATCAATTGGCCTAATTAATTATTTGCGCACCAACATATTGTAGATTGATCTATTACAAAACTATAGAAAAAATAATGACATTAAATTTGTTGATGTATGATTAGTTATTGTATTTTAAATGCTTTATCCATTGCTTACACTTTAATTGCTTAGACCCGTAAATAGCTGTTTCTCAACCGTATCGTCAAAAAAATGTTATGCCTAATAATGACTTAACTTAGCAACAAGCTTGCCAAACATACAGCCCACATGAAAGACTGAGAACGGTGGATGATGCAAACAAAGAACACGTTGAAGAAGTGGACTGGCTGAAAGTAATTCATCGCATAGTGAATGTTAGTTTTAACTTTAGCATGCATCAACCTTTCATTTAGTGGTCATCGCGAAGAGTGTCGTTTTTGGTGACACAAGTAACAACGACAATATCTTAGCAATGAATAAATTCTTAAGAAATAAAAATACATAAGCCTTTTTCTCGACTCACAGATTTAAAGATAAAATAGACCTGTTGGGCAATGCAATTTTGGAAAAAATACTAAAGGAGATCCAATTTGATATCATGATTTACAGCCCTCAGAGAGAATTACAAATTTATTAAAATTGCATTTTCTGAAAATGTTTTGTGAACTCTAATGACGAACTACCCAAAGAAATTGTAATAAAATATCAACATCTTTCTTAAAATTACTTACGATACCAAGGCCATGATGGTTTTCCAATATGAGTGGACAGTACAATAGCCTTCAGTTATTGTTTCAACAAAAGCACTCACGGGCGCATTATGCTCAGTGTGCTAACTAGTACTTAACCATGATCTTAAAGGATTCTTTCATTTAGGGGGTGGGGCCCATCAAGTTTTTGTAGTCATGTCCCAATTTGTCTGTGTTGCATTTTCTTCTTCAAATTGCAATAATACATTATTTGCATAACAGCCTGTTCATTATCATGTCTAAATACAGAAAACGTCACATGTGTATGTGATGTTAATAATATGAATTAGAAATAGTAAGATAAATAAATGCATATCTTAAAGAGATATTATAAAGAGAATATAATTACATATTGTTTCATGATTTAACATAAAGCTTTCGCAATGAAAATCAGATTTACTGTCGGGGGGGGGGGGGGGGTCGCGGCATATCCAGGAATTGTAAAAAGGGGTCGCCGAGGAAAAAAGGTTGAGAACCGCTGATTTAAGAGGATAAAAAGAAGTTCATTCTTATGTCCATTGACCATTTTTTTAACTCCGAGCTTCAACTCCTACTGGAAGCAATCATTGATGTAGCAGATAAATATGGAGCAATCCAACCGAAAAATTCTATAGTTCAACAACCAACAAAGTATTGTAGATGTTAGTTTCAAAATATTCGCGTATGACGATATGATAATTTTTTCAGAAGGCGACATTCAATCAGAAATACAATGACATAGAACGAATCTAAAGACAACAAAAGTTATTCTAAAAGAAAATAAAAGTGAACATTTGCATGTTTCATATGCCACTAAAGCTTTAAAGAATATCTTTAAATCATTGAACAAAGCCTTCCACCGTTTCTTACCATCTGCTTATCTATGGCGTATGTAAAAAAAAAGGATTTTTAAAAAGAAGAACTTTTTGAGACAAAGAAACAAACGACACTTTCACAAAGCGGAATTTTTATTAAAAAGTGAGATCGTTACAGACATGAGCTTGAAGTTAGCGATACGTTTTCAAGTTTGAAATCCAGACAAAAAAAAGGTGACATTTACTTATGATTGCGTTGTTGTCACATTGGACTCTAATACTAATGGCAACGTTTTCGATTTCAAAGATTAAGGATGCGTGCATAATTTCACATGACTACGCAAACCCAGTGAAATGTAGATAACTTGTAATAAACAACTGAATTTTAAGGTTTAATATACACTCATTTCTATAGCTGTTGACAAATCCAATAACGTAGGTAATTATTGTTATAACCCTATTGGCGGCGCGAAAGGGTTAACTGTAGGCTCAGCTGACACACACGTGATCTCAGACAATGGAGAAGGGACAGTACTACGGTGACACGCCCAATAGGATCAATGTTATGGTCATGTGATCGGAAGCCTGAGTGGACTAGAGGCACAGTGTGGAAGAAGGCGGCGGTTCAAGACAGGACACGAAGGAGACCGGGACTGTTAGTCTGGCTATGAAGTCTGTCCTGGTTGAGTCCTCAAGTGTTATGTACGAGATAGAGACACGGAGGAGACCTGGACTGTTAGTCTGGCTATGAAGTCTGTCCTGGGTGAGTCCTCAAGTGTTATGTACGAGATAGAGACACAGAGGAGACCTGGACTGTTAGTCTGGCTATGAAGTCTGTCCTGGTTGAGTCCTCAAGTGTTATATACGAGATAGAGACAGTAGAGTTTTGTACGGTGATGTACAGAGTAACATTTTGGTTGTTGATTTGTTTGTTGCCAATTGTCTAGTATTGGCTGTTATCTACTTATTCACTCATTATTAAAGTACCAGATTAACTAGAGCTCTTGTTGTCAACTTCTTGATGCGTTAGATGTGCTGTGTTGTGTTTAGCAGTGTTTACAGAAGGCCCGATTAGGAGAGAGAACGTAACATTATAAACTAGATGTATTACCGCGCAACAAACAAACGAAAGAAAAGGACTTTTTAAAGGAGGCGGGGGTGACATCCTTAGCTGACCGCATCGGGTGACACCCACCATAGTGACGCCACTAATATTTACCATTATATTTAGTTAACACCTAGTGATGTGAACTCCTGACATGGCTTTGACTTGGACATTACCTTTTTTCTTCCAGGGATTAAGAAAGAAATTTAAATTTAATAAAAAGCAATCAGAATAACAGTGATTATAGACAATGCATCAAATGTTATACACAACAATGAAACTGCCTTGTACAGTACTTAAACTTTATGATTAGACTTCAAAACTCATGCCTCTGATTACAATAATGATCTCCAAAGGGTCATAACTGTACTTACAGACCAATGAAATCATCACATAGAAATCGTTATATCTTACAACCAAGATTCTATCAAGTGCTATATATTGTACTGTATACAAGTACAATCATCACACCTAGAATATGATAAAAGTTGTTTTTTTTTGCCTTGGAGGAAAAGTCCTTGCCAGCTATTTTTCGATTTGACATATGTGAGAGTTTCTTTGAACAAGCTTTATGTAATCAGATTACTACACTTAAAGAGACAAATAAAAATGCAGTTTTTTGGATTATGGGTGACTTCAACCTACCTGATATAAATTGGAAAACACTAACCATAGATAAACACCAAAACCTTAAGGACATAAATGAGCTTTTCATAGAAACTTTACACAACCTAAGTTTAGATCAAATCATTAAAAAGCCAACTAGATTAAACAACACATTAGATCTCTTCTTAACCAACAGACCTGGATTAGTAGTTGATTATGATATTATCCCTGGTCTATCAGACCATGAGATCATAAAAATACACAGTCAGATAAAAGCAGTAGCCAATACAAAAACCAAAAGAAAAATCTTACTCTGGAATAAATGTAACCTAACACAACTACACCAAGCTGCATTAAACTTTCAACAAACATTCTTATTAGAAAAAGACATTAACCAACCAGTCGATGACCTCTGGAATTTCATTAAAATCCATCTTAAAAGCATTATAGAAAATCATATACCAACTAAATACACATCAAACAAAATAAATAAATGCTGGTTTAATAATAGACTAAAGAAGCTTTGTAAACAGAAGGAAAACCTATATAGAAAATTTAAAGAAACCAAGGCAGAAAGAGTTTACAAAAAGTATATAAAAATTAAACACCTAACCCAAAAAGTAAGCAGACAGCTGCAGAGTGAATACATAAACAATGTAATATCTAAAGATAACAACAAAAACCTATGGTCATACATTAAGTCTAAGAAAATGGAAACAACAGGCATAGCGCCATTAAAAGATGAACATAACATAATACATAATGATAATGAAACTAAAGCAAACATCCTAAACAAATACTTTGCATCAGCATTCTCAGCCCCAGGAGACAAAGACATATTTCTTAATTTGAACCAAGTAGACAACATAGAAGATTTAGTAGTACAAGAAAATGGAATTCAAAAACTTTTAGCCAACACCAAACCAAATAAAGCGTCTGGACCTGATGGTATTCCAGCTAGATTACTCAATGAACTAAGCAATGAGCTAGCCCCAGTGTTCAAAATACTCTTTCAGGCATCGCTTAACCAGGGCAGAGTACCAAAGGACTGGAAAGAAGCTAATGTCACCCCCCTATTTAAAAAAGGAGAAAAATCTGATCCAGGAAACTACATACCAGTATCACTTACCAGCATCACATGTAAAATACTAGAACACATAATATGTAGCAACATCATAAACCACTTAGACAAACATAATGTCCTCACCCCATACCAACATGGCTTTAGGAAATATAGATCATGTGAAACACAACTAATAGGACTAATTGATGATTTCTCAAAAGGTTTAGATAATAGTGAACAAATAGATGCTATCTTACTAGATTTTTCCAAGGCTTTTGACAAAGTTCACCACCATAGTTTGCTTAAAAAATTAAAATATTTCGGCATTAACGGTCCACTGCATCAGTGGATTAAAGATTTTCTGATAGGGAGAGAACAAACTGTAATAATAAATGGCTCTAAATCAACACCAATAACAGTAAACTCAGGTGTACCTCAAGGAACAGTCTTGGGTCCACTACTATTTTTAATTTACATAAATGATTTACCAAATTGCATTAGTTCAGGAACAAAAGTCAGATTATTTGCAGACGATTGCATAATATATAGAACAATAAAAACAAAACAAGACACAGATATTTTACAAAGAGAATTAGATGAATTACAGAAATGGGAATCAAATTGGAGCATGTCTTTCCACCCAGAAAAATGTCAGTTGTTAAGAGTAACAAAAAAAATTAAACAAATTAATTCCACTTATCTTATTCATGGCAAACCAGTAACACAGACTAAAAACTCAAAATACCTAGGTGTTATAATAAATGAAAAACTGTCATGGAATCCACATATTGATGAAACTATAAAAAAATCCAACAAAGCATTAGGGTTTATTAAAAGAAATTTCTATAAATCAAATAAGAACATAAAACTAAAATGTTATTTAATCTTGGTTAGGCCAATAATAGAATATGCATCCACCGTGTGGGACCCCTCAACTCAAGAAAACATTAAGAAACTGGAACAAACACAAAATAGAGCAGTGAGATTCATAACAAACGAATATTCACATTTGACTAGGGTAACACCATTAGTAAAATCACTAAATTTAGAAAGCCTTCAGGACAGAAGACTCAAAAGTAAAGTAGCAATTATACATAAAACACTGAACCATAATCTTCAAATACAAAAAACAAAATTTAATAAAATACTCTGAAAGACACAAAAATAAAGGCACATTCCTCGTCCCATATGCTAGGACAAATTTGTACAAATACTCCTTCTTCCCTAGTGCTATTAGAGCATGGAATGGGTTGCCTGAGCTAGCCAGAAAAACCAGTGACTTGGCAGAATTTAAGTCATTGGTTAATATGCATGACTAAATGCATGACGCGTAGGACGTAATCATCTTCTTTTTTGAAGTAACGTCTGTATTATATAAGATAAGAAGAAGATAAGATAAGTTGAGTCAGGCGTCTTACTTCAAGTTCATGGACATCTTAGGGCTGACTTTGGCTTCTAAAAATCTGGTCTTTTACAAATGTGTACTTGGTTTATAATTTTTTTTAATGAAGATATGGCAATAATTGTTCTCAATGTTATTAATGAGGACATCATTAACATTTACATCATATTCTATAGATTACAGAGATGTTACCTCAAAAAAGAAGATAATTACATTCATCACATTTCTAGTAATTTATGTTAATCTGTGACTTAAACTCTGCTAAGTGGTTGGGTTTCCTGTAATGGCGGATTCAAGCCATTCCATTCTCTACTGGCACTAGGGAAGAAGAAGCACTTGTAGGACCTAGCCTATGGAGTAAGAAATGGGCCTCTATCATTGTGGATCTAAGTATTTGAGTAGGTTTGGCTGATCTAGTGGATGGCATGATATTTTTGAGAACAAAAAATTAATGAAGACCAAATTATTTAATAACAAAAACAAAAATATGTCCAGAATTATTTAGCATCATATCCATAAATTAACATTTATTATTGCATTTATTTAAAGTCTTTAAATTTGGTCCTGTTCTTTTACTACCTTCTTTTCATGTAAAAAACTGATTAATCCTATGTCATGTCTTCCACAAGTAGTGGACTTCAACAAAATGACTCTAAAACAAGCTCAGTCTTTTTCCTTGGCATTTCACAATAAACAGTAAGTTGGTATGTGAGTAGGATAATAATTATTTCTGGATCAGAGAGTAGAGTTCCTTTTATTTCTGGATCTGAGAGTAGAGTTCCTTTTATTTCTGGATCTGAGAGTAAAGTTCCTTTTATTTCTGGATCTAAGAGTAGAGTGCCTTTTATTTCTGGATCTGAGTGTATAGTAACTTTTATTTTTATCTCTGGATCTGAATGTGGTGTACCTTTTTTTGTGGAGCTTAGTGTGGTGTACCTTTCAATTTGCTTCTTTGATAGTATCTGTTCTATTTGGCTAATAGTCAAGTTTCTGTATCAGATGGTAGAAGCTACCAATGCTCAATGTTGCCCACCAGCATTGCCTATTATATATATCCCGCTTTACTTTTTATATAACTCCCATTATCCCTTCCACCTCAGTTAAAATAAAGACTTGTGTTAAAGTCTTTTGTCATCTTCTTATATTTCTTGAAATGTAAAAACTGTATTGATATGTTTTTTTTATTTGTTATTGTATCCATGTCTCATAAATATAATGTCTCCAAAATTAACCTGCTTGCACATCTTGCACTATTTATGGACTCATACAAAAAGTTTCAAAGTAAGCCTAGTTTTTGCTTCTTTCTTTTTTAATGAAAACCAGATATTACTAATAGCAAGCATGAGACAATTGGAGGCCCTAGGCATAGTGAATTTATTGGCCCAAATAAAGCAAAAAAAAATAATATGTGAAAAAAAAATTAGCAATTTATTAAAACATAGTGTACTCCATTAATAACATTGAGGACAATTATCGCCATATCTTCATTAAAAAACAATTTTTCAGAGTCCTGTGTGAGAACCCCACCAATTGGAGACACTAGGTGGTTGTCTAGTTTGCCTTTGCCTTAGGCCAACCCTGATGGTTGTTAATGTTAAGATAAGAAGAAGATAAAATGTTAAATCACCTTTGTAAAAAACAAAATATGCCTTAAGCTCATGAACTAGACATGGTTTGAATTTGTTTTATTTTTCTTTGTTTTAAATGTATTATTCTAATTGAAATGTGTTTTTGCTGAGAACTACAATGATGGGTAACAAAATCAGAAACAATGAGCTGAAGACCAAAATACTTCTGTTAATTTGGATCCAATCAGAGCTTAAAATACAATATTGGTTACAAATCTGATTTTTTTCTTCATTGGCTGCCTTCAGTCATAAATTGATTTTGGCTTATCTTTAGAAGCAGTTCTTGCTGTGGTTATTATGCCCTATTCTTGAGAGGCATTCTTGTCATATATATCACACATGAAAGTAGAATCTGACTATGTGTTAAGGCAATCATTATCAACTAACTTTTTCTTTTCAACAAAAAGAGAATTATTAAGTCAGAGGCCTTTTAGACATTGTTTGTAAATCATTGTATATACATAAATACATAAATATAGATATATATATTTCAGGGCTGAAGGCTACTCCATGATGGGCAGCCAATGTTATCACCAAGCCAGCATCTAACTGTTAACTCCTTGTTGGGGACATTGTGTGAGGAGTTGTTTAGCATTCATGGCACCAAGGTTACATTCAATTATTGGGACATGAATTAAAAGTTGTTTTTTTTTTCGATATATAAAACCTAAACATAGAATGGAAAAAAAAATTAAAAAAAAATATTTCTGAGAGTTTTAAGCCAAACAAATGTAAACTACAAACATTGAAATGACAATAGCTCCTTTGTACAACTTATAGAGTGTTTGTTTTTCTCTTATTTAGCTCATGAATGCTAGATTAAAAAAAAAACAATGGAACTAATTTTTTTTTTACTCCTTTTGAAAACATGTAAAACAAATAAAAGAAGCCGGTCTTCTCAAATAAGTTTTGTTTTCTTATTATGAGCATTCCTTTTTGATTGAAAGTAATTATTACTTATTGATTTAATGATAACATTCCCAATTTACTTAATGCTAAAAATCTCTATTTATTGACTGAAAGAGTTAACTAGAATAAACTTATTTGAATTACAAACTCATACAATTCTATTAATGATGAATAGAAAATGTTTAGCAAACAATTCATTATTGGTTGACTATTTCAGCTTTGTCCTTCAACCAGCATCAATGTGTGTGACTCCCAAGTGGTCTCTCTAGTGTGTACAAGCATTCGAGCAGAAAACAAGGTGACAAGATGGAGAAGGGTCAGTCCACTCCTAAAAGCAGCACATTATAATGAATACACGGGTGTTTGTGTACAACTTGTTGAATTTTTCACTCACATCTGATCTACTTTAGTCTCATGATGGGCTGCAAAAACTTAAGGCTTTTACTGGCTGAGTCAAGTCTTAGGCCCTGAATAGTTTCATGTAGTCTGGGCGTCATCATCAAGTTCAAGGTTAAAATATGGACAGTTGTCAGAAAACCCTCACCAGAGGTCATTTCTGGCTGGAGAGATTTTTTATAGAATGTAAGTACTACAGAACTGGCAAATATTCTAATGAAAAACTCTTTATATTAATAATGTGATTGGTAAAGCACAGTTCTACTAACTGATGCCTTTTCTTAATGATGACAATGTAATGTTGATTGTTGGGTATGCTCTTGTGGTTGAAGCTTTAGCAAATATGAGTTTATCTTTTTGACATTTTTTAAATAACATTTACAAGTGTTGTATTTTACAAGTTTTACAGTGTTATTATAGTTGTTTTTTAAACATTTGACTATTTCAATATTGTGTAAAATCACTTACATTGTAACAACTTATTGTGTTCAAAACATAAATTTGATGCCACATTGTGTTTTAAACACTGAAAGGCATTTTTTGTGATACAAGTCCTACAAAAAAAATATTTTTTTTAATTCAAACATTGTAGTATTCAGTACTGTGGAGTTCATTCTGTATGTTGAAGTACTTTCAAATAGACTTTGACTGTTTTTTATCAAAAGTATTATATTTTTGTTATTTGTATGCATATCTACTTTCTCTTGTATGTTTTGGCAATAACCCATTTATGCCAAGTGATCCATTATTGGAACACCGACCCCCTTGTTACTTATTTATATCCTACTTTTCAAGTCCACCACGGGAATGTGCTTTTTTTATTCAAATAAGCTTACATGGGATACCCCTTACATACAGTGGTAGTCACAGCATTACAGAGATTGGTGTTCTGCAACCTTGTAAAAAAGAAAACTCACAAAATTATTGGAAAACAACGGCTCCATCAGATCTAGGTCACGTCTGCGTGAAGTTGGCGACTGCTGTCAATCAAAACAAGAACAGAGCGGTACAAAAAACTCGTTCGTACCTTACTCGGTCAGACTCTATCAAGTCCACCCTTCGATAAAAAAACATGAAAAAGACCAAGATGCCTGTGTGTAGTCGCTGAATGAACACTATGTTTTATCTGTTGTATTTATGTGTATGTTTCTGTTGGTGTTGTCTTTATATGAGAAAAGAGTCTTTGTAATCACAACACATTGTGACATTTCCATAAGGATCAATAAAGCAGACTTAGTCTTTGTCTAAAACGGCATTGTTAGCTTATTACAAAAGACGAATGTATTTTCTAATACAAAATCTTAATTTTGACATTATGCTTATTCCTACCCAGACTATTCCCCCATCGCCATCCATTCCACAGAGGGTCCCGCAATTGTTATGACACTAGGAATTAAATATTTGGCCTGCATGCATAAAAACAGCACAAAAATATGCAGAAATGAGTGCCAGGATTTTCACCTTATGTAGGCCAATCATTTTTTCCTTCAATTTTTAGTGTTTGAAAAATAAATTTCTTACCTTAAAGAGATATTAATCCATACTAAGTCATATTTGTAACAATAATCCATGGAAAAAGAAAAGAATAAATATATCCAAACAATAAAAGAAATACACTTTAGAAACACTAACTGATGCGGATCATATCACATCTGCTTGCACAAGAACTAGCGACGAAAGTGAATCTTTTGAGAGACACGAGTAGAGCCCGACGTAACACAGTTTGAGACTTTCGGTTAACGAAAGGTTATGACACAATTGCTTGGCCAATCGTGTAGGATTATTGCGATGCATGTTTCGTTATAGCCAGCACTTGGCCTTATAATCAGAAAGATTACGATTACTAAGAAAAGAACGACAGTCCAGCGCACAAACTGCACAACCAGGCAGCCATCCCAAAAGAGATACAAGACACCGATAGCAAAGACAAACAGACACAAACACTCCTTTGTTCTCCTGGCAATCAAATCATTAAATAAGAACAATCTGATATAAACTTTGCCACAAGTAGATTATGAGTAAGTCTGGTGTGAATGTACACTTTGGTTTCTTATAGTTATAATGTTTTTAGTTTGCTGTAATGCACAAATTGTAAGACAAATTTCCGTACGGACAATAAAGATTATTATTATTATTATACAGTCTAATAGTTATAAGGCTTCGAAGACTAATTCTTATTTCAATCATATTCTTGTAAACCAGTGATTACCAAAATATGGCCCGCGGGCCAGATCCGGCCAACAAAGTGTTTTTCATTCGGCCCGCCAAAAAATGCAAGACAGAAAATCCCACTCCACCCCCCCCCCCGAAATGTTCAAGATGTATCTTTAGCTACGTTAGGGCCCTCACTTTTTTTTTCTAATGGATTACTATCAAGGCAATTAACATTTGTTCGTTCATGAGATCATCATCATCATCACTCCTTACAGTTCCTCATAGAACATAGGGCCTCGACAAAACACGCCACTCTCCACGGTCTCTAGCTAGATTTTTTATGGTTTCCCAGCTCTTCCCGGTCATCTCGGCTTCTTAAAGTACACTGCGTCGCCATGTTTTTTTTTTGGTCTTCCTCTGAGTCGTGTTCCCTGGAGGTTCCACTCTAAGGCCAGCCTAGCTCTGTTGCTGGTATCTTTTCTAAAGGTGTGACCAATCCATCTCCACTTCCTCTCTAAGATCTGCACTTCTTTATTTTTCTGTCCACTCATTTCCCACAGTTTGGTGTTTTCTACTTTGTTGTACCAGTGTATGTTTAGGATATTTCTCAGGCATCTTTTGATGTAGGTCTGTATTTTTATTGTTGTGGCTTCAGTTGTTCTCCATATTTCAGAACCATACAGTAGGACAGCCTTGACATTAGAATTTAAGATTCTTAGTTTAATCTTGTTTGAGATGTGAGGAGATTTCCAGGTTGGTTTTAGCTGTGTAAATGTCTGAGACGGTAGATTTATATGGCGTTTATTGTCTTCATCCGTTCCACCTGATATACTGACTACACTCCAAATGTGTATAAAATTTTTTTGGTCTATTGTCTGAGGATCATGAAATGGCAATATAGAATCTACTTGGAAAAGTGAACAGAGCTTTACTTTCTTGTAGAACATGATACCATTGCTATTAAAACAATAATAACAAAATGTAAACAGAACTTACGCCATTTGTTTTAAGCGTAAGGAGAAAAAAATGTAAATATCCCAATAATTCCATATAAGTACTAGATAATTGGGTCTGAAAGAAAAAAAAAGTTTAGTCTTACCAACTCTATCTTAATTTTTTGTACTAATAGTATTTCAGCTCTATTTCTCAAATATATATTAAAAAAAATATATTTAAAGCTTTCACTGCTCTAGTCATGTTTTTAATTTAATGTGTTGCTATGAACACACAATTACATGTAATTGTCACGATCCACCTCACTTCATAGTCTTGGCTCTGTTCATCTAGCAATGATTCTCACGTTTGGTGCGAGTAGTTACTTTAAATAATAACTCATTACTTTAAACTAATATGACTTTACTTTATATAACAACATATATATATATATAAAACTCGTGAATTCAACTCTGAACTAAAACTAATAATTAAAAATGTATTTAAGGCATCAATGGCTTCTTTAAATCAAGTAATAAATGCAATACGTGATTGATTAATTAAATACTCTATGACTGCTGAATGGTAAAATACTACAATAGAAATACATGTAGAATGAATAGCATAAAACAACAACAAATGTATTACACATGTATTACTAATTTAGTTCAAATGTATTACAAATGTCTTACCAATGTCTCACCAATGTCTTACAAATGTACTACAAATGTATTACACATGTATTACTAATTTAATACAAAAGCTTTACAAAAGTGATACAAATGTATTACAAATGTCTTACAAATGTATGACAAATGTCTTACAAATGTATTACAAATGTATTACAAATGTCTTACCAATGTCATAAGGCTCCTCTATGTTTGTCATGAGTAGTCATTGTGATAGTAAGTGTAAGTGTTTTGAATGGCTGGTAGTGCAGTGTGTGTGCCTGTGTATGAAATGACCAGTGGACCTTGAGTGTACATGGTTGAGTGAACAGCAGTGTGTCTGGACTGTGTGTAAAAGGAAGTCAGTTTTAGAGAACAAGTGGCTGGAGTAAAGAACATAAATAGAGACTCATAAAATCTTTGTGTTTATTGAAGCTCATGTTGTTGTAGTGTACCAATGATAATCACCCCTCCCCCTTTCTCTACTCACCTTGTATTATCTTAGAACTTGAATAGATTCTAGTTCTTCTTATTTGCATAGTTTTCTATTTTCAATGATCTACCATGGCTTGGCTAAATCTGCACCCGTCACCGAACTGCTTTGTATTTCTACCTCCTGTGCCTTCCATCCTATATACAGCTGTTTACAATTAGTCGGTAGTCGCGATAAGTTGTGACATTGTTTGAAGAGTTCGTTCCTCCTCCTCCTCCTCCTCCTCCTCCTCTACTAGTAACGAAACTCCCCCTCCCTCCCCTCCAAATTTTCTCTCTTAAAGTTTTTTTTCCTTTAGCGTTTGCGCACAAAGGTGCCAACATGTGGCGGGTGAGAAAGGGAAATATTAGTGCCGGACTTTAATAAGTGGAGGCCCCGAGCTGGAATTTTGTGATGCTCCTCATCTCGTCAAGCTTGAATGTAAAGGCACTTCATAATTTGCTGAGACTCTCTATGTTTAACTGCTTCTTTACTATTAAGTCTTCTATCCTGAAGGCTTTCTAAACTTAGGGATTTACTAATGGTGTTACTCCAGTCAAATGTGAATATTCGTTTGTTATCAATCTCAATGCTCTATTTTGTGTCTGTTCCGGTTTCTTAATTTTTTTCTTGAGTTGAGGAGTCTCAAATAGAGGATGCATATTTTATTTTTAGCCTAACTAATGTTAAATAACATTTTAATTGTATGTTCTAATTTGGAAAAAAAGATGTGTCTGACTTTAGAACCAGTTAACTCGGGCTCCAAATAACGAGACATTTTATATAAATGAACAATACATAAAAAATGAATCTGTACAGTTGGCAGTACAAAATGTCTGTCACCGCTGTATCGAACCTGTACTGGAATATCTGTATTGTCATTAACTCTGCTGCCCATAACTGACCCGAATTGACTTGACCCTGACACAGTCTTTCTTTCCTTTCTATTTGGTTTACCAAGCCGCCTCCAACAGTCAGTCCGCTTGAAGTCCACAGGCCTGTGTAACCTGTGTCACACATGGATAGCCCGACTCGCGTCACTAGTTCAGTTACAACAATGTTTTATAACAATTCAAAGCATGTCATAATTCTGAACAATAGGATCTCATGTCTCTTAGTTTTCTTCTTATCTCTTCATAACTAATGTATGAGTATGTATCACATTTGTTTCAGCACCTAGCTTCAACTCTATGTTTACGTTTACAGCATTATTGCTGGTACCCACTGAAGCTTCTACATGTAATGTGTTTATGTTGTCCACTTGTCTTTGTGAGAGATATACAATTAGATAGAGCATTCGTTTGTCTAATACATGCCTAACGGCTGTCTGTGTCGGCTCTATCAAAGTTGTTGGTGAACGGATGCTGCGAGGGTGGGGCTAGCTGGGGCTGGTAACCTTTGACCACTTGGGTGGTAATTTGCAAAAGGGCGAAATGACTCTGGATCAGAAGAATTGTTTGTTTTTTTTGGACCTTCCGATGGTCTAGAGGTTAGTTTCGCTTGGTGCGTTATCGCTAGGCGGTGGTGTCGGAACCAGATTGACAGGATCGACCCTCGGTCAGCGATTGCCCTTATTTTCGTTGCATTTTAATTCACTACTATCTCCCTTAAAAACTTGGTCCCTGGTGCTGTGATTCATTTCTGTTTAATATATGTAGGTATCATTTGTTTCAGCACCTAGATTCAACTCTATGTTTACTTATAGATAGAATGTATAAAGCGTTTCGAAAAGGGGTGGGTGGGCGTTATGTGCTGACAAATGGAAATAAAAAGGAGGGAAGCGCTTTGACATTTTTTTTCTTTTTTTCCAGGTACGAGAAATCTGTTGTACTGCTATTTAAGTTACTAATTCATACATTTGTATTAATCAGGAATCTACAACGAAACATTTATCTATGGAAATGTAATATATACAGACATTTTGTTTAACAAAGGCGTAAACAACAAACATTCATTATACATCTATTTCTGAGAGTATACTACACACTTTCATTTAGGAAAGAAAAACTATGAAAAACTTGCTTTAAGAGTATACGGTGGTATAGGAGAAGCTTTTTTTTAAATTAAATAATTTTGTTATACTTTTTACAATTTTAAGAATGCAGAATCAAATATTGTAAGATATTCCGATTTCATTGTTGTAAAAGATACAATTTAATTGGCATCAGTGAAACTCAATTTAGCGCCCGTGACAAAGTTTAGTTTATCTCCAGACTCACAAATATTATTTTTAAAAAATAGATATAATAGAATTAACAAATTATTGTTTAATTTCTCTTATTGTAAACAAGAAGTGTTGAACCCGACTAGTGAAAGTCTAGTAAAAAAAAAAATAATACAAAAAGTAAAGCACCCTTTTCAGACCTTACGATCTATATAGCAGATGATTTAAAGATCTAGTGTTTCTGTTGCTCATGATTAACGAGGGTGTCATGCGGCCAGCACAACGAACAACCGCCTTTCCCAAACTAATGTCAAGTGCACATTAGAGGTGGGTGGACTTACAGGCAAGCTTGAAGGAAAATGTCGTGACAGAAGTGCCTTTATTAAGCGCTACTAACATCATGGGCATAGCGGAAAAATAGCTGGCAGAATATTACTTAACAAAAAAGACAACTGGAGAGCTCTAATGAAGGCCGATGGATACACGTTTGATCCAATACAAAAGCCCTTCTAGACAACAGGTGCAGAAGACGTGTTGTTATTCTATTTCAAACGGGGTCGTCCTATTCGCTTCGCCTAGGGTTCCTGTTGACCTAAGGCAGGCCCTGTTCAAACCCCACAGATTTTATTTTTTTTAATGGATTGAAACATAGACATTTTTATTATAACCTAAAAAGTCTTTTTTTTTTAAGTGTGTAATAACAAATAAGGATTTGAGTGTAGGTTTGTAGAGAGGTTGATTTTATATTGTCTGCTCAAATCATAACATTTTAGCTTGCATTTTTTAGAGTGGACTGCAAGTCATCGTAGAGCCCTATTGATATTTTGATCTTATTTTAAATCTCCTTGTTTTTGATGCAGTCCTTACAAATGATGTCTAGAATCTTTCTATATCGTCTCAATTCCATCTTTAGTATCCTCCTCTCTAGTTTTACAGTCAGTGTCCAAGATTGACAAGCATATAAGAATGTGACCGTTACCAGGGAGCACATCCGTCTGATTTAAGTGACAAGGTCTATGTCTTAATCTTTCCCAATTTTTACAAAGCTTCTCTCAATTCACTCTATCTGATTTGTGTGTGGTAAAAGTGTGTACACGTTATTTCTGCGGCATCCAGCTGAAATATTGCGCAATTACTTTTTTTTTGTACCAGACAGCACAAGGATCAATAAAAAACAACTACTAAACCAATTAGTTAATTAACTATTGGTAATAATTTATTTTGTTTGGTATCTCGACCTAGAGAAACAAATTGTACTTGACTGAAGGGATAATAATCTTAATTAGTGCCCTTTAAATGTCGTCTTTCTAAATTGTAATGAACAACATGCAATTTTCTCTAGTCAAAAGTACCCCACTAGCAGAGTGATTATCATGTCGACCCGAGGAGGCGAGAGCCAGGAGTTCGCATTCATGCCTCTCCCTCCCCCTTTAAAAGAAAATGTCAATGCTTTTAAAAGCTAATATGATAAAATCAACCCAGACATCCCTTTCTTTCTTAATAAGTGATAGAGTCAAAGCTAAAAACACGAACTTTCGCTAAACAAAAAAACTTGGTAAATAAATATTTCTAATCACACAGATTTATTATTGTTAGTCTAGATATATTACAAATGTAATTACATGACTGATGCAAACTAATTAATACATTACACTTCATTTAAGTTTTGTGATTAGGTTTTTCTCTTTTTGGTTACGTGTTCATCTTTATCCAATCATTGACAAGTTTGTTTGTTTTTACTTTTGATGATACAGAAGACGAAGCCCAGAGAACTGGTTCAAACGTATCTTTACAACTAAGCTAAAACTTTTTTAGTCATATTGTAAACTAAGCATTTTAATACATTTCTAATACATGTTTAACGTATTTAATTAATTTACTAGTTTTTATTCATAATTTCGAAATTGTGGTGGAGTGGTAAAGCTCTTGGCTTCCGAACAGGGGTCCCGGGTTCAAATCCTGAGGCAAAACTGTGATTTTTACTTTGTGGATCTTAAGGCATCTCTGAGTCTACCGATCTCTAATGGGTTCCTAACATTAGCTGGCTATAACTAAAGGTGGTTGGTTGTTGTGCTGGCCACATGACACCATTGTTAACGTGGGCCACAGAAACAGATAACCTATATTTCATCTGCCCCGTAGATCACAAGGTCTAAACTTTACTTGTATTAATATTTTCAATATTATAGTCTGTGGTATGCGCTCTAGACTGTCGTTCGATGGTCTTGATGGTCCTGGATTCAAAAGATGTCATTGGCGTAGCTAGGGTGGGTGGAGTGGAATCATCTTTAATAATCTCCTCAGGCCCTTACTTGAGAGAGGTCCCAAATGAGTGTCCGAAATTAGTTTTTACATTAACTATTACGCCATTTATCTCATTTCATGATGGTGAATGTCAAAACGCAGGGGCCTCAACATTCCTAACTACGCCACTTAAAGATGTAAATATTTACAAATATGGAGTAACATCTGAAACATAAAAAACATTTTAAAGTCTTCTTTGAAGTAAAAGTTAGCACAATGCTGGAAGGCAAATGAAAAGCACGGTAGCTAAGCTGGTCTGATTGCTGAACGACAATATAATTATTTCCGTGAAATAGATCCTTATTACCATACATGTTTTATTTTTGAACAAATAACCGATTTGCTACTGACTACTGTCATAAAAGGGAAACTACTGTACGCTTTGAATATTTGTAATCAAACTACAGTTTCATCCGGTAAGTTCTCTCAGTTAGTGGGATTGAGATGATTGTGCAATGTATTTAGTTATAAAACGTTTATCTGTCAATCTTATGGTGTTTGGACTGGCGGTGGCTAAGTGATAAATTTCTTTGCTTCCCGGGTTCGAATCCTGGAATTTTGAATCATAAATCTGGAATCTTAAAGCCGACTCGAAGTCACCCAGCTCTAATTGATAGGTCTATTTAATGTTTGTTGAGAAAAGTAAAGGCAGTTGGTCGTTGTGCTAGCCACTTGACACCCTCATTAACCCTGACCGCAGAAACAGATGACATTTACATGACTTTCCCCATAGATCGTAAGGTCTTAAAGGGAACTTTACTTTTACATACTTCTGTATAGACCAAGTTCTTGCAGTACTGTCAAGCATCAAAGGTTCTTGTGAAAATCTTGTAGAAATACGTGAGCTTTAACCAACCCATACACCATTGCAGTAGTCATTCAATGACTCTTCTAGTTATGTAAATGTCGTTTTAAATGTAGAAATACGTTCAGGTAATAGTATAATCCCGTAAGGATCAACACAACATTCTTGGTCTTGAGTTTTGGATATTGAAATTTAGTGGGTGTTGTTTGGTTTTAATAGATTCTTTAATACCATAAACTAATTATCACAAATTTAATTGTTTGTTTTGTTACCAACATTGCCTGGCCGTAAACATATTTTTAATTTCACTTTTAAAATTTAATGCAAAAATTAAATATAAGATTTAGTAGATACAAGAAAAGACAACTGGAATTTTCTTATTCACGTTTGTATTTATTTCAGTTATGTCCCTTGAAAAATAAAACATGGCTGCTTGTTTAAAAGAATAATGTCGAACTCCACACTAGCTTTTTTTAAATGCATTTTTTTTTAGAACTGACAATTTTTTGTATTTGAAATGTTTGCAAACTTTTAATTATTGCATTTTAATTAAAAAAAACAACAACATAAGAACTACATCTAATAATTTGTTCCATAAACCTGATCGTCGAGAGCAAGTTCTAGATCTACACTTGGTCGATTTTGTTTTTATTTTAACATGTTCCAATTATTGTAAATGTAAATACAAACAACAACATGGATAAAAAAAGGAAAAAAAACATTGTAAATTTAAAGATAACATACACACTTTATTTACATAACTCTACACTAAAGAGACATTTGAGTTTAAGGTTCAGAATGTCAAGGGTTCTCAAAGACATCTTCATGGTGGAGCTGGACAACTCACAAGGGAAACAACTCACAAGACATAACCAGCTCCGCTGTAATTTAATCCAGACTTGAGACTTCCACTGTGGACAAGATGAGACCAAGTCCAGTAGTCACTATACACCAGACAGTAGACATGTGCTCCACTACTTCCTGGACATGTACAAGTTGTATAAGTAAACTTAGATCCACCATCCACCTTTAGTCTGTCCTTCCATTGACCAACACTGACCTGTTTAGAACATCCATGAGGATGTGACACTATAAAGGTCAACTTGGATGGAGAGCTAGAGTCTAGGTATTTGTTCCAGACTTTCCCCCAGACCTTTAGAAAATGTTCAAACATGTCCCACAGTTTCTTTCCTAAAGTTTTATCACATGTCACACATTTCAACTCACACCTGTCATCCTCAATGTTTACATCATAGACACTGACCTTATCAACACTGACCACTGGACTGTTATTTCTATTATAAAACAATCTCAAGGTTGTGTGGTTTGCCTCAATGTCATCAAAAACCACATGTGTGGCTGTGTACACTGTTCAGGCTTCCGTACTGCGTTGATGCTTGTAGATAGATCTAGTGTAGATCTACGTTTGACGGGAGGTAATACCGAACTCAAAACTACTTCAGTAACACCGGCGAAAAGCCGAAACAAACAAAATATGTAGTCGACGCTGATGCTGTTTACAAATCCATTTAATAATTAAGAAGGGAATCGTCCTATGTCAGCTATGTCCGTAAATCCGTATCTATATTCTACTGCTCTACACAAAGCATCCTCTTTCTAGCGTCACTAAGAGCGTTCTTGTTTTTTAAAGATCTGTCACGTCATTTGTCGCTAAGTAAAACTTTACCCTTATTCCCGAAACAAATAACTAATTCCTAATCATGTCATAACAACTCCTCCCCCTCCCGTTAAAAAAAAATTGCCAGTCAATTTTTTATCTACTGTCTTAGTCTTACATTGTGCAAGGGCCAAAATGTAGGGAAACATAAAAGACAACACAACTTGAGTCTTGATTTCGGTTTCAACTTCTTCATCATTGTCCCCAAACTCAAGTTGATCTGAACACCTATTTCCCTCAAATGTCACAAAGTGATACTGTCCAATGTGATGTGCCATAGGTGACCGCCGACATAGTCCGTATATCCATACTTTATCACATCACATTCCAGAGGTTCCACCACTTTCCCTCACACGTCAGGACAGACATTTTACCTAATATGACAAATTAACATTTATCAATAATCGTTCTCCCACTATACACCTAACGTTCGTTCGGGCATCTACAAGTGTATTTTATTTCCTCTCTCCACTTACTTGTCCCAGCGCGACCTAACTCTTTACTGATGTATGATCATGATCAACAACAAGGAATAACTTATAAAACTTACTTTCCCTTGATATCAATACCTCGTCGCCTTATAAATGCCCTATCTATTCATACCTCCATACATATTAATATTCATACATAATAAATTACTAACATGAGTCAATCTAATACTAACTAATACTACAACAACATAATACCCATCTGATTATGACTACTAGCCAAATCAATTAATTAAGAATAAACAATAAAATAAAATCCAACTTATTTACACTACGGTTGTATCGTGTTATGTTTCACAGACTATCTACACGACCCATACATTTGTTCTCTCCAACTGGAGTTAACATCTCTTCTTACACCACTATAGCCCGCGTGTGTCCTTCTTCCTCTGTATGACGTGCGCTTACCGCTACCACAGTCATCGCTTCTATCATCAATGTCGGATACAGACCTGTGCCTCCTATCCGAACTCGCAATCTTCTGTTCAGATTGTTCTGCCCTACTCCAACAGTCTTTAGCGATGTGCCCATGTTTATGGCAGTTAAAACAAATTCTGTCCTTTCTAGGTTTGTTTCGCCTCATGTTGCCATACCTGTTTGTCCAACTTCTAACCTGTTTGTCAGAAGCGTATCTGACACCTGCTACATTTCCAAGTAAAACATCTCTAGATAACCTCGGCATGGCTACCCCTTCACAATACCCTGTGTACAATGGAGATCGAAGGAACACTTTGCACGCTTCGAACCTCTTAACTGCGCCGTCTGCCAATCTGACTGATTTGGTATAGCCTAAATAATCATTCGACTTAACTAATCCCCCTCTGATCGCGAGTGTACTGCTAGCTGTGTCCCGGATCACATTTACCTGTTTATTATTTATCGTGCCCGGATATAATTTAAATCTATCTTCCCCACAATCAACGTAGTTAATTTCTTCATCTGGTTCACTATCTCCATTATCCTGTTCCCTACCTTGAATGTTCCTCACAAAATTAACCCTATCTGGTGGCCGATTATCCCTCTCTTGTCTACGGTTTCCTTGATTACCTCTCCTATCACTAGTGCCACTATTATCCTGTGTATTCCCATTGCCAGCTCCATTCCCTCTATGTTTTTTACATTGGTATGCCATGTGTCCCTTTTCCTGACAGTTAAAACAAGTAACCTCCCTAAGGTTTCTATCACCCACTTTAGGTCTATCTATTCTCCTATCATAACTTTCCCTGCCATTGTTTTCATTTTCCCAGGATCTATCCTTTATGCCATCATAACTATCCCGACCATTGTTCCCACGTTCCCTGGACCTACCATTTCCCTACCATAGGTGTCCCTATCACTAACATCATTCCTTCTACAATACTCCCTATCATTGCTATCATTTCCCTTTACATAATTTACCAGGTCAATAACCTTTTTGTGGTCTCTAACTGAAAGTGGGTTGTTTGGATAAGCATTCTTAAAGATCCTAATAATTTCTACCAAGTCTTCAATTACCTTAGGGTTTCTCTCTTTTATAAAAGACTGTAGCTGAGGGTCGCATTTATTGATGAAATTGTCAATTAGAATAAAGTTCTTCAACCCCTCGTAGGTGTTCTCCACATTCTCGAATCCGAGCCATTTAGTGAAGAAGTCCTTCTCTGAGTTGATAGTTGTTTGTGGATCAACTTGGCTGGATGGAGTGTTTTCGTAATACTTCTTTCGGAATGTTGCCGCGTTGTGCCCGTATGCGTTTAGCAGTTCCTTCTTTAGCACCTGATAGCTATTTTGAATCGAGTGATCGTGGTTCTGGCAAATCGTGAGGGCTTTCCCATGTACGAAGTCCAACAAGATTTCGGACCACTCCCTCTCTTGGACATTAAACTTTGCTAGTTTAATTTCAAAGCGTTTCAGATAGTCGCCGATGTCGTCCTTCTCTTCCGCAAAAGGTTGTATTTTCTTTTTCATCCATGCGGCGCTACCATGGCTTTCTATATTGGCGCTATTGTTGCTGTTCCCTTCAATGGGCACACTTACACCAGCCTCTATCCTCATCTGCTCAACTTGAATTCTCACTTTTCTGTCCGCCTCTTCTTTCTTCTCCCTCTCGATGCGTTCCGCTTCTCTGACTTTTTCCCGTTCTACACGGTCTGCCTCTTCTTTTTCTTTTTCTCTGGCTCTTTCAGTTTCTCTGACTCGTTCCCGCTCTCTGCGATCTGCTTCTTCTTTTTCCTTTTCTCTGGCCTTTTCCGCTTCTCTAACCTTCTCTCTCTCTAGGCGTTCTTCTTCTCTAATTCTCTCCTTCTCCAAGCGCTCTGCTTCCCTAATTCTCTCCTTCTCCAAGCGCTCTACTTCCCTAATTCTCTCCTTCTCCAAGCGCTCTGCTTCCCTAATTATCTCCTTCTCCAAGCGCTCTGCTTCCGCCGCCACCATCTGCTGCACATAGGCAGTTAGTTCTTTGCCTCGCAGTTCTAATTCTGTCTTGGCTTCATGGATTAGCTTTTTTCTAAATTCTTCTAGGTCGTAACCTGAAGTAGTTGCCATATTCCTTAATTGTTACTTTATCCTACGTTATGGTACCTCTTATACCAACAAACAAAACCCTTGGCGTCTAACTACCAACTTAGACTAATAACCACTTCTACCCTTTCTCAAGATACACTTAGTATCCTTGGTACAAGTGTGTAGGCTACACTTTGACCCGACTGAATACGCTGTGCGACCCACGCACCCTCAACCGACAACGTGTTACTCAACACGAGTGGCCGGTAAATAGACCAACCTGTCTATTTACAAATACCAAAATTACAACTGGGCAATCAGGCTTCACCTCGATTGTTCCCCAGATCTAGTCTAGATTACGCTAGATCTTAGTTAGTTACTTCTTACCTGCTTTCACAGCCAGGAGTGTATATAACTTACACCTCATACAAATAACTATGAAAATAACCTTAAATACGATAAACACCAAACTATAGATCTAGTTCTAATGAATGAGACTTTCGTCTGACAGTAAGACTTAAGACGGGAGTATTGCAAACAATTAATACATGACGTTACTAACAAATGCTTAACTAAATGATTCACACTCACATACAGGACGCATTAACAGCTAAACATATATATGGACCTCTTGCTAGATTACACCTAATTTTAAGGATATCCCCAATCCAACACGATTTAACCTGGTAGTGATAATCTAGCGAGAGTCACTTCCCTACAGACTCTAATTATTCTAAGGAGAAAGTAGTTAAATAACACTTGACTTATCTGTCTAAGAAGCGGTGATAACTCCACAGTCAGTATCGGGTCCACTCTTTCTACGCTAATGTCTGTCCCGGCGGCAAGGCTCACGGCAATGTCTTCCCTAGCGGTGAGACAAGAACAACGAACGTTTCGGCTCTCCAAGGTCCTCCGGTACTGGTCTGCAATGGCTCCGGTTCTTCGGTGGTACGGCGTCTGGTTCTGGTGTTCACGGTGATCTGTCGTCTGGCTCCGGTTCGTCGGTGGCGTAGAGTCTGGTTCCGGCTGCTGGTTCCGACGCAGGTACGGTGGTTCCAGGTGGTCGTCTGTCCAAAGTGAACCTGTAACGGTCCAACTATTAACACAGCGACAAAGTCAAAGTCCAGTGCTAAACTACCGGCTATCTGGCTATCTAACGTGTAGCACAGAATTCAGCCGAGCTGTAGATCAAATTAGCACTACTGTACTTAAGTGCCGTAAGCAGTACGATGTCTCCTACGTCAAAAGTTCTTTGGCGTGACCCCAACGGTCGATCTTGGCCTTGCAGACGGTGACCTTCACGTTCGTTCTCACTATGCCGGGCAGGCGATATCTCTTCAGTACGGAATCGACAGGACGGTTTTCTTCCCTCCACAAAACTATAGCCTTCTCGATAGAAGCTTCAATACAATGCCACAAGTATGGGCACTTACAAATCACAACTGTAGATCTAGATCTATATTTCGTTACCTCCTAGTTCTACGAGTCCAGGATCTTACTGGCTTTCCTTCGCCGACGTGGCCGTATAATCAGGGTCTAGCTGCAGACTAGGCCGATGACGTTAACTTCTGCCTACTCCTAACAGAGGGCTTCTATTCTTCTTGATGTTGCTGCCAGTAAGCTCCGAGTCGGGGGTCGCCACGTTGTTCAGGCTTCCGTACGGCGTTGATGCTTGTAGATAGATCTAGTGTAGATCTACGTTTGACGGGAGGTAATACCGAACTCAAAACTACTTCAGTAACACCGGCGAAAAGCCGAAACAAACAAAATATGTAGTCGACGCTGATGCTGTTTACAAATCCATTTAATAATTAAGAAGGGAATCGTCCTATGTCAGCTATGTCCGTAAATCCGTATCTATATTCTACTGCTCTACACAAAGCATCCTCTTTCTAGCGTCACTAAGAGCGTTCTTGTTTTTTAAAGATCTGTCACGTCATTTGTCGCTAAGTAAAACTTTACCCTTATTCCCGAAACAAATAACTAATTCCTAATCATGTCATAACAACACATAAAACTCCCACCACACATTGCTGGGTGAGTTTGAACCTTCACATTTTCTACACCAACACTTTGTGTAGGCAGTACGTCCATAACCTCCATCTTGTGTGACTCCATCTTGAAACTTGTTTAAATTCTTTACACTTCCACTTCCTGTCCTCAAGTTTCTTCTCTCACTCTTGTTAGAAAATGGATATGGTTGAGTTGTCTCTGGCCAAAACTTTGGTCTGTCTGGACTTGACATTCTAACATCAACTCTAACTGTGAGGTCAGCTGTAACTTTAATGAGTTCATACAACTCATTGTCTTGATGATCTTCAGGTAAATGTTTCAAGGTGAATGTCTTAACAGGTATAAACTGGCTATGACCTTGATTCTTCTTACAGTCACCTCGATGTTTGTGTAGATCAGCTTCTCCACCTTCTGACTCCTGAGTTTCATGATCACCTGGAGAACAAGGAAATAAACTTGATCCAATGTTTACAATACAATGTACAGTATTGAGTATATCGAGAGATATCTATAAATAGGTCAAGTCTAACCCATGTGTTGATTACAAAATTTTATACACTAAAAATTAAACTCAAATGTTACCAATTAGTGGACCATCAACATCATCTGACTGGACTTTGGACTGGTCACTGATGAAAGGATGAGGATCTGAAAGGATGAAAGTCAAATAACTATTTTATATATTCTTTTCTTTTATTATTATTAGAAAATAGACTTATACAAAAACCTTTCTCTATCTAAACATTAACAAATCAAAACTTTACCTGTATCTTGATCCTCATCTCCAAGACTGGATGAGTCTGCTAGGTCAATCTGATCCTTTTGACAAACTGAAATGGTTTAAACACATGTGGCAGTCAGTTTTTTTTTTTTTTACATTTGTACATAGAGAAAAAACTAAATATTTAAAATATAGTTCCAGTAGCTGACCATAGACCTAACAATGCAACAATTTGAATTTGACATGCTACTTATTATTGTGCTAAATTCAAGTAAAAAAATTGATAATAAAATAAAACCATAAAACTAGTTTTAAATTTAGGTATTGTTTCACTTTGATTTCATACCATGAAGTCCACAGGTGTCTTGAGGAAAACAAAGGTTTGTACTGCTCTGGAAATTAGAAATAATTATGAATATAAAGTTGTTTTCATTTATTTAATATATATAAACCAATTTACATCATTGAAATATTCTCAGATGAATCTAATTTTTTTTGTTTGGTTAAATTGTTTAAACTTAGAGTAATTGCATTTTTGTCTTGCACTTAGATTGAATGTGATACATGTGAAATGATTTATAATATTATCTAGTAGATTTTAATTATTTGTTTTAAACAGTTATTTACAATTTTAGAACTAGTCTAGATCTAGTAGGCCTACTTTTTGTTTATCTATTAGATCTAGAATTTTAGGTTTTTATATAGATGCATTAACTTTTGTTTAAATCTAAGTAGGCCTATATCTAAACTCTAAAGATGGATATGTCAATAGAGTAGATCTAGTATGAATTAAATTATTAATATAGATCTAGACTAGAAGCTAATGTGAATTTAGATGTTGATCTAGATGTTCTACATTACCTAAGATCTAATGAGCTACAGTAGCTTAGATCTAAACCAGACCAGATTAAAATCTAACCAGTTTAGATTACATTATTTAAATAGTACAGATGTAACTTTAAAAAGAAGATAATTATGTTCCATGCATTTCATGTGTCAAACTAGTCGTTCATGTTAATCATTGACTTAAACAATGCTAAGTCTTTGGTTTTCTGGCTAATTCAGGCAACCCATTCCATTCTTTATTAGCATTAGGGAAGGAGCACATGTACGAATTTGTTCTAAGTTAAAAGTAATGCATTGTGACTATACAGTAAAGCACTTGGCTTCTAAACAAGGTTTCCTGGTTCCAATCCTAGTGAAGACTGGGATTTTTTAGTTACATATTATGAATGCAAGGCCAGAAAGGAATACATTTTACAAGAAATACAATTCTCTTAACACTAGAATTATCTATAGGCCTATACTGGTTATAAATCTAGTAGAATGTTATCTAAACCTATATCTATCATAATATCATCTATAAATTGATAAGATAGGAGACATCTAGATCTATTTTAAAATCGAAGCCTATAATCTAATTTAGATATTTCTAGAATTAAATGTTGTTTATAATATTTAATACTGAATCTAGACATTTATAGATCGATAAAATAGAGGTTAATTAATTCTACTCTAATTCTAGATCAAGGCTCTAGACAAGCTAATCTAGAAAAGAAAGAAGAAGAATGGATTTATCGGCTGCAGTTATCGTTAATCGTAATCGACACATTTATTTACGCTTAAAAATCAAATCTCTATAAAAATATGGACGAATACAATAGTAATTAGACAAAAAGTATAAATCTGGATTTAGTTAAGATTTTTAAAACATATATACATATGCTCATTTATTAGTGATAGACTATTTTTTACAAACACCATTAACATTTTTTATAAAAATAATAGATCTACCAATACTCCTAGTTTTAGATTCGAATAATTGAATTAAATTTCAACTAAAAGTAATCGCATTCATGTAAACCCAGATTTTTCTGCACTTTAAAATAGCAATTTTAATTCTACATGTTATTGTCTTTATTAGTATCATTATTGTTATTATATTAGAAACGGAGTAGTTATCATTCTCATGCACTTCCATGGACGGTCAAGCTTCGTTAGGAGAAACAAAATTCATTGATGATTGTATAAATGACAATAAATGTTTAATTTTTCATTAAAACCTACCTGGCATGTCAAGGATGAGCGTGAAGTGAAGAAAAAAGTATGAGATGAAACAAAAAGTTGTTTGTACATGTTTGATATTCTACTTCCTAGTTAAAACCTCACACAGGACGACGGGAAAGGGTAGCGGGTGGAATGCTCTTATGGATTGTTTCTTTGCTAGGTGTGTGTGTGTTGTTGTTTTTTTAAACATAATGGCGCGCTGTTTCTAAGGACGCGCTACGTTGTCGTCATTGTTTCATTTTGTATGCATAATCATCATTTATGTTTGAGTTTTATGTTTTTGGCACATCAGCACAATTTAGGCCATGTCGTGCCAATAATCTTTCAAGGATTTATTTCATATTTTTTCATAGACTAATTAAACCTTTAATATTGACACTCTCGTTGTTAACTATTATATGTCATTACTTATTGACACTCTCGTAGTTAACTAATATACGTCATTACTTATTGACACTCTCGTTGTTAACTAATATATGTCATTACTTATTGACACTCTCGTAGTTAACTAACATATGTCATTACTTATTGACACTCTCGTTGTTAACTAATATACTTTAACACATTGCCATTACTTGTTCTGTAAAAAGTTACTTAATATATGAACTGATTGAATGTAAAGGTGCCTGAGAGATAAACTCTAATTAGTATTCCTCCCGTAGAGCCTTGGCGAGAAACTCTGCGGTTAGGCGTAGTGCCTTATCGCTCCCACATAGGTCACGTGACTCTGCAAACACTCTTACAAGATATGGGCCAATGTTTCCACCAACACTTAACAGTGTTGGCATTGGGCATCAAAATTTGGCCGGAACCAGGCAAAAGTCAGGGGTGCCTGACAGACGAATCATGACTTAAAATCACAACCACGAAAGCAGGAAGGTTTTCATATTTCCATTAACATTTTGTTTGCTTAAACTCACTAAATCTTCTATATTTCGTGTATTTATGTTGTCCAAATGTCATATTGAAACAGTTAAATCTAGCCATTGTTTGCTCATACAAAACTGAAGCTTCTCTATTTAGTGTATTTATGTTGTCCACTTGTCATATTGAAAACTACAGTTAGATATAGCTATTGTTTGTGTAATAAATGTCTAGAGGCTGTCTGTTTCGGCTTTGTTGAAATTGTTGGTTAAGACGGATGTGTGGGCGGAGCTAGCTGGGAAATGTAGGCATTGACAACCAGGATGTAATTGCATACTGGCGAAATACTATAGATCAGAAAATATTTTTAACTATCTATTCGATCAAGGGCAGTGATTCCCAAAGTGGTCTATGTAAACACCCAGGGGTCTACAAAAACTTCCAAGGGGTCTACGAAAGTGAAAAAATAAATTGGGGGTCTATGAGATGTTCCTTGAGGGGGAATCTACGATTATGTATTTTATTTAAGCATGTATGGACTTTAATTTTCATATCCCATTAATGTATTTTTTCCACACTACTATAGTAATATTACCTCAATTATAAATATTTATCCTGCTAACCAAAAATTTTTGTTGTATATATTTCAATACTATTTTAATTAGCTTAATTTTGTCTACATGTAACTAATGTATACAAATAAGACATGTAGATTGTACAGCGTTCATTATTTAAAATAGGGATTCATTCCTTTCTTGTGAAACAAGCTGTTGCCTAAGTGACTTTTTATGACAATGTGAAACGAGTTATTAGAATTATCTCAGACGATGCCAACATGATAAAAAGATAAAGATGAAGCAGTCCATTAAACATAAGAAATTTATTAAATAATTAATGAAATAGCCTTAAGTATCATTGTAATTTTTTATTTTTTTTTGCAAAGAGCAGCTTCTCGTGTATGGCTATATTTCAGTGATGACATTTTGTTCCATTTCTCCATCTCACACTTCTTTATAAATGTTTTTTTTTTTAAGAGGAGGGCACTGGCGGATTTTTTAAAAAAGAAAAATACGAAAAGGGGGCGGTACGCTAACAAAGGTTAAAGTTCACTGATTAAGATAGTTTGTTGAGATATGGGCATTGTTGTAGATGTGCCTAAATAAGAGACAATTGTGTAGTTAATTGAAACAAATACAGACTTACTTTTTCTGTTTTGAGTCTTTTCGATACTTTTCTATTAGTTTGAGTTTTTCTCTTGCAAGACATCTTTGACGAGTTCTAAAAATAAATAAAGATTGGTTCAAAGAAATGTATTTACCAAACATACAAGGGCAGATAACTGACACTTTTTTTTCCCTTTGTTACCCAACTAGACTTTTTAAATCTTCCAGTTCCAGAAATGGCGTGCACAACTATGAGTTTTTTTCAGACCTTGTTGTAACTCATGTTTCACTTTTTTTTGTTTATTTCCAAATATTAGCTGTGAATGTTTGTTGTTACAGTTTTGATCTGACTTTTGCCTTTCCTTTCCGACTATTCTGACTAGCCTTGATATGGCCTGAAGAGTTGTCGGCATTGGCTGTCGGGGTTTGGGATCTAGTTGTCTGCAACAGGATATTATTTTTTATGTTTATTTCTGGACATGTGTTGGCGGAATTCGACTAGCATTAAGTTAATGAATTAGAATTAAGTAAATTTGGAAATGACATAAGAATCTACCAAACAGCAGAGACTTTATTTGTTCTACTATTTCCAGGACTTATGTGCATAAATATTTCCTAAAGAATCAAACAAAAAGCATACCTTGCGTTTATACATTTTCACCTCTAAGAGTATATAACACTCCTAGAAATTGAAATAATAAAAAGATATGCACATATGTATACAGAGAGATATAAACAAAATATTTTTAGAGAATTTGATATTGCTTCTTGTGATAAATGTGAATAATAAAATGGGAAATGTTAACTTTTACAAACTGACACATGTCGTGAAACTATATTTTTGGCAAACAATTAATCTACAATTGCCTTTTTATCCCTAAAGTATGGACCTTGTCAACTCAACGACATTCGCTATTTCTCCTTTTTTTTTATTTTTTCGATAAAATACAAAAATTTAAACTGTTACAAATTAAGCCTTAATTAAACACCTAAGCCATTTTAGTGATCGAATCCGCCGTTAAACCAAATGTACCAAAATCGATTTTTTTTATTCACAATTTCAATCTCATTTTCACAAAAATAAATGGAATATATGTATGAAAGCTCGTCTTGGTGTCTGTGTGTCTGTATCTATGTGTGTATATGTGTCTGTATGTGTGTGTGTTAGGGTTAGGGTTAGTGTGTGTGGACAAAATGTACTACAGTACGTTATAAAAACGTGTACACATGTAATACATTCATAATGACTCGATCAAGATGTATTAATAAACATCTTTGTAAATCTATCTGTATGAGTAAGCATTTAATATAAATCTATCTGTACCTATAAGTCGCTATTGTAAATCTTTCTGTACTAGTAAGCCTCTATTGTAAATCTATCTATACTAGTAAGCCTCTATTGTAAATCTCTCTGTACTAATAAAAAAACATCTCATAGTCAGCCATAGTGTACCGATTATGCGATAACTTAGTAAATTTAAAGTTAAACTTTTACTAATTGATCTAATAATCTACTATATATATGACATCTAGGTTGAAGATCCATTTAATGGGGGACTACATTAAGAAGTGAATTAAAAAATGTGTCCTACTTGTGTCATTATCTTTTCAAAAGCAAAAACCGAGCTGTAAAATAAAAAAAAAAAATAATATATTACATTTTAAAAAAATAATATCACAAACATATATGTTTTTTTATACTTATTATTGATCTTATTTGCATTTTTAAGTATAGTCCTGTATAACTTTAATGAGCTGCGTAAAGATACTTACGATTTTTAGTATCCTTGAGTCTTTCCTAAAACATGTCAAAGACTTCAAAAACTGCAATAGAAAATAGCCTTAAAAGCTAAAGCATTAAAAGTCTGGATTGGTATTGTATATTCCACATAGAACTATTTATTTTAACCTCATTTTTTATAAAGTTGTCAATCATGAGCTGGTTAATTAAAATGTTGCGATTCAAAAAAACTGCTTGAACGATTTTTCTAGACATTGGACTGTTGATATCTTTGGGGAAAGAATTTCCGGCTAGTTGGCCACTCTGGGACAACACTAGCTTAAAAGTACACATTTTTTTAAGTTTAATTTCAATTTCACTTGAGGAGAATAAAATCTTTAACATACTATGTCTTCGGCTCTTTCCGCTTGTAGGCCTGTCTTACTTTAAAAAATTAGAAGACTTCCGTCTGATGTAAGTTAGATGTTCAATCTAAATTTCCAGCTTGCATAAGCTTTTGAAAGCTTATACAAAAATGCTCCTAGAGCACTAGAGAAATGGGAACACCATATAAAAGACTTTCCTACAAATCTACGGAAGAAAACTAAAAAAGGACGTTTGGTACACTTTTAAAATTAGGTATACTTAAACCTGTCATCAAAGCAAATAGAGATGTTATCCCTGCATACAATGCAAAGTCCACTGAAATCTGAAAGAAGCTAAAGCCACCGAGAAGAAGACAGCATGGATCTGTGCCAATGAATACTGAATTAAGCTCAGTGAGAGTATTAAGCAACAGTGAGCTCTCGGACCTTCCCAAAACATATAAGTAAATCACAGAAAATAGAGAACAAATGCTCAGATGGATAAAACAATTCTCGGAACACTGAAAAAAAAAAACAAAAAAAAAAAAACAAGCTCATTCTCTTCCTCGCGAGGCTCTCAGTATTGCACAGTCTTTCTTACAATGACATTTTCAAGATCCTTTAAAACTAAACTTTTACCTAAATACATTGTTATCAAAATTTCCTTGCTTTGTACATCGAATACATCAGATACTTTTATTGACAATCTCTGAAGACAAGTGAATAGTTCAACGACTTTATATTTCAATAATATTTTAATATTACCCGTAGAAAAAAAAGCAAACGAATCAATTAATTTGAAACTAATGAAGAATATTACCTTACAAAGACGACTAAACAAAACTGTATTACTAATGTCATGATAGAGACCGTTGACAATTGTTGATCTGCTCCTGTTGTGCAATGCAAATAGTCTGTTGTTGTATCTAAGAAAAAATGTTTCAAAAGTTGTTACTTATGTAATGTATGACTTTCTTAATTTATGTAACAAAAATGTGTTAAAAAACTGGAGGTAACTCAGATGGGGGGTAATTGTGTGTAGAGTCTGCTGACTTAAGCTATTCAGGTCAGAACTAGTCGGTACGTCAAGTCTTAATGTCAGTCCAAAACTGTTAAAACCTGTTTAAGCTCAGGACGACGCTGAAAGGTATAGGGGCATAAGTGTTCATACGTCGGTACGGTTATCCACGGTGAAACATAAGTACAGTCAGTGATCGTATTTCTATTTAAACAGTTTTGGCTTTGTTTTAATGTCTTTTACAGTGTCTTTTTATTTCATACAAGGGATACACGTTCCTTGAGACTTTAATTTACAGAATTTAATGGTACCGTATGTACAAGGCTAACATTTATATACAAGCAACTCCACTCGGTGGTTTTTCCTTCTCCTTGTTTACAACAAAATTGTGACTTCTGCAAGTCGGCTAACTCCCAGGAACACAACACTTTACCGTGTGTCACGTTTGATTACACATGCCGTATAGTAACCGTATCACAACAGTCTTGTACATACACTTCGTCAACTCTGTTAGCAAGGTGGGATCGGGGCTGGGTGGGGTATGTTTGAATACCAGAGACAGTGGCGTAGCTAGTGTATAAGATGACCAGTGTGGCAGCTCCTTGTGACCCTTGCCCAGTCGTAAAAAATAGAATAACGAAATGTTTTTATTGTTAAAGTATTTTTAATTTGAAAAAAAAAATAAATCAAGATACTACAAATTTTTTAGCAGTATTTTTTTCCAATAATTGTACCACAGACTAGTTTGAGATTCTCTATGACTTGAAGGGATTTTGTAGTCACTTGATCATCTCGTGCCAATTGCACGGGAAAAGCTTTCGGCCTAAAACTGATTTCGAAGTGAAAACCTCAGTTGTTGTTACTTAGTCATTGTAGCGCAAAAACGCATATGCATTTTTTAGCCTCAATGTGTATTTTGTGAAGATCATTCAGAACATGAAGTGATAGCTATATTTTGTGATGTTAAGATTTGAGTTTACGTTTTGCCTTTGGAGCTGGATTAACTAGTTTATATTTATTGAATAAACCTATAGTCTGCTACCAAGTATCTTTATTCAAATTATTTTTCGCAATGTGTCTGTTGTGTAAGGAATAAGCTCTAAAACACATTCATGTCTATTTATACAATATAATTACACACTCATTAACTTCAGTTGTGTTATAAATTGCCAAAGTAGTGAGTCGCAAAGTTTTTCAGCGCTGATTGCCATAAAGTTGGAAATACCATTGATCGCACAGAATCTCACTGACCACAATTGTCAGAAATATGAAATAAAAGACAATTTTAGAACTGAATTATCTAGCCAAGAAATTGCCATCGTCCGTATTTGGTAGTTCGAAGCACATGTTCTCTCAAGAGAGAATTGAACTTTGATAGAAATGACACAAACCTCTATAAATGACCTAGATTTTGTTGTTGTCTTCTTCTTCAACTTGTTCACTGTGTGTCCACATTTTGTTGTTGTCTTCTTCTTCCACTTGTTCGCTGTGTGCCCACATTTTGTTGTTGTCTTCTTCTTCCATTTGTTCGCTGTGTGTCCACATTTTGTTGTTGTCTTCTTCTTATACGTGTTCGCTGTGTGCCCACATTTTGTTGTTGTCTTCTTCTTCCACTTGTTCGCTGTGTGCCCCACATTTTGTTGTTGCCTTTCTTCTACCACTTGTTTGCTATTGCCTACATTTTGTTGTTGCCTTTCTTCTTACATTTGTTCGATGTGCCCCACATTTTGTTGTTGTCTTTCTTCTTCCACTTGATCGCTGTGTGCCCACATTTTATTGTTGTCTTTCTTCTTCCACTTGTTCGCTGTGTGTCCACATTTTGTTGTTGTCTTCTTCTTCCACTTGTTCGCTGTGTGCCCCACATTTTGTTGTTGTCTTTCTTCTTCCACTTGTTCGCTAGTGCCTACATTTTGTTGTGTCTTTCTTCTTACACTTGTTCGATGTGCCCCACATTTTGTTGTTGTCTTTCTTATTCCACTTGTTCGATGTGCCCCACATTTTTATGTTGTCTTTCTTCTTCCACTTGTTCGATGTGCCCCACATTTTGTTGTTGCCTTTCTTCTTCCACTTATTCGCTATTGCCAACATTTTCTTGTTGTCATTCTTCTTCCACTTGTTCGATGTGCTAACATTTTGTTGTTGCCTTTATTCTTCCACTTGTTCGCTGTGTGCCCACATTTTGTTGTTGTCTTTCTTCTTCCACTTGTTCGCTGGGTGTCCACATTTTGTTGTTGTCTTTCTTCTTCCACTTGTTTAATGTGTGCCCACATTTTGTTGTTGTCTGTTTTCTTCCACTTGTTCGTAGTGCCCACATTTTAATGTTGTCTTTCTTCTTCCACTTGTTCGCTAGTGCCCACATTGTGTTGTTGTCTTTCTTCTTCTACTTGTTCGCTGTGTGCCCACATTTTGTTGTTGTCTTTCTTCTTCTACTTGTTCGCTGTGTGCCTACATTTTGTTGTTGTCTTTCTTCTTCTACTTGTTCGCTGTGTGCCCACATGTTGTTGTTGTCTTTCTTCTTCCACTTGTTCGCTGTGTGCATACATTTTGTTGTTGTCTTTTTCTTCCAATTGTTCGCTGTGTGTCGATATTTTGTTGTTGTCTTCTTCTTCCACTTGTTCGCTGTGTGCCTCACATTTTGTTGTTGCCTTTCTTCTTCCACTTGTTCGCTAGTGCCTACATTTTGTTGTGTCTTTCTTCTTACACTTGTTCTTTGTGCCCCAAATTTTAATGTTGTCTTTCTTCTACCTCTTGTTCGCTAGTGCCCACATTTTGTTGTTGTCTTTCTTCTTCTACTTGTTCGATGTGTGCCCACATTTTGTTGTTGTCTTTCTTCTTCCACTTTTTCGCTGTGTGCATACATTTTGTTGTTGTCTTTCTTCTTCCACTTGTTTGCCAGTGTCCACATTTTGTTGTTGTCTTTCTTCTTCCACTTTTTACTGTGTGCCTTACGTTTTGTTGTTGCCTTTCTTCTTCCACTTGTTCGCTAGTGCCTACATTTTGTTGTGTCTTTCTTCTTCCACTTGTTCGATGTGCCCAACATTTTTTTGTTGTCTTTCTTCTTCAACTTGTTCGCTGTGTGCCCACATTTTGTTGTTCTCTTTTTTCTTCCACTTGTTCGCTGTGTGTCCACATTTTGTTGTTGTCTTTCTTTTTCCACTTGTTCGCTGTGTGCCCACATTTTGTTGTTGTCTTTCTTCTTCCACTTGTTCGATGTGTGTCCACATTTTGTTGTTGTCTTTCTTCTTCCACTTGTTCGATGTGTGCCCACATTTTGTTGTTGTCTTTTTTCTTCCACTTGTTCGCTAGTGCCCACATTTTAATGTTGTCTTTCTTCTTCCACTTGTTCGCTAGTGCCCACATTTTGTTGTTGCCTTTCTTCTTCCACTTATTCGCTATTGCCAACATTTTCTTGTTGTCATTCTTCTTCCACTTGTTCGATGTGCTAACATTTTGTTGTTGCCTTTATTCTTCCACTTGTTCGCTGTGTGCCCACATTTTGTTGTTGTCTTTCTTCTTCCACTTTTTCGCTGTGTGCATACATTTTGTTGTTGTCTTTCTTCTTCAACTTGTTTGCCAGTGTCCACATTTTGTTGTTGTCTTTCTTCTTCCACTTGTTCGCTAGTGCCTACATTTTCTTGTTGTCTTTCTTCTTACATTTGTTCGATGTACCCCACATTTTGTTGTCTTTCTTCTTCCACTTTTTCGATGTGCCCCACATTTTGTTGTTGTCTTTCTTCTTCCACTTGTTCGATGTGCCCCACATTTTGTTGTTGCTTTTCTTCTTCCACTTGCTCGTTAGTGCCTACATTTTCTTGTTGTCTTTCTTCTTCCACTTGTTCGATGTGCCCCACATTTTGTTGTTGCTTTTCTTCTTCCACTTGCTCGTTAGTGCCTACATTTTCTTGTTGTCTTTCTTCTTCCACTTGTTCGATGTGCCCAACATTTTGTTGTTGTTATTCTTCTTCCACTTGTTCGCAGTGTGCCCACATTTTATTGTTTCTTTCTTCTTCAACTTGTTAGCTAGTGTCCACATTTTGTTGCTGTCTTTTTTCTTTCACTTGTTTGATGTGTGCCCACATTTTGTTGTTGTCTTTTTTCTTCCAATTGTTCGCTAGTGCCCACATTTTGTTGTTGTCTTTCTTCTTCTACTTGTTCGCTGTGTGCCCACATTTTAGTGTTGTCTTCTTCTTCCACTTGTTCGCTGTGTGCCCCACATTTTGTTGTTGCCTTTCTTCTTCCACTTGTTCGCTAGTGCCTACATTTTGTTGTTGTCTTTCTTCTTACACTTGTTCGATGTGCCCCACATTTTGTTGTTGTCTTTCTTCTTCCACTTGTTCGATGTGCCCCACATTTTGTTGTTGTCTTTCTTTTTCCACTTGTTCGCTGTGTGCCTACATTTTGTTGCTGTCTTTCTTCTTCCACTTGTTCGCTGTGTGCTCACATTTTGTTGTTGTCTTTCTTCTTCAACTTGTTCGCTGTGTGTCCACATTTTGTTGTTGTCTTTCTTATTGCACTTGTTTGCCAGTGTCCACATTTTGTTGTTGTCTTTCTTTTTCCACTTGTTCGCTGTGTGCCCACATTTTGTTGTTGTCTTTCTTCTTCCACTTGATCGCTGTGTGCCCACATTTTATTGTTGTCTTTCTTCATCCACTTGTTCGCTTTTTGTCCACATTTTGTTGTTGTTCTTCCTCTTCCACTTGTTCGCTAGTGTCCACATTTTGTTGTTGTCTTTCTTCTTCCACTTGTTCGCTGTGTGTCTACATTTTTTTGTTGTATTTCTTTTTCTACTTATTTGCTGTGTGCCCACATTTTGTTGTTGTCTTTCTTGTTCCACTTGTTCGCTGTGTGCCCACATTTTGTTGTTGTCTTTCTTGTTCCACTTGTTCGCTGTGTGTCCACATTTTGTTGTTGTCTTTCTTTTTCTACTTGTTTGCTGTGTGCCCACGTTTTGTTGTTGTCTTTCTTCTTCCTCTTGTTTGCTGTGTGCCCACATTTTGTTGTTGTCTTTCTTGTTCCACTTTTTCGCTGTGTGCCCACATTTTGTTGTTGTCTTTCTTCTTCCACTTGTTCGCTAGTGCCCACATTGAGGCATTTATTTCTAAGCTCTAGATCGAGATGAAACCAGGTTATTGAACAATTGAATAAAAAAATGTGCCCAAAAAGAAAGTGAGCATGTAAAAATGTGTTGAATTCCGAGATGTAAACAAATTTAGTTAATTTAATTCAACCAGTTAACAGCTTACGTTTAATTAAAGAAAGAACATATCAGATAACAAAAGTAGCAAAGTAAATTAACTTCTTGTAAACATTTCAATATCAGTAGTTTGTCTTTGTCTATTTAGGTACAATGTGTTGATTTTATTGATAACTTTTTTTTTTACTACTTGATGCCCCGTGCGGTCCTAACTACTTGCGCTTCGCCACTAGCCACATATATCATTTTAATCTTGATGTTTGCATGGCACTGTATTGTAACCGAGTATTATTATTAGTGGGTCAATGTTTTTCGTCCTGGTCAGTGCATTTCTTTTTTTTTTATAAATTTATTCACTATGTGGTTTCATTTAAAATCTTGTCCCTATTGCTACCTTTATATATGTGATATTTATGATCAATGAGAAGAGAATACACAGAATACTTTTTTTTTAAATTGTTTTTAATTTTACATTCCCTACATTGTCAAAAAATTAAAATCCAGTACTGAGAATGTGATTTCTTCTTATCCAAAGTAAAATTACATTTGACAAAGATTATGCGATTTCATTGATCCATTTAATTCTAGATTTTTTTTTAATTTGCATTTTTTTTCTGTTCTAATTAAATGACTTACCTGTAGTAATTGAAAAAAATATGTTTCTTTCAATAGTACAAACAGAGTATGTCAGTTCAAAATTTGATCTTCCTTTAATGTTTGTATTGTAGATAATTATTTCTTTCCCAGATTTTACTAGCGTTCCTGTCTCCAAGTCTGATAGCTGTTGTTTACAATTATTAGCGAAATGTTCCCGACACACAGAGACTATTGTAACTTGTGTATCATTGATGGAGACATCAGTCTGCTGAAAGTGAACCACCTGATCATTGACATACACTACAACCAGATCTGTTTTAGAACCTGCAAAATAAATTATTAAATAATGCTTTAAAGTTTTAAAAAGTGATACCTCAATTCAAGCCCTCTCTTTTTTTTTCCTAATATTTCATATTTTGTTTCCATATAAACTAAAATAAAATAAATACTTTGAATTAACTAATTTTGTTGTTGTTGTTGTTTCATATGTTTTCATGGACAATAAATAGATTTACACAATTTTGAAACAAAAATATATCTACCTAGGCATGCAGAATGAGGTAATACAAAACTTAAATTACAAAACAAAATACTAACACATAAAGTATTGGACTTTGTATCATCTAGTCTTTGACACGAAGTGTTGCTTTATGTGCTAGTATGGAATGTTTGAAATATTAGGGACATGAAACTTCTTTTAAAACTAATTTTTTAAATATAATTAATAAATTACAATTGTTCAGTATGAAGATTTAGGCCGACTTATCGTAAGGAGGATCAACAAAGATAATTAATCCATTCTTGTTAATTTCTTTATTCACTCTTACAAATACTTGTATCTATAATGATTTTGTTTACTAATTTTTTTTTTAATTCCAATGAATTAGCAACTAATCCTGTTCGAAAAATCCGGACTCAATTTTTATAAAGTCTGACTATACTAATTTCTTCTCACCGTAAACTATGGGCAATATTCTTATTTCGCTATAAAAAGATGTCTCTCTGTAAACCAATTCCGTCCTTACATCTGCCTCGCTGTTTACAGTAAGCGCAGTTATATTTAGAGTCAATTTAAACACTTTAGAGTCATCAGTTTTGAAACAGTTGAAGTAGCGAAAGATTTTATCACAGTCTTCTGGAACTTTCAAAAAACAAAACTGAAATAAACGTGAAAGGAAGTTATAAAACAAATATAGAGGAGACTTGTACATATAAAAAATGTTACATAATTATTGTTTTGTTGTTAGGCCGACTGACGATAGGATACAACTGGACAGGGATTAATAAATGCTATTATTTGTATAGTGTTAATATTCATATTTATATAGTGAATTCATTGTTATGAACCAAGAAGACAAATGTGATCCTGGCCTAACTAATCTTACTGAGTGATTCTCTATTTAGTGATTTCATACGTTTGAAAATCTTTTATTCAAGGTCTTAAGTAAAAAACTTTTCAATTTAATTAAAAGCCAAATGGTACCAGATGTACTATTCGTTGCACTCCGTTTCTTTCTTTATTCTATACTATTAGCAGTAAACAAGTGTAAAACTGGTGTGTAGTTTAATGGGGAAAAACTGCTTGCATAGTTAATTTTATTTTTTAAAGCCGTTACATTAGAGCTCAAAATATTATAGGCTGTTGTTTTTTTTTGCACTCTAAATTAGTTGGACGGACACACACAGACCACACATACAGACCACACACACAGACCACACACACAGACCACACACACAGACCACACACACAGACCACACAAACACAGACCACACACGCAGACCACACAAAAAATAATACTTTTTTTTTCTTTCGTGAGAAGCACAAAATGTACAACTTTGCTTCATGAAGATAAAAGGCTATTGATATACTGTGTACAAGATTTAAAAAAACAACAACATTAAAGTCATTGCTAAAGAAGAATACCGAATTATTGAAAAAACAAACAAACGAAACAAATATTTAATGTGTTTTGAGCCCGTACAAATTGAAAACTCGTTTCAGTTTTTCTTTTGATTTCAAAGTTGACAAATGATGATGCTGGAATGTTTCCATTGAAATCCACTTTGCCATACATCAGAATTCTATCATTTTCTTCCATAAGACTGATGTTACAGTTGTTTGTTTCATTGTAGGGAAAGAGTTGAATGTGTTGACAGAATACAACTGTTTGAGAAATAAAGAGAAGTTGCATTTACATTTTATTTTATACTCTCACTATTAGACTTATCCGTTTCTTATCAATAATTTCACATTCAATTTAACATTAAACACCTACGTTGTATAAGCCATTGAGCAGTAAAGATGAAATGGATCTGTGGTTGCATACACATAGACTTATTTTCACTCTAGACAGGACTTACAACAGAGCATTCTGACCCTCAGAATGTGGAGAACGAGGCCTATAGAGTCAACAATGAAACAAACCTTAACATTTATAGAAAACAAGAAAATGAAAACAAATGTGGTGGGTTTGGCACAGAATGTAACACAAGCAAATGACGAGGCAACTCAGGAGGCTTATTTGAATTGTTTAATATACACTAAAATCCTGCCAAAGGGAAACAAAACATAATTACACATGGGCATAAACTAAACACAATTAATAGGCCTAAATGGTTAGCCCAAGTTGTACACACAACATCAGGTCTAAATACTAGATCTAACAAATAGAAAATATAATAATGTAAGCCAATTATCTCTTATCAGAACATAAGGAGGGATATGATACATCAGAAACATTATAAGAATTAATGAGAAAGTAATTCTGTAAAAATAAATGACAATAACAATTAAATAGAAAACTGGTTCATAAAAGCCTCTATCTACACACTGGTTGTAGAATTAGATTAACAAGATGGACATTTAACATTCTATATATGATCCAATCCGTATAGTATACTAAAGGTACACAATTCAGCAAATGGAATCATTTACAGGCTGGTTTTCTAAAAATAACGATAGTCCAACAACATGGACGAAAACCGCGGTAGTGATATTCTATATAGACTACTAAATACAATTACAATCTAATAGAAATAATAAAAATGTGATTACCTGCAGCCATACGTAAACACACTGGACTTGAGAACAAATCAACAGAATTACACAGCGTGGTATTGGAGTAGGTACATGCCAGCAAGTGTGAAAGAAAGATGCCAGCAAGAAATAGGAAGGCCACCTTGGTTGTGAGGTTTTTCCGGGGCAGAGGTCAATTGAGGAACTGTGCTTGGTCAAGCTTAGCCTACCGGTATATCATGTCCTCCCCACTACGCAAATAAAAAAAAAAACTTTTTGCAACGTTATTAAAAAACAAAAAGCTTCGAAAGTTCTAATGGTGGTCTTTTACAGTTGTAGAACGACTATGGTTCATTTCGAACACTTTTTTTTATGTTGCTGTGGAGCCTTATTTTGGAGAGACAAATATTGCAGGTTAAGGTGACTTTCGATTTGGTGGTAGAGGAGCTAGACATTTTTCGCATTGTACGCTTTTCTTCCTGTTCTGAGGCCCATATTTTTTCTCTGTCTGTAGCTTTCTTGGTCTTGGTATTGGTGGATATAATAAAACGGAAGTAAAACATTGATTATTGCTACCAAATGATGGAAAGACATAGCCCATAGAATGATATATATTTTGCTTAAAGTATTATGTACAGCCCCATTACTCTCCCATTCCATAAGCAGGCTCCGTTGTCCGGGTTACACCAACATTTGGATAGATCCACATGAAGACTAGCATAAAGAAAGTGTCCTAATAGCAGATGGCATAAACACCAAGGGATCACAACAGAAGTTGCAAAGGGAAAAGATCGTCGCTCGATACTTAAGATGCCACAGGAAATGTCTTGTGATCTTTTCAGAAAAAGCAACAAATACTTGGTAAAAATTTCAATCACCTTAAGTAAGAACTTGTTATGTCGAATGGCACCTGACGATATTCCTATAAATATCTACAAAAAGGAAGGTCTTAGGATTTGCACGAGAGTTATAAATAACGTCCATTGACATAAAACTTTATTTGCTGTATTGATCTAATAGTAATTTGTGTCCCAGCTTTCTTATAATGTTCTATTATTTCTCTAGTGTGTATCTGTTCAGTTCCAACCAGGCGCGGAGTAACGGTGTAAAAATAAACGTCCTTGTTGAAAACATTCACTTCATGGGCAGTCACGAAACTTGAAGACACATCTCAGATAGAAACAATTCGTTTCCAATTTTATCTATAAAGTTATATGAATTCTACATTGGCACTTTTATCAAAGATATTTTTTTCAAGTAAGAGTCAAATTTATCTTTTTTTAAGTTTTTTTCAATTTGTTTTAATTTTTATTAGTTACAGGTTTAAACGTTTTTCAACAGTTTTAAACAGGCTCTAGATTTATTCTTTTCATAGTTTTAATTACGGATGTTTGATTTACACTATTGTCCAGTACATTGTCTTTGCTAAAGAATTAATTCAACTACAGATTTACCTTGTGCCAGCATTGCTGGTAGACTTTTGTTGTTATCAGCTTCTAATTTGTCTCACTTTTGCTGAAGAAGTAAGATCGTCTTGGGATCTATTTAATGTCTCCAGAATGTTATCACACTTTTGTGCATCCGAGTTTTAAAAGTCTTTTTAAAACGTAACACTCTTATCTTATCTTGACTTGTAGCACTAACAAGGAGTGCAGTATTATTATTAATGTGTTGTAAAATAAACTTTATATTTGTCTGCTGAAATGGACTTAGGTCAGTTTACAGTATTTGTCTTGTCACGTGTCAAGAGTACTATAGAAAGCAAGAACCCAGCATTACACGACATTCGCATTCTGCAACGTTACACCATTCAACATCATTTACAACATTGTGTTTGCTAAAGACTTAATTCAACTACAGACTTACTTGATGCGCCTGTCAAGTTGCTGGTAGACTTTTGTTGTTATCAGCTTCTAATTTGTCTCACTTTTTCTGAAGAAGTAAGATCGTCTTGGGATCTATTTAATGTCTCCAGAATGTTATCACACATTTGTGCATCCGAGTTTTAAAACGTTGTCTTTTTAAAATGTAACACTCTTATCTTATCGTATATAATACAGACGTTACTTCAAAAAAAAAGATGATTACGTCCTACGCGTCATGCATTAAGTCATGCATATTAACCAATTACTTAATATCTGTCAAGTCACTAGTTTTTCTGGCTAGCTCAGACAACAGTGAATCTACTTGTCAACTACGTGCACTATTTTGACAACCGTCTCTCCTGGTTGTGAGATCTAAGAACCAATCATAAAGACTTTTTTCTTCTAGTAGATATATATGAACTAATCGCTATTTATAGAAACGAAATTACAACGGTCATATCCGATTTTATTTTTTTTTATTACAAAAACATTTATAGCCGTTCAAAAGGTTAAAAGGTGATCTCTTTAGTAAATAAACAACTTTGCGTCTCAAACAGTCAGATACGTTGTAGAGCGTCACATATCTAATACATCTTTACCAGCAATGAAATAGTGTTTTGCAAAACTGTATTAGTTAGTTTATTTCGCCAGCTGACTTTCTGCTGAATTTTTTTTTAAACAACTCTTAATATTCTCTTGCATTTATGTACATAAACATACAGGCATTCCTTGAAGTAGACCATACGATCTTTTATATATATATGATATTTTTTGTGTGAAAACGTGACATTGATTTTTCTTTTGTACAATGTCTTTTTTCAACTCGTACCGTCGTGAAATGTTCTGGGTAAAACCTGAATGCGTGTGCACTGTTTGCGATTTTTTTTTAGAAATTGTTAGTTTCTGTATATCTTTAAGAAACAAATTACTGGTTGGACATTTATATTATTTTTTTTTTATTATAAAAAGATACAAATCTAAATATGGCTATAGAACTAGAAAAAAAATATTATGAAAGAACTCTTCGTCTTCGGGTATTTCCGCTTTTATTCGAATGTTTCATAAATTAACGTTCAGGAATATGTTGCTAATCTAAATCTTGATCTAAATGCCTATCATTAGAAAAATATATAGTTGAGTAGATCTATACATTTGTTTAACCAGGAATCTCGGGGAAAGAGGAGGGGTGGGTAAACAAAAAATTAGGCTCACAGACTATTATAGTCGGCGTTTTCGAATGCTGTTGGACACTTATTCACTGATAAACGTATCTCTAATAGACTTTTCTAGTAGACGTTTTGGAATGCTGTTGGACACTTGTCCACTTATAAAGGTATCACTAACAGACTTTTCTCGGTGGTGTTCAGCTGGCACCGCTTTAAGGTTACAAACTTCGGATATAAATCTTAATTTCTGCATGTAGGTGTCTATCGTTTGACCTTATCTGGTTTTTAAGTAACCAACCTGTCCATGGCAAACATCTCACTCGGAAAGAAAAATCAATGAATTGGTCAAATTTTAGAAAACTCTGTTAAGACTGTTATAATTTTTCAAAGTAAAAAAAAATATAAATGAATAAAATAATTTAACAAACAGAAGTCATTGGATTTTCTCGTTTGTACGCTGTATTCATTAATTAGTCCATAACAATTTCTTGTGAAAGCCTTTATGACTAGCCTTCAACATGAAACCCTGCAAGTATAATTGTGTTATTATGAAAATTAGCCTAATCTTTATATGCAGGAAAGTGCAGAAACTTTGGTTTACAAGTTATTTACAAATATACAGCATTAGCTCTAACTTGTAAATAAATTTAGCTGATGATTTCAAAATAGCCTTCTCCTTAATAAATTGTACCCTCGATTCATAATAAACATTTGGACAGTTTCTATAAGAGAGCACTCTTTGCAATTATCACCATAAAGCCATATCTACAATAGCCATCGTCCTTACATTCCAAGTGTTATATTTCTAGCTACGTCAATTGTGAATGTCTACTCTGGTAAGTCACCGTCAAATTACATGATTGTGTCAGGACACGACTTGACTAGTTTTGTGTTTCTTGATTGCATTTTTAGCCAATAAATTATTAAAAGACAACAGGGAGATGAAGGCGCTCAAGTATATACATGAATGAGAGCGTGTAAGTCTTCATCTTTTGGGGATATGTGCGAAGGTGTTTCTACATCATCTAACGTGCCATAACCTCCAGAAGTAAATAGAATTGTAAGTGTTCTTTCGTACAAGTTATCATGAGATTCAGTAAGGTCCCTGAAGTGTTTTGTTCCCAACTGACGAGTACTATTACTACATCGCTTTGCAGAGGATTCCTTGAAATGTTTTGTTTGTTGTTTTTTTTGCTTTGTATCTCTCTCGTTAGATTTACATTTTTGTTTCAATTTGGTAACATGTTTTATTGTTTAAATAATAATTAGATTTCAAGTTCCTGTATTAGATCCACGTGAGTATTCTCACACTAGTTAGACTTGTATAGGACTATACCAAATATAGGTCTTAAGTTGATTGTTAATCTCTTTATAAATGGAGATGACTTTCACAGAAGCACTGTTTAGCGGGTATAAGCATACAAAAGCGAATCCATTTTTTCAGAATATGTGACTAGCATTAGTTTTTTTTTTTATAAAAGGTAAGGCGAGAATAATCAATTTTACTGAACTTATTTAATGTGGCCCATTTTACAGTCCCACCTGCCAATTTAGTCACCGGCCCACCGAACATTTGCGTTGTTGCCCATATAGCCATTCCGCTCGAAGTAGGAGTACATTAGGAAGTTCTCATCAAGAGCCCTTTAAATCACGTTGTACATTTATAACATAACAGTTATAATTATTGTACAATTAGTATTTGTTTGATAACAAGATCAGAGAATGAAATGACCGGGAACCATATTAAATAAGGGAGTGTTACCTTTATTGTTATTTTAGTATTAATATTTTTTACAATATTCTTTTAGGGATGGAGTACCTGTATATAGCATTGATTAGCATGCATTTAAGCTATAAAACTGAATTGAATAAATAAATTGAATAAATAGCTATATTTTTAAAAAAATATGACATCGATTACTACATTTTACAATTAAATCTAACTGTCCCATTGAACATTAAGTCTGATCATTATCTTATTTATTACAGACGTTAATTTAAAAAGAATGTGATTGCGTCATACGCAACATGCAATGGTCCGGAACGTGTCAATAATATTTTAGAAAATCAATAGATTACAGGTGAACTGTTTTCTAAATTTCTTTTTGACGTTTAAACTTTTCGTCAGGTCTAAATAAAAAATGACGAATGGGTCTTGGTTTGATAAAAACATATAATTCGGCATTTACCTGCGCTATTATTACATTGTATTTAAAGGGTAAGAATGTCCGTGGACTCTGATAAAAAGGAGCTTTATGCTTTTTTACTGGGTCGCGACCTTATATGAAATACAATCTCTTTTTCTAGTTAATCTTTACAGGTGACCAATGCTGCTAAACGTAAGCATTGTATACATGTTAGACAGAAATAGCTCAAACTTTCAGTAAAATAAATTACAAATGTCATTGCTCTATAGAAGAAACGTCGAAAGGTGCTGTTTTTCAATTACACTCAATGTATTTAGGTTCGTTTCTTGTTCAACTTCAGTATCTACCCTGAACACACATAATCAATATCTACCCTGAAAAAACATAATTTATGGGGCTGAACAACTTCCATATTTACCATGTACGTAAATAATTTGTGGGACTGAACAGCTTCAATATCTAACCTAAACACACATAATTTGTACGGGTGAATGTCTCCAATATCAGGAGCTGGATAACTGCAATCAGTAACTATATCCTCTACTGGACATTATAAGCACTACATCTTCTACTGGACATTATAAACACTTTATCTCCTATTGGACATTATAAACACTATATTCTCTAATGGACATTATAGACAATACACCCTCTACTGGACATTATAGTCACAACACCCTTTATTGAACATTATAATAGAGAATTAATTCTATTCAAAGTTAATAGATTTTAGAATACCCTAGCTGTGTAAATAATTGTCACCAGATGTACTAAAATGTGTGATTGCGAGATTGCTATTTAAGTGTGTATCTTTGGGACAGTTGCATATGTATGTTTTAGTGAGTAAGTATGAATGTAAGAGGCTATTTTTTATTTCATTAATAGTCATCGATGTGAATAGAAAGTAGTTTAACTAAGAAAATGTTCCGTGGATTAGTTTTAATTTCACTCTACAAAAGTGTGAGTGATCTGACTAGAAGAGGACGTGAAGACTTACAATGGAGTTGTCTTAAGAAAGAGTTTGTGTCATTGTGATATACATTGGTAAAAATGTTCAAATTCACTATTACCGGTGAACACATTTTGTGTTTGCAGTGGATTCCTCATAAAAAGTTAATGTTTCTGGATGTTTAGATATGTTACATACGCCTATAATGCTTTGATATACTTGTAAATAATGTGTAAAATAGATCGTTTCTAATAGGCGAGTGAAATATCTCTTTTACATCTTGATTTTGTCAGTTCAAAGTCTAACAGGTAAGTCTAGAGAACACAACACAGGTACTTATTTTTCCCTTATTCTTTCATGGTTTGTTTATCTGTGCACCAATATTAATTATTTCTTTACTTTAGTAGCATTTATACTTTCTCCTCTTCACCTCTGCGCATCTGTCTCTTTATCTCTCTCTAACTATCTCTCACTTTCTCTCTCTTTCTCTCTCACTTTTTCTTTCTTTTACTCTCTTTTTTTCTTTCTTTCTCTTTTTCTATCTCTATTTCTCTCTTACTCCCAACTTAAGTAATTCATCGCATAGAGAATGTTAGCTTTAACTTAAACTTGCAACAACCTTTCATTTAGTAGTCATCGTTTAGGTGACACAAGTAACAACGACAATGTCTTAGCAGTACATAAGTTCTTAAGAAAACAAAAAACATAAGTCTTTACCTCGACCCAAAGATTCAAAGAGATAATAGACCTGTTAGGTAATGCAATTTTAGCGAAAATACTAAAGGTGATCCAATCTGCGCCATTTTTCTCTATCATGGTTGACAGCACCCAAACAGAACTACACATTTATTACATTTGCATTTTTTTTGTTCAGAAAATGTTTTGTGACTTCCGATGACGCACTACCCAAAGAAACTTCAATCAGAGAGTCATGTGTAGGTTTTTATATTTGAAATGTCCAGAAGTTTGCAGGTTTGACTGAACAGATACTCTTACGTAATAAAATATAACCATCTTTCTTTAAATTACTTATGATACCAAGGCAATGATGGTTTTTCAGTATGAGCAGATGGTGCAATAGCCTTGAGTTGTTCTAAGAAAAGCAGCCGCTCACTCATTATGTTCACTGTGCAAGCGATACTTAAACATGGTCTTAAATGATTCTGTCCGCTGTGTTTATAAACTTGCATTGAAATGTCTTTTAGCAAATGAACTAATACATATAAACTACTTGATTTTTAGTTGCAAAAAATATTTGTCATATGGGGGAGAAGGGGCCCAACAAAAAATTCTTGAACCCGGGCTCACGGTACCTTGCTACGCCACTGATTATTTCCTTACTTTTTCTAGTATGTTTTTTTATCTGATCTTTTCTTTTAGTTGGCGGCTATTTGCTTTGCTTCATAGCTTAAAACAAAGACAATCGTGGCTCAATTATACACGACATTGGTTGGGGAAACTTAGGGCGGTTGATCGTTGCCAACGGACGCCCTCTTTAACCATCGTCCTTAAAAACAGATGAACTATACATTATCTGCCCTATAAACTGCAAGGTCTGAAAAGGATACTTTACATTTTCAGTTTTATGTAAGGAATTATCTAGCTGGCTTAATTACATTTATATACTTAATTATAGAAATTTTATTGAGACTTGAGACTTAGTTCTTCTAGCACTTTTAGTGCGGTATGATATCTCCACATAGGTCGGCCACAGTCAATGTAAACAATCTTTTATCAGCTAGTGCCTATACTTTTTAGACCTTTTAAAGAAGGGACACTTAATCTTTTTTAAAAAAGGTCCTATTTCGGTGTCTCCTTTGAAAATGTATTGTCCTATGTAATGATATTTAAGGTATTCTCATAATGCGATAGGTCATTAGACATCAGCATATTTCTATATTGCCGACACGATCTCGCTATACTTTTCAAAGGATCCTTCTCAGCCACAGCCGCCATGTTTAACCTTTCTTTAATCTTTATGGATAACTTTTAGAACTCTGATCTCTGGCTGCCTTCGTCAACGTAGTCCAAGTCTGTCATTCTGTTCTGTTCACGCCATGGAATACCAAAGGCAGTCTGATTCATTGCTCATGTCATTATGTAGTCGATTTCTCATACCTGTCTTAGACTTGTTTCACACCTGTCTTACACTTGTCTCACACCTATCTCATTCGTTATGATGCTACCAAGGTAAGTGAACCTGTCCAGCTCTTCAAGCTCTGACTCGTCATCAGCAAAGTCCAAGCCCGTTATTTGATTTTGTTCACGCCACGGAACACCAAAGACAGTCTGGTTCATTGCTCTCCTCATTATGTAGTCGATGGCTAGGAGAAAAAGGAAGGGAGATAAGATGCCCCCCTGTCTCACACTTGTCTCACACCTGTCTCACACTTGTCTCACAATTGTCTCACGCCTGTCTCGATGCTGAAAAAAATCTGCTGTTCCTTCTTCTATTTTTAATACAGCAGCTAGATTTGCTGTACAGGTGTCGTAGGGTCTGCACCAATATCATCATTAGAGTTTTCAAATAAACTTTAATTAACACGATACTCTAATTACTCGAGTTACCTTGACCTTTTAGCATGAGATAGATGATGACAGCGAATTTTATAACTATGATTGCTGATAAAATAACACCTGTGAATAAAATAGTAAGAATAGTAAAACAAGTAGGGGTTGAACAATTGAAAGTAGTTAGTACAAATCTTAAGTAAATATGATTTTATTTAAAAATTCTGTTTCATGATCATTGGAATTTGTTTTTAAAATTATGATTAATGAATACTTAAGCATTATAGAAGCTATATTTTACACCACGATTACTTAACGCTTTCATTTTTTTTAAGTCCAACTAAAATCGAACAAATTTTATTTTTATTTTGAAACAATTTTCCTTCCAAGAAGATGTAGAATCAGATTAGGACAAGCTTTAGATATGATATAAAAGGTTTTGTTAATAACAACCTCAAGTGTTTATTTAATTGTTTTTGTATTTAGCTGTTTGCGGGGATGTGTAATTTGGATTATTTACACCAAAAGAAAAAAAAAGTTAATAGGAATTTCATTTGAGGATTGGAAGTTACCAAATATTTTTTTTTAGTTAATTTAGAAACACTTACAAGTAACTACTGCTGGGTTAGTCTGTGCCCACAAATCTGTTACACTACAAGTTTCTGGTGCAGTAGAATCTTGATTGATAACAAAACATGTCAGAGAAATATGCTGATAATCTCTCTTTGCTTTTAGAGTTAGTAAACTTTGCGTACGAACTGTACATCTGTCATCACCTGACTGTGAGACTAGATAAAATAACGTCTGTATTATATAAGATAAGATAAACAGTTGTTATACATTGACCAATTTACTTTTATCTTACTTAGCTCAAAATTGGAATTAGTGAAATCTGCCCATGTGGTGTGTCACCAGAGAATACCGATCATGCCCTTCAAAACTGCTCTCTTTACCACGAGCTAATGTTGCGCTTCTACTTCAACTAGATAGTGTAATTGTCTTCTCTTGTATTGCTGTTTTATTCCAACCTTAAGGCTACTTGTTTAACTGTATTCTCTAAGGACAGCGGTTCTCACATTTTAGGCTCGGCGACCCCTTTTTACAATCCCCCACTCTGCCGCGACCACCCACTCCCGCGCATACGTACAGCGACAGAAGAATAGACAATAACAATCCATTTTTTTGATGGTCTTAGGCAACCTATAGCAAATCGTCAAGAGGGTCGCGACCTAAAGGTTGAGGACCCCTGTGTTAAGAGTTGACTTTTTTACATTGTGGTATTTTATACTTATGTATTTCAGAGCAATGTTTTTATTTACTTAAATAATAGGGAAAAATATTATCTAGTTACTTGGATGACTTTAGGTCTAAAAATAACTCAAATTAAAAGTTTCTAAAAACAAAGTAAAATAGATTATCAACTAGTTACGCAGAACAAGATAATAAATATTTTGACAATCTACGTGTCATTATCTCATAGTTAGTCTGACATGACAGGGATAAAACATTCCTAAGATAAAAACCTAACAGATAGACTATGGAGTCCCACTATAGGGACCAAAGGTAATCGTCCACGAGTGTCACATTACGTTAGTAAAGGGAATTCCCCATTGTCAAAAAAAATTTTTTTCTTTTATTGATTGTATCGTTTTTTTTAGGAGAGGGGGGGGGGGGTATTTTGTAATTATTTGGTAATTGCAAAAAGGAGAAACTCAATATTATGATTTAACGAAAAATGAGCTGGTTTGATCATGTTGTAGGATTCGCCTAGCCCAAAAAAGTATCTACAAAAAAATCAATAATAATGTGCGAATAATTAGATACACTTGTTTGACTTCAGTTTTTGGGGTTACAGCTTTAAAGAAGTGAGATAAAAGCCTGGGCATTGTTTATGGTAGTTCCCCCCTTTCCACGCAGTTGATGTGATGTATCTGATACACTTTGGAATCAGTAGCGCCGCAGGCTCTGCCATGCTAGAAGGCCATTGTTTCTTCCGTTAGGTGAAATGTCGACCCCGCGTGTTAATTAGACATATTTCAACTCTGGTGAGGATTAATCGTTCATTAGGCATGTTTGTGCTTTTGGCGCTAGGCCTATATGGATTTAATGTATTTGTTGATTTAGATATAAGCCTATATGGATTTAATGTATTTGTTGATTTAGATCACTAAACTTAAAAGGAAACAACAGTCATAATCAATCATCACACTTTAGATCAATGCAACTTCAAAAATAACCTAACATACACATCAATAACATTAAAGAAGATTACCCATCACAAATGGAAGTTCTCAATCAGACACAGTGGAAATAAATACCTTTCACTGTTAATATTAATAGCAGGAGATGTAGAGTCAAATCCAGGGCCTAGATCTAAAGATAGATGCAACATCTGCAAAAAAGTATGCACCATGAAACAGAAAGCTATTCAATGTGACACCTGCGATGAATGGTACCTTGCATCATGTCTCCATATGAATACACCTGTGTATTATGCCTTAGGCAACAAAGACGCATCATGGCACTGTGTACCGTGTGGGTTACCTCAGTTTACATCAGGACTGTTTGATTCCTTTGATGCGGACACTTCTAACCCATACTACATCTTAAACACCATCCCAAAACCAACTCACCAACCACTAGCCAGATCCACTCCTGTTAAACCTAAATCTACTAAAATTAATACAACAGCCTCACTAAACAAACCGCCTAAAGAAGTAATACCAAAATACCTTAAAACCTTAGTAATAAATTTTCAAAGTATTAGGAACAAAACAGCAGACTTAGAAATTTTATTAGAATGTGAGAAACCAGACATAATTGCAGGAACAGAAACTTGGCTACATCCTGAAATTTATAGGGCAGAAATTTTCAATAGTAATTATGAAATTCTTAGAAAAGATAGGGCTGATAATCATGGAGGAGTTCTTTTAGCAATAAAAAACACTCTTATAGCAGAAGAAATTACCTTACCTAACTCAAAAAACATAGAATCTACATTTTGTAAAATTAATACCACCTCAACATCCCTTATAATAGGCAGCATTTACAGACCACCAAATTCTAGTTTAGAATACATGCAGGAACTATGTAATCAGATTACTACACTTAAAGAGACAAATAAAAATGCAGTTTTTTGGATTATGGGTGACTTCAACCTACCTGATATAAATTGGAAAACACTAACCATAGATAAACACCAAAACCTTAAGGACATAAATGAGCTTTTCATAGAAACTTTACACAACCTAAGTTTAGATCAAATCATTAAAAAGCCAACTAGATTAAACAACACATTAGATCTCTTCTTAACCAACAGACCTGGATTAGTAGTTGATTATGATATTATCCCTGGTCTATCAGACCAAGAGATCATAAAAATACACAGTCAGATAAAAGCAGTAGCCAATACAAAAACCAAAAGAAAAATCTTACTCTGGAATAAATGTAACCTAACACAACTACACCAAGCTGCATTAAACATTCAACAAACATTCTTATTAGAAAAAGACATTAACCAACCAGTCGATGACCTCTGGAATTTCATTAAAAACCATCTTAAAAGCATTATAGAAAATCATATACCAACTAAATACACATCAAACAAAATAAATAAATGCTGGTTTAATAATAGACTAAAGAAGCTTTGTAAACAGAAGGAAAACCTATATAGAAAATTTAAAGAAACCAAGGCAGAAAGAGTTTACAAAAAGTATCTAAAAATTAAACACCTAACCCAAAAAGTAAGCAGACAGCTGCAGAGTGAATACATAAACAGTGTAATATCTAAAGATAACAACAAAAACCTATGGTCATACATTAAGTCTAAGAAAATGAAAACAACAGGCATAGCGCCATTAAAAGATGAACATAACATAATACATAATGATAATGAAACTAAAGCAAACATCCTAAACAAATACTTTGCATCAGCATTCTCAGCCCCAGGAGACAAAGACATATTTCTTAATTTGAACCAAGTAGACAACATAGAAGATTTAGTAGTACAAGAAAATGGAATTAAAAAACTATTAGCCAACACCAAACCAAATAAAGCGTCTGGACCTGATGGTATTTCAGCTAGATTACTCAAAGAACTAAGCAATGAGCTAGCCCCAGTGTTCAAAATACTCTTTCAGGCATCGCTTAACCAGGGCAGAGTACCAAAGGACTGGAAAGAAGCTAATGTCACCCCCCTATTTAAAAAAGGAGAAAAATCTGATCCAGGAAACTACAGACCAGTATCACTTACCAGCATCACATGTAAAATACTAGAACACATAATATGTAGCAACATCATAAACCACTTAGACAAACATAATGTACTCACCCCATACCAACATGGCTTTAGGAAATATAGATCATGTGAAACACAACTAATAGGACTAATTGATGATTTCTCAAAAGGTTTAGATAATAGTGAACAAATAGATGCTATCTTACTAGATTTTTCCAAGGCTTTTGACAAAGTTCACCACCATAGTTTGCTTAAAAAATTAAAATATTTCGGCATTAACGGTCCACTGCATCAGTGGATTAAAGATTTTCTGATAGGGAGAGAACAAACTGTAATAATAAATGGCTCTAAATCAACACCAATAACAGTAAACTCAGGTGTACCTCAAGGAACAGTCTTGGGTCCACTACTATTTTTAATTTACATAAATGATTTACCAAATTGCATTAGTTCAGAAACAAAAGTCAGATTATTTGCAGACGATTGCATAATATATAGAACAATAAAAACAACACAAGACACAGATATTTTACAAAGAGAATTAGATGAATTACTGAAATGGGAATCAAATTGCAGCATGTCTTTCCACCCAGAAAAATGTCAGTTGTTAAGAGTAACAAAAAAACTAAAACAAATTAATTCCACTTATCTTATTCATGGCAAACCAGTAACACAGACTAAAAACTCAAAATACCTAGGTGTTATAATAAATGAAAAACTGTCATGGAATCCACATATTGATGAAACTATAAAAAAATCCAACAAAGCATTAGGGTTTATTAAATGAAATTTCTATAAATCAAATAAGAACATAAAACTAAAATGTTATTTAACCTTGGTTAGGCCAATAATAGAATATGCATCCACCGTGTGGGACCCCTCAACTCAAGAAAACATTAAGAAACTGGAACAAACACAAAATAGAGCAGTGAGATTCATAACAAACGAATATTCACATTTGACTAGGGTAACACCATTAGTAAAATCACTAAATTTAGAAAGCCTTCAGGACAGAAGACTCAAAAGTAAAGTAGCAATCATACATAAAACACTGAACCATAATCTTCAAATACAAAAACAAAATTTAATAAAATACTCTGAAAGACACAAAAATAAAGGCACATTCCTCGTCCCATATGCTAGGACAAATTTGTACAAATACTCCTTCTTCCCTAGTGCTATTAGAGCATGGAATGGGTTGCCTGAGCTAGCCAGAAAAACCAGTGACTTGGCAGAATTTAAGTCATTGGTTGATATGCATGACTAAATGCATGACGCGTAGGACGTAATCATCTTCTTTTTTGAAGTAACGTCTGTATTATATAAGATAAGATCTAGGCCTATATGAATTTAATGTATTTGTTGATTTAGATCTAAGCCTATGTACAGGAATGTTTATAATTATGTATTCTTCGGTCTCAATTTTGTGAAAGCTAAAATCACGAGATTGCGCTAAACAAAAACAAATAGAAGGGACCTCATTCACCAATCGTAAACAAACAACATTTAGCCACTTGGTTATCTCTTATATACAAATTACGTAATACACAATGGCTATCATGTAACAGTTTTTTTTCCTTGTTTTATCAATAGTACTTTTACTTGCTGTATCTTTAGGGCGCCTCTGAGTTCACCCAGCTCTAATGGGTAAGCCTACCTGGCATTAGTTGTTGGGGAAAAGTAAAGGCGGTTGGTTGTTGTACTGGCTAAATGACACCCTTGTTAACCGTAGGCTACAGAAACAGATGACCTTTAATTCAACTGCCCCGTAGATCGCAAGATCTGAACATTACTAACATTCCTATTTTCAAATATAGTGGGCTGCCTAATCGTGTGGAATGCGCTTTGGACTGTCGTTCGATGGTCTTGATAGTCCCTGGTTCAAAAGATGTCAGTGGCGTAGTTAGGGTGGTTGGAGGGAAAGCAAATTTAAAAATCTCCCCAGGTACGAACTTTAAGGGCACCCAAATGAGTGTTTGATACTTGTTTAAGACATTATCTCACTTCATGATTGTCGTATTTTAAAATGCAGGGCCCCTAAAGAGATTAAGCCCCCCGGGCACCAAAATCTCTTGCTACGCCACTAAAAGATGTCATTTGTTTGGTATCTGGGGAAACATCCGAAACATACTAAACATTTAAAAGTCTCCTCTGAAGTAAAAGTTAGCACACCACTGTTAAAAGGCAAATGAAAAGCATGTTAGTTAAACTGGTCTGATTGCTCAATGAAAATACAATGTAATCATTTCCGTGAAGTAGATCCTTATTGCCATACAATTAAATGAACAAACAACCGGCTTGCTACTGTCTACTGTCATAAAAGGGAAACTTCTCTACGCTTTGAAGATTTGTAATCAAACTACAGTTTCTGTCGTGAGTAACCAGGATAATATAACTATTTTCCTCCTTACTACAACTCTGTAAGTAGTTTCATTTAAATGGTGACATTCTCAATCTTAATCTGATTGGATTATTTCATGCCAAAGTTAGATATCATCATATGAATATTAGATGAAACTATACATCTATCTATATTTATATGGGCATACCTGTTTTATATATTTCATAAACAGTATATATATGTTGATGTTCCACAACAGATATAGATATACATTAGCTTATGTGTAGAGTAAATAGTTTAATTTCGTCCTACTAAATAACATTTCAAGACCTGGTCGAGCGGTATGCGTGCTTGGCTATCATTCGGATTTATCGATGGGCCCGGGTTCATACACTGCCCGCTGCCATTCGCCGTCTTCCCCCCCCCCCCCTCCGAAATAAATTTGTTTTCAACTCTGAAGGAACATCCGAAACCTTTGAATTATTTTACAAACAAAACATGTCTTTTGCAAGTTGCATATGAATTTAGCTACAGCGGAGTCCGAGTGCTATGAGCCATATTAACTTTGTATTAAATAAGCCTTTTGAAAAGTCACCTATGTGAACTGTTAGTTGAGTTTCAGGTGATCTATATTTCATGAAGCCATGTTTTTTTAAATGGAGTTAGGGCATTATGTTTTTTTGTTTAATTAAACATAATTTTACTTTCATTGTTATAGCCATTTTTCCCTTCCAGCCACAGTTTTCATAGAATGAAATACTCTAGTTGGAGCCTCATAATTTTTTTTTATTTTTTTTACTAAAAACTTTTATATAACGCTAATTTCATGCTTAGAGCATTCTCAGAGCGCTATGATTCAATCTCATTTATGGACAAGTAATATCTGAGAGAAGGTCTTCTGTATCTTTAGGCGCTCAGTAAACACAACTCTGCTCGAGTCGCATCTCGGCCACACATGCAATGTTTAAGAATTACTGTTCAAAAAGGTCAGTTATAACATATTCAAAGTCAAGCAATGGTTGCTGGTTTGTTTGACATGTTTTAGATCTACCTTCAGTATTAAAGATTATTACATCATATCCCGAGCAAGCAGGATGGCAAGCAGGGGCGTAGCTAGTAATATTTCATCGTTTGGGACCCAGGGGGTTTGAATTCTTTGGGGTCCCCTTCCATTGTACGCAATTATTTAAAATTTAATGTAAAAAAATACTAATTTGAGGGTTTCCTTCAGATGGCGGCAGGGGGGGGAGATGTTTAAATTATCCTCCTCCTTCCCCAACCTAGCTACATCAAACATAAGCCAGTACACTTTAAATAGTTTAATATATAACTTAGTGATCCAGCTTAGTTGAGCTTAATAATGTTATGTTATTATGAAATATGTTTTGTATTAAGGCCTCTAGAGCAGGGGTTCTTAACCTGTAGGTCGCGATCCCATTGGGGGTCAATTGACGATTTGCCAGGGGTCGCCTATGACTATCGAAAAAATGAATTACTTTTGTCCATTCTAGACTAGTGGTTCACAGACTAGTGGTTCACGACTAGTGGTTCACGACTAGTGGTTCACAGACTAGTGGTTCACGTCTAGTTGTTCACAGACTAGCGGTTCACAGACTAGTGGTTCAGAGACTAGTGGTTCACTGGATAGTAACATAGTGTTTATATTTTCGTGTCCAGTCCACATAAATCGCAGGTTAAGGTGACATTCGTTCTGGTGGTAGAGGAGCCAGCTAGTTCTCGTTTGGCACGCTTTTCTTCCAGAGCTGAGGCCCATGTTCTTATGTTCCCTGTACATCGCTTTCTTGGTCACCATCTCTCTCCAAGAAGTGCAGTCTAGGACTACGTCTTCCCTGTGGTCAGTATCAATGTCCACTGCTTTTAGGTCGCCTTTGACGTCATCCACAGATCTGAGATGGACATGTATGGTAAAAAAAAAAAACAATCATTGTACTGCCTAGTGTGTGCGTGTGTATACTGTACAAAGTATCCATAATTTGATGATAGTGTATGTTGTTGCCTGTTATTGACTTGTAGCACCAATCAGCTGGCAGACAACTAAACCGCTATATGGCTTTATAAAACAAATATGACGGCATTCTTGGTTTGAGCCGCGAATAAAACTAAGCCTAGAAATTGGAGGATCGATGGAAATATTTACCAAAAAGAGACAAGAAAATGAGTCGGTGGTAAAGCTAGCTACAAAGATGCTCACATTTCAAGAGAGAAATGAAGCCAGTTAATATCCTATAAATTAATGCAAGTATTAGATCCGCTGGTTTCTAATAAAATTATGTTAGGTTAATTTCATTTCGTTTATGTACATTTTCGGTCATGTGGCCCGCGACATGAGTGTCGGAAATAAACATGGCCCGCAGGTCGAATTAGTCTGAGCATCATTGCACTACAATAACACAACCTTTCAGTCACACGTTCTGGAGTCGTCTCCCTTAACTGAAATGCAATAACGACAGCGCCTATTTAGTTGATGCAATCAGGTGACGTTAATTTAGGTGATGTTATTTAGGTGGCGTTAATTAGGTGATGTTGATAAGTTAATGTTTATAAGTTAATGTTAATTAGGTGTTAATTAGATAACGTTAACTAGGGGAAGGTTTTCCTTGTCTGTATTTGCCAAAGACGAGCTCTACATCTCCACCTAGACCACAAAACCTGTATAAATACTCAGACACAGAGAGAAAGGGACATTTCTTATTCCGTAGGCTGAGATATACACATGCTCCATCTTTTCTAGTGCTATTTGAGCATGGTATCAGTGGCACAAAGGGGTTCAATGAACCCGGGACCACGACCATCAGGGGACACAGCCTGTGACGTAACCACACTAGCTCAAAGGGATTTATTTCACTTGAGCCCATGACGGATGACAAGGGGCCCCATGAGATTTAGGGGATGATATCAAAGTGAAACAAAAAACTCTCTTGTAAGAATTGATTAAAAAGTAGAATCTACAAAGCTTCCTCAAAATGTTCTTAACTTTCTACCCAAAACGTTATATTCGTTTTAAAACATTAATCCGTGTTTTGAAGCTAAAGTCATCGTACTAGCGACTTTAATTACTTCATTGTAAGAAACTGCTCTCAACCAGGTTATTTGTAGCGGTGGCTAGCCCTGACCGTGCATTTGAGGTAACAATAGTTGCTTGATCAATCCACTCTGTTTCTTCTTCTGTATATTTATAAAACCATGAATAGTATTCAAGGAATGGGGGGGGGGGGGCAGGGCTCTATGCGAAACGGATTGAGCGGGGCCCAGTCTGTTTAGGGATAAGAATATAGGGGAAAATGATGATTCTTGGTTTAATATGCATGAGTAAAAGCGTGACGCGTAGGAAGTAATCATCTTCTTTTGAAAGTAACGTCTGTATTATATAAGATATAAGATTATGATCTAGAGTTAGCGCGGGGCCTAAGAAAGTGCAGGGCCCACTGTTGCAGCATAGGTTGCATTGGCCTCACACCGGCCCTGGGTGGGGGGGGGGGAGAAAGAGTTTGGTTCAGAAAATATTTATGTGTTGTAGAGAAAGAGTTTGGTTCAGAAAATATTTATGTGTTGTAGAGAAAGAGTTTGGTTCAGAAAATATTTATGTGTTGTAGAGAAAGAGTTTGGTTCAGAAAATATTTATGTGTTGTAGAGAAAGAGTTTGGTTCAGAAAATATTTATGTATTGTAGAGAAAGAGTTTGGTTCAGAAAATATTTATGTGTTGTAGAGAAAGAGTTTGGTTCAGAAAATATTTATGTGTTGTAGAGAAAGAACAAATGGAAATGGGAAGAGGGGTGATAATTACATTTTAGTCTATAGGGATAGTCCTGATGGTCAAGAATCAAAATTGTGACATACTTGCTAATTATTCAATTTTCTGAAAGCTCAATTTGTTTCTTTTTTTCTATAACTAGAACATAGTTAATTTTAGATATTTTGTAATAATTGCTTGCATAATTTTGGGACATAAGTCAGAGAAATAGACTGAATACTTTCTGCTGTGTTTATTAAAAAACATTGAGCATAATTTAATTTCAATAATTACAGAATTTAATATCATTAAACATTGCACTTCACTTTCAAGATAGAGAGATGTCCCAGGCACCAAAGTTATAGTCCCCGTCTCGACAGGTCTGGGAAAACACAAAATTCTCGACCTCTATGATGACATGTATGCACTACGCAAAGCAGCAGGGTTTCTGTCCAGGGCTTTTGCAAGAGAGGATTTGAGCCCCTCAAGTCCTGACTCATATGGAGTTTAATGATGAGGATGATGATAAATTGATTATTTTATGTCACCCTTGTTCCTCCCCTAATAATGTTCCCCTCTATTATTCCATACAGGATCTGCCCAGCATAACAGAGCTCAATTATTATAGATCTTAGCAGCAATAAAGAATAAGGCTGTGATTAAGGCTAATAGTAAGATTAAATCTTATGATTAAAACTTTGATATGTATAATGATTAAAACTAAGACTACGTCTAGTGATACAACTATAGCTGCCATGTGATGCACTCCCGACTGTCACCTCGATAGTTCGTGTTCGAACTCTTTAAAATATGATTATGTCTAAGATTTAATCTACGATTCATCATTTTCAAATGAGGTCTAAGATAAACGTTGAGACTAGGATTGATTCTGTTTTGTAATGTGCAATGGTCATACAAGAACGCTCTATACACAGAACATACAAGAACACTATACAATGAACATACAAGAACACTGCATACAAAGAACATACAAGAACACTATACAATGAACATACAAGAACACTCCATGCAAAAACATACAAGAGCACCGCGTACAAAGGAGATAGAAAAAAACACACCAATAAACATACCACACAATCAAAGGTTTTAGAAACTTTAGAATATAATTTCACATGCCATTGGAGCACTGATACGGTATATATTCTATTGACACCATTCAAAGAGCTGTGCAATTCTACGTCTGGGGATCAATGTTTTCCTTAGCAACTTCTAATGTGACTAAAAAGCTTTAATCCTAGGATACACGTCCACTGCCACAAATTGGGAATTTGCCTGAAGATCCCATCCTACCGTCGAGAATGGTCACTGGCGTTCCAGCTTATGCTAATTAGATTTCGGACAATGTAATATTACAACTGTTGTGGCTGAGGGATAAAGCACACGGCTTCCGAACTGAGGATGACTGGGATTTTGAATTTTAGGATTTTCAGGGTACCCCCTGATCCCACCCAGCTCAAAAGAGTACTGATATTAGTTGGGGTAACATAAAGGCGGTTGGTCGTTGTACGGCGACGTGACACCTTGCTCGTTAACCATTGGCCAAATAAACAGATGGCCTAAACATCATCTACCCTGTAGATCGCATGGTCTAAAACGGAACCTTTATTTACTCAATTTTATAGACTCATAAATGTAACTCCGACAATTCTGATTTTATGTCGTCTGCTCGGGTTTGTAAAAATGTATAACTCTTAATGCAAGTGCCGCACACATTTTAGACCACAGCAAACCTACAATATAACAAGGTTTCGTGTTGTAGATCTGGTACCTACTCTAAACCATTTGTACTTATTTTACAAATACGTAATTTGGGAATCGATGTCACTGCCAAAGAAAGGGAGACAAATCCTATGACTATGGTGTCACAAGAAAATGAATGCGAAAACATGTTATTTCCCTTTTGAGCTGTAGTAATAGACAATTAAAAATGTCTGAACTATATTCTTAATCATTGTTTGCGTTCATTCAACTGAGGTTTAATTAAAGATAAATGAATGTGTACAAGGTGGATTGGGTGCAGCGAATCGGTGGAGCTAGCTTGTGGCATGTCATGTCGTCATGTTAGGCACGCACCATTGTGGTTAACAGCTAATGCTAGAGTGCACTGATGCACAATCTTCGGCCTGTGGGACATATTCAGCCCGTAACGCTGTGCTATACAGCTCTAGGAGACTTCAGACCATAGTAATAAAGATGCAATTTCTCATTGCTATGAATTCAATTATTTATTTTCTTTTTAATAGGGCTTCGTGACTTAAATAATATATAACACTGTCGATCATAGTTATCGAGAGGTTGTACGTACATAGTTCAAGATCATTTGCACTGTTCTGTAATTTTATAATCATTGTAAATATGCACCTTACAAATTGTCTGATCGAGATGAATTTTGTCTACATAATTACGAAATTAAACTGTTTTATTTGATGTAAAAGAAAGATGAAATACTCTACTATTTTGTTCTAAGTGCAAAGATCTTTATCGCGGTTTATGTCATTATGCATAATTTTAATTTTTACGTCTTAATTATTGTAAGAATTAAGTCGAAGACACTTGGAAGTCTTTGGCACACGGAATTTCGCCTCAAATGCTCCTTCTGCCTGTCTGAACAAACTGTTCAGTCTAGGAAGGATCCAAGGAGATGTCATTTTTTTTAAACCCGCCTTCTTCTTATAAAATACAGACGTTACTTCAAAAACGAAGATGATTACGTCCTACGCGCCATGCATTTAGTCATGCCTCTTAACCAATTACTAAAATAACTGATGGTTCTTAATATCTTATCCCAAGAAGCTTGGGTTTAGATGCAAGGATGAAGGCCGAACACACCGGGGATCCCCATATTCCTTATCTGTACCTCAACAGCTGTTCATAAAAAAGGCCACATGAGGAACATTGTGTGGGTAATAAAAAGTTTCTTAGGGTTTTCTTCCATCCCCGCTAGTGCAATGGACTCCCCTACAGGAGTTCTGTTTTATTTCCCTATTCGCCTTATTTCCTTTTCTAAAGACCGTTTCCAGCCGAGCGCCACGTTAAGGCTGAGAAGCATTGCACAGACGAGACATTGAACTCTTTCTTTCCTAACTGACGATACCAACGTTGATTTGACTCATTCAATTCAATGAAGTTTTGGTTTTATAAACTTTACTTTGTGTTCTATACAAAGAGCATGCGTTCCTAATAGAACATTTCCTGACTACTTACAAACAAAGTTATTCAAGTGTAAGCATAACAGGGGAGTGAAACACAATTGAGCACAATGAATAAGTCCACTGGAACGTAGAAAATAATGAAGGAGGGAAAGAGTTAAATTGTTTTGTTATTGAAGTCATTAATTAGGATGCATGATTAGATGCATAGCACGTAGGACATAATCATCTGTTTTGAAGTAACGAGTGTATTTTATAAGAAGGAGAAAGGTTTTGTAAAAAAATGGATCTTTCCCAGACTCAACAGTTTTTTTTTTTGTTCAGACAGGCAGAAGGAGCCTTGACGCGAACTTCGTAAGCCAGAGAGTTCCAAGTGTCTTACAGCAATTAAGAAGTCTGTTCGTTGAAATAAAAATTATGCATAATGACATAAACCGCGTTAAAGATCTATAATATGGTAGGGTAATTCACTATTTTGTTATTCGCTAATTACCACAGTAAGTGTAAGATTGTGTAGGCAAAATTCTTGGTCTACATTCCATGTGATGATTTTTTTAAAAATTAAAGAAATACCCAGAAAGACACAAAGATAGAGGCTATTTCTTACAAGTGCTCCTTCCTCCCTTGTGCCATTAGATAATGGAATGGGTTGCCTGAATCAGCCAAGAAAACCAACAACTTAGCGGCTTTCAATTTTTACGATTTTTAACATGACTAGATTGACTAATATAATGCGTAGGACGTTATTACCGGTATCTTATTTTTTTAAGTTACGTCTGTAAAAATAATAATAATAATAATAATAATAGCTTTTATATAGCGCTACCTTCATGCTTATAGCATGCTCAGACCAGTTGGAGGGGGGTATCTGTGAGAATCTTTGACCGTTCTGCCTGTAGGCTGTCAGTAAAAAAAACCTCTTTTTGAATTTGTTGTTGAACCTCGAGCCCCTTTCATTGGTAGCCAAAATCCTATCGGATCCCACCACATGAGGTGGCCCCCAAATGATTGTTTTTTTTGCATTAAATATTGAATATTGCGCAAAATGCAGGGGGCCCAAAAGAGGTCATGCTCCAGCCCCCTCCCCAAATGATGGAAAATTCCTTGCTACGCTCCTGTGTGCTTGTGTGTGTGTGAGAGAGAGAATTCTTTAAAGCTTGAGGTCACTATCATGATTGAAAGTTATACATGGACGCAAGCCTCTTCAACTCAAGCATTTTCAATAATGATGTGGATGATACAATCTTTGTCATGATAATATAGATCAGTGATGCCCAAAATACGACCAACGGGCTAGATGCGGCCCTCGGTGTGTTTCCTTCCGGCCCGCCAAAACGTCAGCACAAAGTGGAGAAAATCATCCCTTCCAAAAAAAAAAAACAAGGGTTTAAAAATGTATTATTACCACACTTCCCCCAATGCTTATATTGAATGAAACAGCATTCATTATTCTCATTCAATCATGACTGTACACAATGACGTAAGTTTCGTCAGTTGCTCCTATGGTCTTGCGTATTGCCCAAAAAGACACATTCGCGCTTCAGAAAAGGAGATGGTGGTGGTGGGGGGGGGGGACCAGGAGCGTTCAATAGCTACCACACCTCTCCTTATTGCATGGCTAATCTCCCTTTAGCATAAAACATCATCGATATCAAACAAAATGAATTGATTGCGTCTAATTTATTGATTTATTATATTCATTATTTGATTGTTTCATGCATTGTCATGGAAATGGAATAATTGTGCGAAGTTTGAACCTGATCCAAGACTGGGAGCTGGGAGAAATAACGTATCCAATGTTTTGACCAGATAGACACAGACGTAGTGAGTTGAAAAAGGCTGGAGGATTATTCACTTTCATGTTTAACCTTACTTATCCATTAGTCTATTGGGCCGTAGGGGCACCACATAAGATTTGCCAACATAGTTGAGTAGACATAACTATACGATAAATGCAGAGAAGATAAAAACCTGGCATGTGCCTTGCATTGCTTACCATTTCTGAATTATAGGCTCCTGTGGGTTAAAACAAACTCTTTTTATTGTCTTGTTTTTCCCGGCACATTTTCAAAAAGTCACGAATTCTCCAACACTAAAAACATTTCATCAATGGAATTAAGATGCATTAGAAGGATACTAGGTATCACATACACAACCGCATTGCCAATGAGAAAATTCGAAACAGTATCTCAATGGCAATAACAGTGGCGTAGCTAGAAATTTGCAATCATTTGGAGGACCAGGGTTGGGGGGCTTGACCTCTTTGGGGTTCCCTGCATTTTCGTAATATTTAATGTTAAATGTAAAAACCTCACTCATTTGGGGGCCCCCCTCAAGTTGGGGCCCGGGGGGATTTTTTATTTTCTCCCTCTCTATCTCCCACTCTAGCTACGCTTCTGGGCAATAAGACCACACGATGACTTGGTGATCACTGTCCAAATTCGGAAAACTAAAACTTCATAAGGTTCTCAGGACTCAAACACCTTCCGTCATTGCTAACTACCAGGGGAAGAAGAAGAGTCAGACAGAGAACGCGACTGGAAATATGACCAAAGAGTAAACGCGCCTGTTATAAATTGAACGCTCTGATATTAAAAAAACTGCTAAAAGGGACGGGGTGAGTAAAAAAGTAATATTCCCCTTTCAGACCTAGCGATCTATAGGGCAGAGGATGCAAAGTTCATCTGTTTCTGTGGCCCACGGTTAACGAGGGTGTCATGTAGACAGCACAACGACCAACCACCTTTACTTTTCCACGACTATTGTCAGGTACCGAATAGAGCTGGGTAGTCACAGAGTCGGCCAACGATTCTGAAATTAAAAATCTCAGTCTTCACTAGGATTCGAACATTGGACCCACAGTTCAGAAGCCAAGCGGTTGAAAATTAGATAAGATTTAAATTTATTTTTATATGCAAATTTTTAAAAGCGAATTAATAAAAATCTATCTAGGTGTGAGGTCATTTTTAAAACGAGCATTTAGCACATATATATAACATGAAAATACTCTAAATTATTACCATATGATTATTATAATTAACGAGTATGATTCAGGTCACGAGTAGCACTACTTAATACCGATTCGCTATAATCAGCAATTATGAATTCAGGTTTTTTGCAAGGGGTCAAAAAAAAATACTGTCATTAGTTTTAAACGTTCCTGATAAAGCATAGATCAGTGATCCCTAACCCAATCGGGGGGCCATTTTTATTTTTGACATTCATTTCGCGGGCCATATCAACGAAAAGATACTTAAAGTAAGTGTACTTCTGAGCAACATTGTAGCTGCTTTTCCACCGACTCATGTTCTTGATGTCTCATACATCCTCCAAATCTCTAGGCGTAGTTAAACATATTTTTTTTATTTGCGGTTTAAACCTAGAATACCGTCCTATTAGTTTCATGATGCCGTTTATATGTTGTTTTATTAAGCAGCCAAAATTTCTTTATAAAACAAACATATTGGCTTTTTATCATGATCCACAAAAACTTAAAGATTCACTTTTCCTTTTAGATTCTACATTTAGAGCTAGCACAAATGTTAAAGGTCATGGTACCAATCCATCAGAGACGAAGTGTGGGCCCTAACGTAGGTAAAGAAACATTTTTTTACTTCTTTTTGTAACAGGGGAGTTTTTCTACACTTTGCCGACGTTTCGGCGGGCCTGATGAAAACACGCCGCGGGCCGGATCTGACCCGCGGGCCGTATTTTGGGCATGATGGCTTAGTTAATTATTAAGTACAATTATTGAACGAATATTTAGAGCGCAGAATTCAATGGTACATGATATCGTGTATGGTAAAAAGTTATAACGATAAAATGCCATGGCAACTTTGTGTCACTATTTCCTCGCTCAATCACATAAAAAAAAAGAGGCAAAGAAAAGAGGCAAAAGTCTTATGATACCTGGGCTGTAAATAGCTTGACAACTCATGTTCAAAACTAGATTAGATAATTTAAAATGAAAAAAAAAACTATACAACTAAAATTATCCCAAAGAATATACACAAGGGCAGACAATTGAAAGTCGAAAAGTTGTAAGGACTTAAAAACAAATAAAATGTATCAAAAGACTAAAATCGTGTGAGTGGAATATAAGGCGAAAGGTTCCCCCTGGAGTCCGCCTATAATTCAGAAATAGTAAGTAAAGCAGGACACACGGTAGGTTTCCAAATTCTCTGCCTATATCCTATAGTTTTATAATTATCTTGTGTGATGCGCCAACGGTCCAACAGACTAAGGAATAGGCGAATAGGTTTTGTAATACATAAAAGTAATCAATCTTGGAAATAACTGCCCAGGAGCTATAACCAGTAAGCTTTTGAGAAGGAGGGACGTTCTACCTACTTAGCAGAAGGAAAACGGAATTTAAACCTCTGCTGCCCAGGAGCTATAACCTAATGAAAACTATAATAGAGTGCAAGTGAAAATAAAACGTCAAGGCTAACATGGTATAGAAATCAAGAGAAAGAGTAACCCCAGCCCAGTTGCGTGTTACCAGATCTCAGAGATAAAGACTCCAACGGCGGGATTCTGTCTACTGACAAACCAAAGAACATCAAACGTGAGTCTGTGAGAGGAAGTAGCCAGTGGTCAGACGTCACCCTAGGGGCTGACTTTAACTCACTATGATGTAGTTAAGCGCAATGTTGATTCTTATGTTTATGTGACTTCATCCTTATCTTTGTCTAACAAGCAACATACATATTGACAATTCGATTGTACAAAGACTTCGCACATATATTATATTTTACAGAATTATTTTACCATTTCATGGGATAGTAAGTGTGTTTGTTTGGAGTGACCAAGTATTGTCTGTGTATGGACAAGCTAGTTCACGTATTGGTCCAGTGAACAGGATATAAAATGTTCAGGGTATGACTGTCCCGGGTACGCTATTCTGCCTCAACATGGCACTTGGGTGGAAACGAGTGTTTGAGGAAGTGATTAGGCTAAATGAATAGCAAAACAAAACTCCTGTGGGCGTGTCCAAGGGAATGCGAGAGCTTTCTCATTGCACGGTGCGGAGTTGATAGAGAGCTTTTAAGTCCCTGTCGATAATCCATGCGCGTCCTCAAGAGACCGTAACACTAATGGCGAGTTCTGTACGGTTTGCTTGGTACAACATAGGAAAATGGCGGAGGTTCCCGGTGTGCTCGGTCTTCGGCAATGCATTCTAGTCCATGCGCCCAGAGTGCCAGATCATTATGCCTAGCCCAAACCTCCAGCTGGGTGGCAGTGTTCCATCAGTAATACAGATCATTAGGCCTAGGCCCAAACCTCCAGCTGGGTGGCAGTGTTCCATCAGTAATACAGATCATTAGGCATAAGACCGAACCTCAAGCTGGGTGGCAATGTCTCATCAGTAATACAGATCATTAGGCCTAGGCCCAAACCTCAAGCTGGGTGGCAATGTCTCATCAGTAATACAGATCATTAAGCCTAGGCCCAAACCTCCAGCTGGGTAGCAGTGTCCCATAAGTAATACAGATCATTAGGCCTAGGCCCAAAACCTCCAGCTGGGTGGACAGTTGACGGCAGAGAGGATGGTTCGGATTTAGGACCATTGGTGCTATTTAAAGAATTGTCCAACATGGCCAAAACTAATCACAAGAAACTATATTTCTTTCAGATTGAAAAATTTTAACTCTTTTTATTGGAAGAGAAGAAGTTGTTTTTTTTTTTTTTTAGAAGTAAACGTTCGATGGGACATTCTTTCAGAACTATGACTTTTCTTTCAGAACTATAACATTTCTTTCAGAACTATGACTTTTCTTTCAGAACTATGACTTTTCTTTCAAAACTAGGATTTTTCTTTCAGATCTATGATTTTCTTTCAAAACTATGACTTTTCTTTCCGAACTATGACTTTTCTTTCAGAACTATGACTTTCTTTCAGAACTATGATTTTTTTTTCAGATCTATGATTTTCTTTCAGAACTAAAAAATTTCTTTCAGAACTATGACTTGTCTTTCCGAACTATGACTTTTCTTTCAGAACTATGATTTTCTTTCAGAACTATGACTTTTCTTTCAGAACTATGACTTTCTTTCAGAACTATGACTTTTTTTTCAGAACTATGACTTTCTTTCAGAACTATGATTTTCTTTCAGAACTATTACTTTTCTTTCAGAACTATGACTTTCTTTCAGAACTTTGACTTTTCTTTCCTAACTATGATTTTTATTTCGTAACTATGATTTTCTTTCAGAACTATGATTTTCTTTCAGAACTAGGACTTTTCTTTCCGAACTATGACTTTTTTTTTCGAAACTATGATTTTCTTTCAGAACTTGATTTTCTTTCAGAACTATGACTTTTCTTTCCGAACTATGACTTTTCTTTCAGAACTATGATTTTCTTTCAAAACTATGACTTTTCTATCCGAACTATGACTTTTCTTTCAGAACTATGACTTTTCTTTCAGAACTATGACTTTCTTTCAGAATTATGATTTTTGTTTTAGATCTATGATTTTCTTTCAGAACTATGATTTTGTTTCAGAACTATGACTTTTCTTTCCAAACTATGACTTTTTTTTTCGAAAATATGACTTTTCTTTCAAAACTAGGATTTTTCTTTCAGATCTATGATTTTCTTTCAGAAGAATGACTTTTCTTTCAGAACTATGACTTTCTTTCAGAACCATGTTTTTTCTTTCAGACTATGAATTTTCTTTCATAATAATTGCTTTTCTGTCAGATAAATTGCTTTTCTTTCAGAATTATGACTTTTCTTTCAGAACTATGATTTTTCTTTCAGAATTATGATTATCTTTCAGAACTATGACTTTTCTTTCAGAACTATGACTTTTCTTTCAGAACTATGATTTTCTTTCAGAACTATGACTTTTCTTTCAGAACTATGACTTTTCTTTTAGAACCTTGACTTTTCTTTCAGAACTATGATTTTACTTTTAGAACAATAAATTTTTCTTTCAGAACTATGACTTTTCTTTCAGAACTATGACTTTTCATTCAGAACTATGATTTTCCTTTCAGACTATAAATTTTCTTATATAATAATTGCTTTTCTTTCAGAACAATTACTTTTCTTTCAGAACTATGACTTTTCTTTCAGAACTATTACTTATTATTGCATAAGACTACATCTTTTTTAACATCCCACAACAAAACCACATTGTTCTACATTACGACATAATAATAATAATAAGGCTTGTCTTTGAGCTTGAAGATTAGTGAGGAATAAGTATTTCTTATGGCTGCGCAGCCCCAGCTGTGACCTACATATTTTGCCGAGACGACATAACAACACCAGAAACACACAGAGAGAGAAAGAGAGAGAGAGAGAGAGAGAGAGAGAGAGAGAGAGAGAGAAAAGATATGTAAACAACCTCCCTCTTATCATTTCACTAGCATATTCAAATGTCTGGCCCCCCCTCCCCCAATTACCAATTTTTTTTTCTTTCCTAACGCCACTGCTGCCAGTCACCTAGAAGTTGACATGTCAGTAGATGCACATTTGTCACTCTCTCCTAATGCTAATACGCTTCTGCATTACCGCCTGGCTGGTGTCAAAGAGAGGAAGGCATGGGACACTGAGTTGCGGGAGGGGGGGTGTTAAAATAAGTAGCAGGCGAAATAAGACTCAAGTAGGAGGGGGGGGGGACTTATTCTAGGTGACACGATCTAACACAGGGGTTCTCAACCTGTGGATCGCGACCCCCTTGAGGGTCGATTGACGATTTGCCAGGGGTCGCCTAGGACCATCGAAAATATGGATTGTTATTGTCTATGTGTGTGAGCGGGGTGGGGTCGCGGCAGAATGGGGTATTGTAAAAAGGGGTCGCCGAGCATAAAAGGTTGAGAACCGCTGCTCTAACAGATTTGAACTAGTTCTAAATGATAATGTATTTTGTAAGCTTACTGCAGACGGGAAGGGAGAGTCTTGGGGTGGCTGAGAAGCAAAGCGTTTACTGCTGAGCGAAGTGACTTACTTTTTAATCTAGGATGTCTCTAGAATCCGTTGTTTCACCAAACGGTTACCTGACATAAGCTAGAGAAACGTCAAGGCCTGCGGTCATTGTGTTGGCCAATTTACACACTTGGTTCACATGAGATCGCCACTTATTGAGAATAGCCTGAGAGGTGAGATAGATGAGGGTCAACATTAAACCCCAATTCTCCCCCTCGCGAACAGATATAAGGGATATACGTGTACAAACTGCTGAGACAGGCAACAGTAACAGACTCTAGACTTCACAATTACTTCTTTGAAAAACTGAGATGGAATTTACTTTTAAAACTAACGGACGTTCTTAACATGAATGTAGCCGCAACAATACTGGCAGTAGGCAGCCGCAGCAATACGGGCATTAGGTAGCCGCAACAACATGCGAGCAGTAGGCAGCCGCATTAAAATGCGAGCAGTAGGCAGCCGCAACAAAATGCGGACAGTAGGCAGCCGCAACTAAATGCGAGCAGTAGGCAGCCGCAACTAAATGCGGACAGAAGGCAGCCGCAGCAATACGAGAAGTAGGTAGCGAAATGCGGGCAGTAACAATACAAGGCGGTCGCAGCATTGCGGGCAGTAGGTAGTAACTTGGGTGCGGCTAAACCCGGACTATTTCGAAATGTATACACACAGAAACAAACTGTTTAAAAAGTATTAACCAACCTTGGAATTAATTAGGTCTTCAATAAAAGATATGAACATAAAAGACAATATATCCATAACTTTTTATTTAAAGGAACACGTCACACATTCGGAACACTTAGAGGAACACTTTACACATTCGAACATTAAGCGGAAAATTTTGGTTACTTTTTTTCGAGATGCATTATTTTCTATTTGTTTAAATAAAAAAAAAAATCATTTTCTAAATTTAGCATTATTACATATTATGAAATATAAAAGTAAATGTACGTAAATAGTTTCACGGCTGTGTTGTATCATTGTGTTTCTTGATATCAGTCAGAATATTTCTAAGCATTACCCCACCAGACATATATAATGTTTCTATGCTTATGAGTAAGAAATGTGCTTCGCTGCTTTGGTTTTCAGATCTATGAATATTGTTAGCTAAACCAACAGCTGGTAGGAAACAAAAAGACGACAGTTGGTTTTGAAATCTGCTGGCACTCGTCAGAAAAACTCAACTAGAAATCACTTAATGGTTGGTCTTTGTTTTGAAATAGTGGTAATATCTCAATTCAGAATAGTTCCAACGTAGTCATTTTGTTATAGTCATGTTGTTATTGTCATGTTGCTATTGTTAAAATCATGTTGTTATAGTCATGTTGCTATCGTTAAGTCATTTTGTTATAGTCATGTTGTTATTAAATCATGTTGTTATAATCATGTTGTTATTAAATCATGTTGTTATAATCATGTTGTTATTGTTAAATCATGTTGTTATAGTCATGCTGTTATTGTTAAGCTGTGTTGTTATAGTCATGCTGTTATTGTTAAGCTATGTTAAGCTATGGTTTTTGTCATGTTGTTATAGTCATGTTGCTATTGTTAAATCTTATCTTATCTTATATAATACAGACGTTACTTCAAAAAAAGAAGATGATTACGTCCTACGCGTAATGCATTTAGTCATGCATATTAACCAATGACTTAAATTCTGCCAAGTCACTGGTGTTCTTGGCTAGCTCAGCAACCCATTCCTTGCTCTAATAGCACTAGGGAAGAAGGAATATTTGCACCAATTTGTTATGTTGTTATAGTCATGTTGTTATTAAGTCAAGTTGTTATTGTCATGTTGTAGTAGAATCTTTTTGTTTCGTTTGCTAATAAGAGCTTTTAAAAAATCAATTTCGATTTTATTTTCTCTATTTATGTGTCGATTCTTAATTAGTCCAATAATTCTTGGAACACTTATTCAAGCCTCGCTGGATAGTGTCGTTTGTCGAAATAGTATGATATCATATTATTGTCTTTTTGTAGAATATTCATCTTCTTCTTGAAACTGTCAGGTAGAGTTGAGCCTTCGGCTCTTGGAACTCCAGGTCAGCAAAAGTGAACAAGAGCTCCCTCTTACCGGCCTGTATGAAAACTGTGGACACTGTTTTGTCTGGCGGGTGGGTCAGACTCGCGGCAAAAGTGAACAAGAGCTCCCTCTCACCGGCCTGTATGAAAACAGTGGACACTCTTTTGTATGGCGGGTGGGTCAGACTCGCGGCAAAAGGCCACGTATAGATCTACTAAGACCCCCGCCATTTTTCTTTTCTATACCAGGCTAACCGTGCGGGACAGGCCATTTATTATGTGACGGCCCCTTGAGGAACAGCGCCTGGATTGTGACAAGGTTGTGGGAGCTTTTTTACAACTCCGAGCAGTGCAATGAGGATGCTCTCGCACCCCTTTAGGCACTCCCACGGGAGTCTTGTTTTGCTACCCTTTAACCTAATCGTTTCCTTCTACGATCGTTTCCACCCGGGCGCCATTTTGACGCAGGGTAGCATGCCCGGGTTGTAGAATATAGTGCATTTGTAGTACTATTTATCCACTATTTTAATTTGGTCTTATTGTTCAGACTTTGAAATAGGACTGTATTGATTTGCATGTGTACATATTCTTTTTAAGTCAGAAAAAAGGGAGGCAACTATTTCAATTAAAGCGTGTGCTTCTCCTTTGGGTGAATCTTTAAAAACAAAAGTATTTCAATATATATTTATATATAAATATATATATACAAATTTTGATATGTATTCTAAACATGATGAAGAGAGTATAAAATATGTCGAAATGAAAAAAAAAATTATGTACAAACATTATGTGCCAAATAAAAACTAGAATATTTACTAAAAAATATTTCTTATATTTGCTCGATCAAATTTTTTTTTTAATATCCACACTATTCGTTCTCTATAAATTTGCCTGCTGTATGTACAAATGTACCAGCAGCTCTCAAATTCGAACATTAGATCTGTCATTTTAATTAGAACTTCACACATGCATTACTTCAAGGTATTCAATAAATGATTTATTGCAACAAAAAAAAGAGGGAGATAGCTAAAGAAACAGTATAAATGTTTCAATGCCTATGTTCACATAAGTGTGTACACACATAGACTTGTGTGTGCGTTTGATAGAGGTGATCACAACTCTGCCCGAGTCTGGTGTCGAAGTTCAAGTTCAAGCGCACTTAGCCTCTCGACCACGCTTCCATTCCGATAATAGAGCAATGGACTCGAGCAGAGTTGTGTTTACTGAGAGCCTTACGGCAGCACGGAAAACCAACTCCTAGATACCCCCTCCCCCCACCCCCACAGGTCCACAAATGAGATTGGGCCATAGCGCTCTGAACATGCTATAATCAGATCTGATATCTTACAGACGTTACTTCAAAAAAAAAAAAAGAAAAAGATAATTACTTCCTACGCATTTCATGTGTCAATCTAGTCATGCATGTTAATCAATGACTTACACTTTGCTAAGTCGTTAGTTTTCCTGGCAGATTCAAGCAACCCATTTTATTCTCTAAGGCTATCAGCATAAAAGTAGCGCTATATAAAAGCTTTAAAAAAAAAAGAAGAACCCACACACACACACACACAATTTGTTAACATTGTTGGCTCAGTATTAGAAAGGTAGTCCACATACCAGACAGAGAAATCTTAAAGCTGTCCAACATGCACAATATTCATGCGACAGTAACAAGGTCCCAACTTCGATGGGCGGGACATGTAGTCCGCATGCCAGACAATCGCCTTCCCAAGCGACATCTGTACGGAGAGTTATGTGCTGGAAAGCAATCCCAAGGACGCTAATACAAGCGCTACAAAGACACTCTCGATCGCTCCTCATGGCATGAAGCTGTGAGTCTCCGAGTCTCAAGATTTGAAGCAAGAAGAGTGGCCAGGGTGAAAGAGCGCCGAATCAACAAAAAGCTGAGAGAAGAAGCAAGCCTATCTGTAACTGACCTAACCCACCCATGCCACATATGCGGCCGGCTTTTTAAAGCGAGGATTGGACTTTACAGCCATCTTCGAGTCCATAGGAAATGTGAAATGTGCTCATCTTCGACCACGAAGGAGGAGCTATATATATATGTATATATAGAAAGGTAGATTACTAGGAAATTACTTATTAAACTTATCCCCACTATTTTGATAACGAAAGGAGAATGATGGCTATCCTCCCTTGATACATGTGAATTAAATTTTATAAAAGTGATCAATGGAACACGTTTATGTTTTGAAACATTATAGTCCAGGGGTTCTCAACCTGTGGTTCGTGAGCCGCTTGGGGGTCGATTGGTAATTAGCCAGGGGTCCCCAAAGACCATCGAAAAAATTATATTATTCTTTTGCTGTATGTGTGTGAGCAGGGGGGGGGGCAGAGTGGGTAGATTGTAAAAAGAATTCGCCGAGCTTAAAAGGTTGAGAACCGCTGTTATAGTCGCTTATTCCAATCCACAATGTTGGAAATTGCTCGGCCATTAGAGTATTGACCTAGATTTATGATTCAAAGCGCAATTGCTAAAGGTCTAAATGGTACGATTTATTATCTAATATCGAGAGGATCAAATCTTCCTTTCAACTTGAGGGTGCAGTAGCTGTAGTGAATTGCCAACAAACTTGTCGACGGTTAATACATATATTTTATATTGTGTTTTCAGACCCGTTTTGGCCACCCCCTACGCTTCAGCTCCCGGAGCAACTGCCCCCCCCCCACACACTCCGCTTCCTCGTTACGCCACTGTCAGCACCGCCAACACTAGCAGCGCCAAAGTGTTTTAATTTCATCTGTCCGCTATCTTAATTTAGGTTTTGGTGATGGATTGTATAAACGCAAATATATGAAAACCCATTTATATAGCAAGCTGCATTCAAGTAAAGGTATTACATGTCTCATCGTGTTTGAATTCCACCGGAAACTTATTTTAAATTCGCATTTTTGTTTTGGTTGTTGCTTCTGAGTTTAGTGGTTGCCTGAAATTGTAAGCAAAAATAAAAAAAAGTTGCAGTATTAATATGTATTCCAAGTTGTATGTCTATTTGATTAGGCTAGGAATGCCCCCTGTGTTAAGTGGGTTAGCCTTAGTAAAGATAACAACGCAATTTACACCATTCTAAAGCCTAAACTCAGTAAGCCTAAAGTTTGTTTATGTGTCTATTAGCCGTAATAACAGTAACACAAGGATTGGGAGAAAGAAAGGTTGTGTAATTGCTAATAGAACAGATCCTACTGGAAGGATGACATTTTAAATACCGGTATTTTATTTTTTTTGGCTTTTTATGCGCTTCTGAATTCATGCATAAAAAGACTGCATTAAAAATGCGGAAATGCGAAACATCATCAAAGTGTCTTTTTGACCCACATGGACCTGCTGACATCTTTTAGTTTAGACTTACAGCCATTTAACGAGTTCCTCAGGACCCCCCAAAAATTTTCTGAATGGAACAGTAACAGGCAAAAGAAGGAAAAGCAAACAAAGAGTCGGATAACTGGGAGTGTTAGATTACTTCGCGTGTCAGAGTCAACTATAACAACTTGTACGCGTTTCCACAGAAATCGAAATAAAGGCAGTCAAAGGCTTGGTTATTTATGCCTGGATGTTACAAATTATGTAGATGACAGTTTGGACTGCATAGTGTCAGGCATTTAGAGTCAAAGGTTTGGTTATTTATGCCTGGATGTTACAAATTATGAAGATGACAGTTTGGACTGCATAGTGTCAGGCATTTAGAGTTGCGGCGCATTACAGTTGAGAGACTTAACCATGGCAGAGTACCAAAGGACTGGAAAGAAGCAAATGTCACCCCCCTATTTAAAAAAGGAGAAAAATCTGACCCAGGAAACTACAGACCAGTATCACTTACCAGCATCACATGTAAAATCCTAGAACACATCATATGTAGCAACATCATAAACCACTTGGACAAACAAAATGTCCTCACACCACACCAACATGGCTTTAGGAAATATAGATTATGTGAAACACAACTAATATGACTAATTGATGATTTTTCTAAAGGTTTAGATAATAATGAACAAATAGATGCTATCTTACTAGATTTTTCTAAGGCTTTTGACAAAGTTCACCACCATAGTTTGCTTAAAAAATTTGGCATCAATGGTCCACTGCATCAGTGAACAAACCGTAATAATAAATGGCTCTAAATCAACACCGATAACAGTAAACTCAGGTGTACCTCAAGGAACAGTCTTGGGTCCACTACTGTTTTTAATTTACATAAATGATTTACCAAAATGCATTACTTCAGGAACAACAGTCAGATTATTTGCAGACGATTGCATAATGTATAGAACAATAAAAACAACACAAGACACAGATATTTTACTAAGAGAATTAGATGAATTACAGAAATGGGAATCAAATTGGAGCATGTCTTTCCACCCAGAAAAATGTCAGTTGTTAAAAGTAACAAAAAAAAATAAAACAAATTAATTCCACTTATCTTATTCATGGCAAACCAGTAACACAGACTAAAAGCGCAAAATACCTAGGTATTATAATAAATATAAAAAACTGTCATAGAATCCACATATGAAACAAAGCATTATGATTTATTAAAAGAAATTTCTATAAATCAAATAGGAACATAAAACTTAAATGTTATTTTACCTTGGTTAGGCCAATAATAGAATATGCATCTTCCGTTTGGGACCCCTCAACTCAAGAAAACATTAAGAAACTTGAACAGACACAAAATAGAGCAGTGAGATTCATAACAAATGAATATTCACATTTGACTAGAGTAACACCTAAAGTAAAATCACTAAATTTAGAAAGCCTTCAGGACAGAAGACTCAAAAGTAAAGTAGCAATTATACATAAAACACTGAACCATAATCTTCAAATACAAAAACAAAATCTAATAAAATACTCTGAAAGACACAAAAATAAAGGCACATTCCTCGTCCCATATGCTAGGACAAATTTGTACAAATACTCCTTCTTCCCAAGTGCTATTAGAGCATGGAATGGGTTGCCTGAGCTAGCCAGAAAAACCAGTGACTTGGCAAAATTTAAGCCATTGGTTAATATGCATAACTAAATGCATGACGCGTAGGACGTAATCATCTTCTTTTTTGAAGTATCGTCTGTATTATATAAAAATAAAGGTTTAAACTCAAAACCCTTTGGCTACATTTATAGATTTTAGAGTGAGTAATTTGCCTTTATTAATATTGAAGAGGTACTTTTTAGCTTCAAACTCCACTGGAGATGAGTTTAAACTCAAAACCCCTTTGACTACACTCATAACATTTTGAGTGTATAATTTGCTTTTGTTTTTATTATTAAAGAGGTATTTTTTTACCTTAAATCCCGCTGAAGTTGGGTTTTAACTCAAAACTAAGTCAAAACCCATTTAGCTACGCTCATAACATTTTGCGTGCGTAATTAGCTTTTTTATATATTGAAGAGGGGGTTTATCGTAAATTTTGGAGGGGGGTTTAAAATCAAATTCTCCGTTTACTGTGCTCTTGGAAGTAGGGGATTTTCGTTTGCATTTTTTTTTTTTGGTTTTGTTTTATAGAAGAGGGGGAGTTAACTGCAAAAACCCCAAGTAGGGGGTTTAAAACTCAAAACCCCTGGTAGGGTTTTTTTAAACTTGAACCCCCCCCCCCCCCCGGTAGGAGGTTTTAAACTCAAAACCCCATTGGTTGTGCTGGGGCAAGTGATGGTTTAGTATTAAAATCTCCGATTCCGATCCCCGAGGGGGGGTTTCATTTCGGGGGGGGGGGTTTGGCTACGCCCATGAGATGAGATAGAGAACCACGTAGCTAAATGTTGTTTATTTACGATTGGTGAATGAGGTCCATTATATATTGGTTATCAATTATTTTGATATGGAAAATAGCTTCTACAATATTGAAATTTAGTGTTGCGAAGGTGGAGTTCTTCCTCCTATAAAAGCTTTTTTTAAAATTTATTTCTTTATTTTGCGTTTTTCTTGTTCCTATTCGTGTCCAGATTGTGTATCCAGTATTTCTGAAGGACCTTTTTGTTCCAGGTTATTTGCATTGCTTGATCATTCAGAAAAGCAACAAGTACACTACAAACTTAAATTCCTTTTATTTTTATTTTTTAATTAGATGTTAGATCTATATCTAGACTTAGCTCTCACAATGTGACTTGTTTAATTCAATGAATCATCTGAACATGTTGCAGAGGTGGGGAAGTTAACCACGTACACAAATTGCTACATTTGTAAAATGTTTTATATGTTTCGGGTGTTCCTTCACAGTTGAATTACTTCCTAGTTCAAACTTCCCGCAGGACGACGGGAGTGAGAGCGGGCAGGGTTTGAACCCGAGGACCCTCGGTGAATCTGAACGACAGTCCAGCGTGCAAACCGCACGACCAGGCAGCCTCCACGACCAGGCAGCCATTCAAACAATGAATGACAATTGATCTATAATTGTTTTGATATTATACCTTCTTATTTAGATCGATAAAAAAAAAAAAAAGCGAAGACCAGAAAGTGAGGACTTAAAATTATAAATGATGGCTCCCCATGTCTCAGAAGACATTGGATGCTCCCATTAGATCTATAAATACGAATTAGAAAAAAAGATGATTTCCGCAACAAGTTTTTATTCTTGACGTCTGAAACTAACATGACTATTGAGCTCTATTGACTATTAGACTTTAATTTACAGTCTGGTATATAGACGCTAGATATCTCATCACGGTAACACTTAGTTTATAGATTCTATCTAGACTAGATCTATAATTCTATAATGTCTATATCATAGACTTGTTGGCGTGGGTGACTGGGTGTGTCACTGTGTGAGACTGAACTCTTAATTAAATCTATGACACACTAAGTCTATATTACTGAGTATATTCTATATATATTTAGAAATCTAGATCTATGTGGTGACTATGACTACTTAGTGACAGTATACTAGATCTAGTACTAGATCTAGGTATTGTAGTATTACAATAACACTTAGTAAGAAAGTGAAAGTGCTGCCTGTAATGCTGTATTGTTGCATGATGTAGAATTTTAATGCATCTAGAAATTTAGTCTGACCTATAACTAAGTCTGTACGATTTATGACATTATGTATAATCTATATGATGATCACATCATGTTATCACATATATGATGTCCTGATAACTAGGTTTATCACTACATCTATATCCTATAGATCTAGTCAATAGAGTCTGAATAGACTCATTGCTGCGAAATGCCTGCAACAGTATTCATGATAGTCAATGTGACAATAATATGATTCATAAAGACATAGATCTAACTATGTCTATAACAATTAAGAATAATATGAATACTTTGATATGACTTGAATCAATCTAGATCTTTAACTATGTCTATAACAATAAAGATTACTATGATAACTTTGATATGACTTGAACCAATCTAGATCTTGAACTTAAGTAGTCTTATTCTTAGTCCCAGAATCAGAGAATGGCTGTCAACTGTTGTTTGTTGTTGTCACCTTCTCCTTTGTTATCCCCAAGTATTTAGCAGAGTTTCTGTAGTTTTTGTCCGTGCCCAGGTCTCACATGTATACATGGCTACTGGTCTTATGATGTCTATATATACTTTTTTTTCTTTCCATTGATATACACTTTACTTTTGCTTCTAAGTATGTGCTCGGTGCTATAGAATACCTGTAGCCTGCTGCTAGTCATTCCTTTTATTTCAGCCATTAGGCTATTTTAAGATCTGCTTAGCAAAGGAAGTTTTATTATTATTCTCCTGTGTCTGCAACTATTAATAATGAACCAATTAGTTCATATTTTTCATCTTAAAAGAAATAAAAGTATCATAAGGCTCCCTTTGATTCTCCAGACCATCACACTAATGAAATAACACAATAATTTTCTGGCAGAATGATCTCCACCTAACAAACCAAACTATGTCAGTGACATTACTTCAGCATTTTTTTATTTACCATGTGAGGCTACTGAAAAACAAATCCTCTCTCAATATTTTTTGGAAATAAATTTGTTTGGTTTTATATATTGTAATGATTCTCCCCAACAGGCCTTCTGTAAACACAGATCAACACAACACAACCAACTCAAGAACTTGACAACAAGAGTTCCAAAATAATGTGGTTCTTTAATACCAAACAAATAACATCCAATACTACACAATTGGCTACAGGATACACTGGCTAAAAATGCTTCACTAAACTCTAAATTGCTGTACTGCCATACTAAACTATTCTGGACTCATACTACTTCACTGGAGAATTCACTATCCCCGGACAGACTTCACTGTAGACTAATAGTTTGGTTCCCCTAAGGTTTCAATCACATGATCATAACAAGAGTCATATTTATGTGTAAAATTTATACCAGTACTGTCCCTTGTCCATCAACACTGTAAACTTAACTGTATTACTGGCCTGTGTCAAATTTGTCAGGTTATGACACACAGTTAACCCTATCATGTCCTTCAGAAATGAACATTTCTTCAACCTAGCCTAAACTTCTTGCTGGATGGGAGGGGATGAGCTGGATTCAAACTTGAAACATCATCTTGATGACAGGATGGCTTCCTGGTTGCTGGTCTTGATTGTCTTCAGTTCAAACCTTGCCTGTCATCATCTCTTGCAATTCTTAGGAGGTTTGTGTTAGGATATAATAAATTTTCAAATCTGACGGAATATCAGAAACATGTAAAAGCAACAAACAGCATGATTATGACCACATGAACAAGCAGGCTATCATCTGCATTACTAGTTTCCAATTCAATAGATATATATATTACAAATATTTAATTATTGTGCTTTGTAGCCTAGATATTGTGCTGTATACTGTGTAGTATATGTACTGTATAGCCATATAGTGCTACAGAATGTAAAATATAGCTTAGAAATTGCACTATAAATTTATTTTTTGATAGAGTTTCATGAGTTTATTTGAATATACGATTAGTTATAATTAAGTGACCATGTATTCTCTGACCCAGTTTCTAGAGTCAATAGCTTGCCTTATTTTCTGTCAGTAATAAATATAAATAAGTTGACACTTAACTTCAAGTTTTCTCCTTGATTTCCTTCCCTTAAGTATCTGCACTATTCAACACATTCACAGAGGAAGCAGCAGCACAAACTTCACAATTTTTGAGTCTTTCTATTTTGTTGTTGTCATGTTCTCCACTGATGGCTATGGAGAATTTTTCCCTGACATTTGGCTGGGCCAACTCTTTACGATTCTAACCATTGCCCTGGCCTTTGTTTTTATACCAAGCCATGTAATCATACTCAAGTCTCCCAATCTTGCTAAGTAAAGGGATACTTTACTTTACTACAAATATTCCAATGGAACTTAAACATTTTAACTTATTTCTTCTAACTGGTTCATTGTTATAAATCCATTCTAGATTCAAGGAATCTTAGCCACATACATGGAAAGTTAACTGTGGTGGAGACTACCGTTTGGGTCTATCTAAGATCAAGAAGCATGAGATTGTCTGTTTTACAACATTAACTCTTGACAGCCTGATAGGACCATTAATAGCACTTTAAAAGAGTTGTACTTTAAGCCACTCATAAAATAGCAAACCTACTACAGATTTGATGAGGTAACCTCAGCTTGGGAGTCATTTTACAGAAGATTAAATCATATCAACTTGCAAAGAGATATGGGGCTAAATTTTTAAATTGAATAACAAAATAGTTTAATTTTGTCAGCTATTTAGTCAAAAATATCGATATATTCACTATTAGCTTTGATTCTCATGGCATATAACTTATAACGAAACAAACACCAATGAATAGTTAGACTACCACATGATAAAGAAAGGCTTGAGGTAAGTCATCTTTAATCATGGGTTATGTTGGCAAATGACATGCAGGTTTTTTTCATCTTTCTCCCACAAATCTTCAGAGACCTCTAGGATTTGGCCGGGTTGCAGGTGGTCATGACTTCCACAGTATGATGTGGAGGGTTAGAAGGGAAAACCTGCACAATCTATTCACCCTAATACAAAAAACTTCCCACAAGCCTCAGCTGAAGGCACAGTGGCTAAGGGGTAAAGTCTAGTAATGTGCTTCTCCAGTTCTGCCATACGATAACATGATCGATTTGATTCTCTGTTTTATTATCTGGTAAAACCCATGTCACTTTGAGGCATTTTTTGTGGGGGAAAATGCTGCCTCCTATTACTAATTCATTAAATGTGCAGAAGTCTGCAAACAATTCTCCATTTTCATTAATGCTGCCAAGTCCATGGGTGCCCATACTTTTCTCTCTCTCTCTGTGTGTCACTTCCAACTTTGACATTCAAGTCTCCCATGAGCATCAAAACATCTCTTGTATGTATTTTGTCAACTATACTTTGCAGTTGGTCATAAAATGTATATTTGTCAGTATCAATTGCCAGGTTGGTGGGAGCATAGCACATAATGATGTGAACATTTTTGAACTTAAACAAAAATTTGGCTCTAATTATTCTTTCTGAAACTGAGACTTTTGAAAGCTTCCATGTTTAGTAGTAGTGCTACACCATTTTCATGTAAGTCATCTTCTTGTTCCTTTCCAGAGAACAGAAGGGCTTCTCCTGATTGCAGTCTTGTTTCACCAAATGTGTTTCATTGAATTTCACTCATTCCCAGGATCTGTAGTTTGTAGTTAGCCATTTCCTTTGCTATTTGTGCACAACTACCTGGTTCTAGTAAAGTGCGGACATTCCATGTTCCAAAGTTAAATGCTGCCTTCTGAATAAGGAAGTGTTTCTTTTTCATTGGTTTAAGTAGAGTTGTCGGCCTCACAGGATTCGTTCGACTTTCCCTGCATAGCTTCATAAGTCTTTGTGGAGCTCTAATTTCGCCTCTGACAATGTTTAGTGTTTTTGTTCTGATATAACACTATTTTTTTTCAATGGACAAGTTGTTAGCCTATCGCACAACTTCTGTGTCCCGGGGAGGGGGATGCACCTTTTGTCTGGCCTCTTTCCTAGCAGACCTGTCTGGCTTGGTAGTACCTGCCAGGAGTGATGAGCTCCACCCGGTATAGCTCTGAGGGTCATTGAGGCACTCAAGCTGTCACACCACCGCATGGTATGTGCATTAAGTGTGCATCTAGCGCATCAGACATTTACACAGCTAAAACCAACGTGGAAATCTCCTCACATCTCAAACAAGACTAAACTAAGAATCTTTAACTCTATTGTCAAGGCTGTCCTAATGTATGGTTCTGAAACATGGAGAACAACTGAAACCACAACAAAAAAAATACAGACCTTCATCAACAGATGCCTGAAAAATATCCTAAAAATACACTGGTATGACAAAGTAGAAAACACCAAACTGTGGGAGATAAGTTGACAGAAAAATATAGAAGAGGAAGTGGAAATGGATTGGTCACACCCTTAGAAAAGATACCAGCAACAGAGCTATGCAGGCCTTAGAGTGGAACCCCCAGGGAACAAGACTTAGAGGAACACCAAAAAGAACATGGCGACGCAGTGTACTTGAAGAAGCCGAGAGACCGGGAAGAGCTGGGAAACCATCAAAAAGCTAACAAGAGACTGTGGAGAGTGGCGTGTTTTTGTTGAGACCCTATGTTCTATGAGGAACTCAAAGGAGTGATGATGATGATGATGATGGAAACTGAGCATCACTAGTCTTTGGCAAACTCACAACATACATTTTTGAAGACATGAAACAGCTGGGACTAAGTGTTAGATTTATGTCAGGGTAAACAAAATCATAGGCAAATACAATAAGTTCTTAGCAACTTGAAATATGATGTCTAAATGTAGCCTTCTTTATTTCATTGTTTTAATGACCAAATGATGACAGACAATTAATGCCTGTATATTCCGCATTGCACATTTTTCATTCCAACAAGGACATCTGTACAATATAGTCTCTATTTGCATACTTATAGATTTTTTTTTCAGATTAACAATTGACATCCCCTCATGACAATGTCATCAGGTTTTGGCAAAACAAACTTTCACATCAGGCTAGAACCAAGATCTTTGTGCTGCTTAGAATGGGAAATTGGGAAAGGTAAACTTAGATCTTAGTTGTTATTTTGTAAAATTTAATTTTTCTCATAATATAGCATACCCTTGGTGAAGCAAAATCAAACTTGTTGCCTTGCAGGATATGGAGGGATCTACAAAGGGTTAGAGCAGCTTACACAAAAATAAAAGGCAGCTATTGATAGAGTCAAAAGGCTCACTCCCCCAGATGGTTGTAACGACCTTGTCATATAAAATGAATACTCTGACGAATGCTTCTATTTTTCTAAGCATACTTATAATATAACCTTATGTCTCTCATAACATACTTTATGGCCAAGATAACTAGGGTGTATTAGAATGCATACTCCAACAAACCTCTGTCTAATAAAGATAGAGAAATTCTGGATTTTGTAGGGCATAAGATAGTACAATAAGAATAGAGGTGCAAATATAAAAAATGTCAAATAATAGTAGGTATAAAAAAATACTGTAAAATAACAAAAAAATGTTTTTCCTGCTAACAATGTGTCATATACTGGTTCATCTATCTCTGTGATGTTTTTGGATAACAATGTTGATTTCTTGATTGAAAAAAAAAAAAGGAGAACTTACCAAAGGGCAGTAACTTTGGTCTACACTACATATAAAGTAAAGTTCAGTTTCTGAACAACTTACACATCAATGTTATAATGTACTTTTGTTATCCAATCATTGTGTTTCATTTGTCAGGACTGTCCACGTTGTGCTTACAAGAATGCCACTTGTGACTTAACCAGTTAGTTAAACTCTTGGCAGAGCATGCTTTAGGAGGAATATTCAACTTTATCATTCCCTTGTGATCTTCTTCCATTGACCCATATGCTTTCAGTCCAATAGTTGTGTTACTTGAAGACCAGTAAGTATAATACAATATTTTTATAAGTATAGGTAATGAAATAAAAAAAAATTCCTAGGTCTCATCATCTTATCTCTGTCTGTGGCATAGGCTACCAACCAGCTTCCCCTAGGAGTCTCAATTCTGTCTGTTGTCTTGTCTGTGGCATAGGCTACCAACCAGCTTCCCCTAGGAGTCTCAGTTCTGGGCGAGTCTCTCCAACTGCTCGTATGTCTTAAAAAAAAAGGTAAAGTTCCCATTTCAGACCTCACGATCTATAGGGCATATGATGTTAAGGTCATCTGTTTCTTTGGCCAACAATTAATAAGAAAGGTGTCATGTGGCTAGCACAATTACCAACCACCTTTACTTTCCCCAACTAAATTCAGGTACCCATTAGAGTTAGGTGGACTCCGGGGTGCCCTAAAAATCCCGAAATAGAAATCCTAGTCTTCTCTGAGTTTCAAACCCAGGATCCCCAGGTTTCGAAGCTAAGCACTTAACTATTCAGCCACTGCCTCACCCTCCCATGTCTAGCCCATCTTAAACCTTCAAGGTGGAGGTCCATCTTCTTCCAGGTCTGTGACCTCTTGATTTGCCATTTGTTATTACTGAAGCTAAAGGTTTTTATCTATGCCCAAACTTCCTCCTTTTTTAGCTGGGCTTGGGATCGTCCTATGGCCTAGTTTTCTGCAAAAAATATAGTTGTTGTTTTTTTTCGTGTCACATCTTTTCATTTTTAGTTGTTTTTACTAGTATGGGTTTATAAAGAAATATCTTAAATTAGTGTTGTCTATCAAAATTTTTAAGCATTTTTTTTTATTAAAGTGAATATTTTAATAATAGCCTTTTTTTTTTTTAATGTTTCAGGCCTGACACATTGTTCCTGGATACATTAGCTCATTTCCCATTGGTCTATTACATGACTGAAAGTATTTGGAGGTACAGTGTCTAAAGTATTATCAGTAACTGATCTCGTTTCTTGTTATTTATAGACATATTGGTAGTTACTATTAATGTGTTAATCTAGTTGTTTATTTGTTCTAATTATGCTTTAATCTAGTCATTCATTTTTCCCTATCACTTCGTTTCATTTGTTTCTTGACTTTTGGTCTAGGGTTACTGTGACAGCTCACATAACCAAATCCCTCCACTTTACCTCATCAGCAGGTGTTCTTAGCAGGATATTAAGATCTATTATTTTATGTTATCCAGCCAGATTGACCCTTTCTTCATGTTCCCTCCACTGTACCTTGAAGAATGATTTTAGACAATGAGTCATGTCTTACACTATGACCAAACCAGCTCATCAGCTTTCATCTCTTCACAGTATTGAGGAGCTCCTCCTTTCTGCCAGCCAGTCTTCTTTTCCTGGTATTTGATACCCTGCATTTTACTGTTCTGTTCTCTCAGTGACTTGGATTTTTCTTTCAGTCAACCTCAGCATTTAATGTCAAACTTTTACAACCATATAGGAGTACATAGACCACTAGCCAAGAATAAAGTTGTGTATATTTAAATTTAAAAAAAAGTAATGAGCCCATGCTAGACCTAGCTAGTTTGAGGTATTGAAATTTTAAAGAGTTTACACAAACATGTAGTCAGTATAATTTGAGATGAAATGAAGACTAGTCCAAACCTTTTTGTGAAGGCAGCATTGGTGTGGGAAGCATTGAGATCACTGATGCACATATCACACAACCAGGCAGACATCCTCATCATTTAATTGCATTTATATATAAAGTCTAGTTACATGTGATTTACATTTTGTCAGTATGTCACAATGGAGTAGATCAATCTTAATGTCGTGTCTCTTCCAGTGTGGATGATCTCCTAGTGGCTAGAATCTTTCAAGACAGTTACCTAGTGGTTGTCAAAAGAAATCCTGATTCTTATTATGAAGGGAAAGAGTTTCTAGAGGATTCCTCCACCATTGTTGCCATTCAGAAAATTGTTAGGTAATACATTTCTTCATTGCATTACAGTAAAAAATTAAATTTGTTTAATATGCAAAATAAGAACATAACCATTGGTAGCAAGCCTGAATAATTGTTAATCATTTTGGTTGTTCATTCTACACAAATTTCATTCTGAGTTTGTATGATCCAAGAATGCCAATATCTGAGAGTCTAAAGATGAATAAAAGGGCAATACAATAGATTGTTCACACACACATACATGCATCCGTTACTTTATTAGTAAGGACAGGGGACATGTTCAATTCTGCTATATGTATAATAAATAAACAAAATCTATATCAGAACTTTCAGAGTCATGGATAAAAACTAAATAGTTTAATTACTTTCTAATAAACAAATTATTTTTGTGCATTTCTTTTTTTTTATGTACATATTTAGCTAAAGAATTACCTTTTGACTGAAGAAAACTCATTTAGCTTTAGTTTTGTTCCTTAATTATTGAATTCATACATGCAGACACAATGCAAATAATGTATTGAATTTTGAACATTTATTATAGATCATTATTTGGGACAAAAATGTTAAAAACATTTTGCTAGCTCCAGAGTTTAGACTTAGTTTAACTTCAAAATCTTTATCAATAGTTAATCAGTACGCTAGTCATCAATATTTAGTTTGTTCTATTCTGCTAGACATAGACCACTGTCTTTTAGGTCTTGTTGCTTAGTTGAGCTTGAATTGTCCATTGTCTTTGTCTCTCTTGTTTTTTCTTTCTGTCCCTCTTTCTTTCACTATTCTTGTCTAGGTCAGTGTATTGTTCTCATTCTAAGTATGCAAGTAACAAAAAAAGTTTTTAAAAAAAGACAATTCCTCCTTTATGAAGCTGACAACTTTTTGTAAGAGGGATTACTTTGCTCGTAACTCTTAATAACTAATGAGTTATAGATTTTTAAAAAGTACAATTTACCCCCCCCCCATGCACATCACCAAAACTTCTTCTTCCTTGTTCTCATTATTATGTTGGAGCGTTCAGATGACTAGCCCAATATGTGAGATGAACTGGGCAATGGTTTCTAAATCAGGGAGCTCTCTGTACAGTTTTTTTTTCTATAGGGGTGTTTTGGGGCTAGTGTCTTGATTGTGCCTCTTGATAAAGTATGCAGTTTAGAAAGACATGATCAGCATTCTCTGGTGATACTCCACATGGGCAGATTTTGCTAGTTCCAATTTTTAGCTTCTGGAACATATGTTGTCTCATTCTGTTGTGTCTGATTCTGAGGTGAAAGACTACGCGTTGATATTTTTGGAATAGGCATTGTCTTTCTTGTGAATCAGATGAGTCTATTTCTTGTTTATTCTATTCACTCTGACCTGAAAAAAATCCTGGTTAAGCCCAAGTATTAATCTAGAGTATATAAAATTCTAGCTTGATGATGCAGATCCAGACATGGCAACATTAAAAGACAGTAGTCCAGACTACAGTACTGTGATATGTGTTATGCGCTTCCGCGGTGATGAGTAATTAAACTATAAACAAACTCAAAGAAGGTAATGCTTAACTCAATGCTGGAAAAGCAACTCCGATAAAAACCAACAATCGATAAAAGGAGTCGACGCTAGTGTTGAAACAACAAACACTTTTAATACTCAATGCGGGAACTGTCGGTTGTCCTCTATTACTAGCTGTCTATAGAATTCTTCTTATTCCTACTGTAAATGAGAAACTGTCTTGATTCTAGTGTCTCTTAGAGCGTTCTTAATTTTTAAAGATCCATCACTTCATTTGTCACTAAGTAAAAATTTCTACTTATTCTGGAAACAAATACCTAATTCCTAATCATGTCATAACAATAAATGCTCTGAGTTTGACTTAGTGCTAAGTACAAATTATCTACTTACTTTTATTTATTAATAGTTTTACTTAATAATAATGTATTAATGAGCTGTCCCAATAGGGAGAAAAACTTCTAACCAACTAAAAACTGACAACTTTGAAATATTTTGTTTTTCTGAAATGAAGACTGTTCCCAAGTGTGACTGTATTGACGGAGTTGAGTCAGGCGTCTTACTTCAAGTTCATGGACATCTAAGGACTGACTTTGGCTTCTAAAAATCTGGTCATTTACAAATGTGTATTTGGTTTATAATTTTTGTTTAATGAAGATATGGCGATAATTGTCCTCAATGTTATTAATGAGGACATCATTAACATTTACATCATATTCTATAGATTACAGAGATGTTACCTCAAAAAAGAAGATTATTACATTCATCACATTTCTAGTAATTTATGTTAATCTGTGACTTAAACTCTGCTAAGTGGTTGGGTTTCCTGTAATGGCGGATTCAAGCCATTCCATTCTCTACTGGCACTAGGGAAGAAAAAGCTCTTGTAGGACCTAGCCTATGGAGTAAGAAATGGGCCTCTATCATTGTGGATCTAAGTATTTGAGTAGGTTCGGCTGATCTAGTGGAAGGCATGAATTTTTTTTGAACAAAACATTAATGAAGACCAAATTATTTAATAACAAAAACAAAAATATGTCCAGCATTATTTATCATCATATCCATAAATTAACATTTATTATTGCTTTTATTTAAAGTCTTTACATTTGGTCCTGTTCCTTCACTACCTTCTTTTCATGTAAAAAACTGTTTTATCCTATGTCATGTCTTCCACAAGTAGTGGACTTCAACAAAATGACTCTGAAACAAGCTCAGTCTCTTTCCTTGGCCTTTCACAATAAACAGTAAGTTGGTATGTGAGTAGAATACCTTTTATTTCTGGATCAGAGAGTAGAGTTCCTTTTAATTCTGGATCTGAAAGTAGAGTTCCTTTTATTTCTGGATCTGAAAGTAGAGTTTCTTTTATTTCTGGATCTGAAAGTAGAGTTTCTTTTATTTCTGGATCTGAAAGTAGAGTTCCTTTTATTTCTGGATCTGAGAGTAGAGTTCCTTTTATTTCTGGATCTGAAAGTAGAGTTCCTTTTATTTTTGGATCTGAGAGTAGAGTTCCTTTTATTTCTGGATCTGAGAGTAGAGTTCCTTTTATTTCTGGATCTGAAAGTAGAGTTTCTTTTATTTCTGGATCTGAAAGTAGAGTTCCTTTTATTTCTGGATCTGAGAGTAGAGTTCCTTTTATTTCTGGATCTGAAAGTAGAGTTCCTTTTATTTCTGGATCTGAAAGTAGAGTTCCTTTTATTTCTGGATCTGAGAGTAGAGTTTCTTTTATTTCTGGATCTGAAAGTAGAGTTCCTTTTATTTCTGGATCTGAGAGTAGAGTTCCTTTTATTTCTGGATCTGAAAGTAGAGTTCCTTTTATTTCTGGATCTGAAAGTAGAGTTCCTTTTATTTCTGGATCTGAGTGTGGTGTACCTTTCAATTTGCTTCTTTGATAGTATCTTAGTGTTCTATTTGGCTAATAGCCAAGTTTCTGTATCAGATGGTAGAAGCTACCAATGCTCAATTTTCCCCACCAGCATTGCCTATTATATTTATCTCGGTTTACTTTTTATATAACTCCCATTATCCCTTCCACCTCAGTTAAAATAAAGACTTGTGTTAAAGTCTTTTTTTATCTTCTTAGATGCTGGCTTGGTGATGACATTGGCTGCCCATCATGGAGTAGCCTTCAGCCCTGATATATATATATATATATATATATATATATATATATATATATATATATATATATATATATATATTTATTTATTTATTTATTTATGTATTTATGTATATACAAGGAGGTATTGTAATTTCAATGTTTTTATTTTATATTTATTTGGCTTAAAATTCTCAGAAATACTTTTTTTTTTAATTTTTGTCCTTGGGGACATTGTGTGAGGAGTTGTTTAGCATTCATGTCACCAAGGTTACATTCAATTATTGGGACATGAATTAAAAGTTGATTTTTTTATATATATAAAACCTAAACATAGAATGGAAAAAAAAATTTTTTTTAAAGTATTTCTGAGAATTTTAAGCCAAATAAATGTAAAATAAAAACATTGAAATTACAATACCTCCTTTGTACAACTTATACAGTGATTGTTTTTCTCTTATTTAGCTAATGAATGCTAGATTTTAAAAAAAAACAATGGAACTTATTTTTTTTTACTCCTTATGAAAACATGTCAAACAAATAAAAGAAGCCGGTCTTCTAAAAAAATTTTTGTTTTCTTATTATGAGCATTCCTTTTTGATTGAAAGTAATTATTACTTATTGATTTAATGAAAACATTCCCAATTTACTTAATGCTAACAATCTCTATTTACTGACTGAAAGAGTTAACTAGAATAAACTTATTTGAATTACAAACTCATACAATTCTATTAATGATGACTAGAAAATGTTTAGCAAACAATTCATTATTGGTTGACTATTTCAGCTTTGTCCTTCAACCAGCATCAATGTGTGTGACTCCCAAGTGGTCTCTCTAGTGTGTACAAGCATTGGAGCAGAAAACAAGATGGAGAAGGCTCAGTCCACTCCTAAAAGCAGCACACTATAATGAATACACGGGTGTTTGTGTACAACTTTTTGAATTTTTCACTCACATCTGATCTACTTTAGTCTCATGATGGGCAGCAAAAACTTAAGTACTACGAAATGGCAAATATTCTAATGAAAAATCCTTTATATTAATAATTTGATTGGTAAAGCACAGTTCTACTAACTGATGCCTTTTCTTAATGATGACAATATAATGTTGATTGTTGGGTAATGCTTGTGGTTGAAGCTTTAGCAAATATGAGTTTATCTTTTTGACATTTTTTAAATAGCATTTACAAGTGTTGTATTTTACAGTGTTATCATAGTTGTTTTTTTAAACATTTGACTTTTTCAATATTGTGTAAAATCACTTACATTGTAACACCTTATTGTGTTCAAAACATAAATTTGATGCCACATTGTGTTCTAAACATTGAAAGGCATTTTTTGTTATACAAGTCCTACAAAAAAAATATTTTTTTAATTTAAACATTGTAGTATTCAGTACTGTGGAGTTCATTCTGTATGTTGAAGTACTTTCACATACACTTTGACTATTTTTTATCAAAAGTATTAATTTTTTTGTTATTTGTATGCATATCTACTTTCTCTTGTATGTTTTGGCAATAACCCATTTATGCCAAGTGATCCATTATTGGAACACCGACCTCCTTGGTACTTATTTATATCCTACTTTTCAAGTCCACCACGGGAATGTGCTTTTTTTTATTCAAATAAGCTTACATGGGATACCCCTTACATACAGTGGTAGTCACAGCATTACAGAGATTGGTGTTCTGCAACCTTGTAAAAAAGAAAAATCACAAAATTATTGGAAAACAACGGCTCCATCAGATCTATGTCACGTCATCGTGAAGTTGGCGACTGCTGTCAATCAAAACAAGATCAGAGCGGTACAAAAAACTCGTTCGTACCTTACTCGGTCAGACTCTATCAAGGCCACCCTTCGATCAAAAAACATGAAAAAGACCAAGATGTCTGTGTGTAGTCGCTAAATGAACACTATGTTTTATCTGTTGTATTTATGTGTATGTTTCTGTTGGTGTTGTCTTTATATGAGAAAAGAGTCTTTGTAATCACAACACATTGTGACATTTCTATAAGGATCAATAAAGCAGACTTAGTCTTTGTCTAAAACGGCATTGTTAGCTTATTACAAAAGACGAATGTATTTTCTAATACAAAATCTTAATTTTGATATTATGCTTTTCCCTACCCAGGCTAGGCCCCTCGCCATCCATTCCACAGAGGGTCCCGCAATTGTTATGACCCTAGGAATTAAATATTTGGCCTGCATGCATAAAAACAGCACGAAAATATGCAGAAATGAGTGCCGTGACTTTCACCTTATGGAGGCCAATCATTTTTTCCTTCTATTTGTACTGTTTGAAAAATAAAATTCTTACCTTAAAGAGATATTAATCCATAATAATTCATATTTGTAACAATAATCCATGGAAAAAGAAAAGAATAAATATATCCAAACAATAAAAGAAATACACTTTAGAAACACTAACTGATGCTGATCATATCACGTCTGCTTGCACAAGAACTAGCGACGAAGGTGAATCTTTTGAGAAACAGGAGTAGAGGCCGGCGTAACACACTTTGAGACTTTCGGTTAACGAAAGGTTATGACACACTTGCTTTACTTGGCCAATCGTGTAGGATTATTGCGATGCATTTTTTGTTATAGCCAGCACTTGGCCTTATAAGCAGAAAGATTATGATTACAAAGAAAAGAACGACAGTCCAGCGCACAAACTGCACGACCAGGCAGCCATCCCAAAAGAGATACAAGACACTGATAGCAAAGACAAACAGACACAAACACTCCTTTGTTCCCCTGGCAATCAAATCATTAAATAAGAACAATCTTTGCCACAAGTAAATTATGAGTGAGTCTGGTGTGAATGTACACTTTGGTTTCTTATAGTTATAATGTTTTTGTTTGCTGTAATGCACAAATTGTAAGACAAATGTCCGTACGGACAGTAAAGATTATTATTATTATTATTATACAGTCTAATAGTTATAAGGCATTCAAAGACTAATTCTTATTTCAATCATATTCTTGTAAGCCAGTGATTACCAAAATATGGCCCGCGGGCCAGATCCGGCCAACAAAGTGTTTTTCATTCTGCCCGCCAAAAAGTGCAAGACAGAAAATCCCACTCCCACCCCACCCCCCCACCGAAATGTTCAAAATGTATCTTTAGCTACGTTAGGGCACTCACTTTATTTTTCTAATGGATTACTATTAAGGCAATTAACATTTGTTCGTTCATGAAATCATCATCACTCCTTTGAGTTCCTCATAGAACATAGGGCCTCGACAAAACACGCCACTCTCCACGGTCTCTTGCTAGCTGTTTTATGGTTTCCCAGCTCTTCCCGGTCTTCTCTGCTTCTTCAAGTAGACTGCGTCGCCATGTTCTTTTTGGTCTTCCTCTGCGTCTTGTTTCCTGAGGGTTCCACTCTAAGGCCTGCCTAGCTCTGTTGCTGATATCTTTTCTAAGGGTGTGACCAATCCATCTCCACTTCCTCTCTAAGATCTGCACTTCTATATTTTTCTGCCCACTCATCTCCCACAGTTTGGTGTTTTCTACTTTGTCATACCAGTGTATGTTTAGGATATTTCTCAGGCATCTGTTGATGAAGGTCTGTATTTTTTTGTTGTTGTGGCTTCAGTTGTTCTCCATGTTTCAGAACCATACAGTAGGGCAGCCATGACATTAGAGTTAAAGATTCTTAGTTTAGTCTTGTTTGAGATGTGAGAAGATTTCCAGGTTGGTTTTAGCTGTGTAAATGTCTGACTCACTAGATTTATATGGCGTTTAATGTCTTCATCTGTTCCAACTGATATACTGACTACACTTCAAATGTGTTTACAATTTTCTTCTTGGTCTATTGTCTGAGGATCATGAAATGGGAATATAGAATCTACTTGGAAAAGTGAACGGATCTTTACTTTCTTGTAGAACATGATACCATTGCTATTAAAACAAGAATAACAAAATATAAACAGAACTTAGGGCCATGGTTTAAAGTATAAAGAGAAAAAAAATTAACTATCCCAATAATTCCATATAAGTATTAGATCATTGGGTTTGAAATAAAAAAAAAGTTTAGTCTTATCAACTCTATTGTTTGTACTAATAGTATTTCAGCTCTATTTCTCAAATATATATATACACACAATATTTAAAGCTTATGTTAAAAGCTTTCACTGCTCTAGTCATGTTTTTACTTTATTGTGTTGCTCTGAACACACAAGTACATGTCATTGTCACCATCCCCCTCACTTCCTAGTCTTGGCTCTGTTCATCTAGCAATGATTCTCACGTTTTGGTGCGAGGAGTTACTTTCAATAATAACTCATGACTTTAAAACTAATATGACTTTACAGTGTATTAACTTATTCACAACATCAAAATGACAACATATATATATAACTCGTGAAGTCAACTCTCAACTAAAACTAATATTTAATATTGTATTGTAGGCATCAATGGCCTCTTTAAAATCAAGTAATCAATGCTATAAGCGATTGATTAATTAAATACTCTATGACTGCTGAATGGTAAAATACTACAATAGAAATACATGTAGAATGAATAGCATAAAACAACAAGAGAAATAAATAGTCTTATCTTATCTTATATAATACAGACGTTACTTCAAAAAAGAAGATGATTACGTCCTACGCGTCATGCATTTAGTCATGCATATTAACCAATGACTTAAATTCTGCCAAGTCGCTAGTTTTTCTGGCTAGCTCAGGCAACCCATTCCATGCTCTAATAGCACTAGGGAAGAAGGAGTATTTGTACAAATTTGTCCTAGCATAGTCTTTCACCCATGCTCAGCCAGACCAACTAGTTCCTTCCTCAATGCACGCCCCTGGATCCAACATCACAAGGCTACATGAGTTCAACTTATGTTGTCTTTCTGTCATTTGTGTAGACCATCGTCTGTCGCTCATTTTCTAACTTCTACCTTCTGTCATTTGTGTAGACCATCGCCTGTCGCTCATTTTCTAACTTCTACCTTCTGTCATTTGTGTAGACCATCGTCTGTCGCTCATTTTCTAACTTCTACCTTCTGTCATTTGTGTAGACCATCGTCTGTCGCTCATTTTCTAACTTCTACCTTCTGTCATTTGTGTAGACCATCGTCTGTCGCTCATTTTCTAACTTCTACCTTCTGTCATTTGTGTAGACCATCGTCTGTCGCTCATTTTCTAACTTCTACCTTCTGTCATTTGTGTAGACCATCGTCTGTCGCTCATTTTCTAACTTCTACCTTCTGTCATTTGTGTAGACCATCGTCTGTCGCTCATTTTCTAACTTCTACCTTCTGTCATTTGTGTAGACCATCGTCTGTCGCTCATTTTCTAACTTCTACCTTCTGTCATTTGTGTAGACCATCGTCTGTCACTCATTTTCTAACTTCTACCTTCTGTCATTTGTGTAGACCATCGTCTGTCGCTCATTTTCTAACTTCTACCTTCTGTCATTTGTGTAGACCATCGTCTGTCCTCATTTTCTAACTTCTACCTTCTATCATTTGTGTAGACCATCGTCTGTCTCTCATTTTCTAACTTCTACCTTCTGTCATTTGTGTAGACCATCGTCTGTCGCTCATTTTCTAACTTCTACCTTCTGTCATTTGTGTAGACCATCGTCTGTCGCTCATTTTCTAACTTCTACCTTCTGTCATTTGTGTAGACCATCGTCTGTCCTCATTTTCTAACTTCTACCTTCTGTCATTTGTGTAGACCATCGTCTGTCGCTCATTTTCTAACTTCTACCTTCTGTCATTTGTGTAGACCATCGTCTGTCGCTCATTTTCTAACTTCTACCTTCTGTCATTTGTGTAGACCATCGTCTGTCCTCATTTTCTAACTTCTACCTTCTGTCATTTGTGTAGACCATCGTCTGTCGCTCATTTTCTAACTTCTACCTTCTGTCATTTGTGTAGACCATCGTCTGTCGCTCATTTTCTAACTTCTACCTTCTGTCATTTGTGTAGACCATCGTCTGTCGCTCATTTTCTAACTTCTACCTTCTGTCATTTGTGTAGACCATCCTCTGTCGCTCATTTTCTAACTTCTACCTTCTGTCATTTGTGTAGACCATCGTCTGTCACTCATTTTCTAACTTCTACCTTCTGTCATTTGTGTAGACCATCGTCTGTCGCTCATTTTCTAACTTCTACCTTCTGTCATTTGTGTAGACCATCGTCTGTCCTCATTTTCTAACTTCTACCTTCTATCATTTGTGTAGAGCATCGTCTGTCTCTCATTTTCTAACTTCTACCTTCTGTCATTTGTGTAGACCATCGTCTGTCGCTCATTTTCTAACTTCTACCTTCTGTCATTTGTGTAGACCATCGTCTGTCGCTCATTTTCTAACTTCTACCTTCTGTCATTTGTGTAGACCATCGTCTGTCACTCATTTTCTAACTTCTACCTTCTGTCATTTGTGTAGACCATCGTCTGTCGCTCATTTTCTAACTTCTATATCTTCAACTACTTAGGGCTATCTCTACTGACTTTACGGACTCTCAAGACTGTCACTGACTCAAAGACTGTCACTGACTCAGACTGTCGCCAAGACTGTCACTTTAAATAAAGAAATAACCAGGATATTGCTAACTGTCACAGATATGTGTGTGTGAGAGAGAGAGCAAAGTTAATTATTTTGTAAGGTGTTTCCACGGCTCACCAAGAGACTTGACATAGTACGGACAAAGTGTAGGAATAGTGTGACACTTAGATTTATACCTGGTAGGGCGACTCGACACCCGTAGGACGGGACAGACATGGAAGATTTAGTAGCGTTAGTTTAGGCGTGGGTTAGGGTCTCAGCATATATAGAGTAGAATTTTGGGGCAGTCGGGACACAGCGCCATGTTGTGTTAGCGGGGGCATGTGTCGTATGCTAGGCGTTTTCTTGTGAACGACACATACAGACTTTGGGAGCTAGTCGCCGAGGCTGGCTCGCGATCTTGACTTGAAGAGAAGTGAGTTGTTTGCCAGAGACAACATGTAGGAACTAATTCTTAGGGACCAGGGTAAAAAGAAATGTTTTTATTAGCTATATATCTAGCTTTAGATGTTAGTAGATTATGAATAAATTGAATGGCGCTTTAGCTAGTTGTTAGCGATATTTTGATTATTTGTCTATTTAGAGTAACAGTCTGAGTGACAGGCAGTTCGTAGTCAGAGTCAATGTCAGTCACAGTCCGAAGATGGCAGTCTGGGTGGCAGTCTTGAGCATATGGCAGTCTAAGCGTAGAGACACAGAATAGATGTTCGCGACAGTGACGTAGTCAGCAAGACAATGAGCGACATCAGATGACATGGACAGAGGTACTGAACTCTTATGCAGTCTGCGGCGAAGGGTCCAGTGCATGGAGGATGGAGTAGCCGTGGTGGTCTGATTGGAATGGGTGATTGATTATGTCTTTATTGTTTATTAAGCAAACAGATACAATAGTTTTATTGGTATATAGTATCGAAGCCACTTGTCTTATGTTATCATTTTATGTTATTAATAATCTATATTTGCAATTATTTATTCATTCATCAATCAATTTTTACATTTAGTACATAATTTTAAAGTGGCCATCGATGCCGTATTTAGAATATTAAATATTAGTTTTAATTAGTAAGTTTGAATTTATTATGAGTATTCATTTTAAGGTTATTTTATGTTGTAACATTGTTGTCATCATTTTAATTTATATACATTCAAAGTAATTACACGCACACGAAAAGAGCCAATGGAATAATACTGGTATATAAATATTAGAGTGACGTAAAATGAAGCAGTAACGAGAGGTGGGGGGGGGGGAATCTTGGTCGTGACACTAACAACTAGCTAAAGAGCTAATTCTATTTACTCTTAATCACCTATCTTCCAATGCAATAACTAACACAAATCATTTTCTTACCCTGGTCCTTTAGAACTACTTCCTACATACTACAACATCTCTGGCACACGAAACACGCCCCTGTTGACACCAAATGGCGCTGTGCCCGGTCTGCCACAAACTTCTATATATATAGGCTGAGTATCTAGCCTACGCCTAAACTAACATTAATAATTGTCTGTGTCTGTCCCGACCCACATGAACTGCGCATTGCCCTAATCTTTGTCTGGTGTCTGTCAAGTCTATCGATGAGCCTTGAAAACACCTATAAAACTAATTAGTAACTCTCACACACTCAACACTGTGACACAAATGTATTTTACAATGTATTACAAATGTCGTACAAATGTATTAAAATTTGTTACAAATGTCTTACTAATCTATTACAAATGTATTACAAATGTCTTACAAATGTATTAAAATGTATTACAAATGTCTTACAAATGTATTACTAATCTATTATTATGACCTTTACATGATCTGCCGCATAGATCGTAAGGTCTGAAAGGGAACTTTACTTTTACATACTTCTGATGTATAGACCAAGTTCTTGCAGTACAGTCAAGCATCAAAGGTTATTGTCCAAGTCTTGTCGAAATACTTGAGCTTCAATCAATCCAAACATTATTACAGTAGTCACTCAATGACTCTTCTAGTTATGTAAATGTTGTTTTTAATGGAGAAATACGTTCAGGTAATTACATATCTCTATAAGGATCAATACAACATTAGTGGGTGTTGTTTTGTTTAAATGGTTTATTTAGTACCATTAGCTAATTATCACACATGCATTTGTTTTGTTACCAACATTGCCTCATCGTCGACACATGTGTTTTATTACACTGTTAAAATATGATGCAGAAAATTAAATAAAACTTTTAAAAATACAAGCAAAGACAACTGGGTTTTTACTCTAAAAGTCAGTATTTTTATCAGTTATCTCCCTTGAAAAAAACAACAAAAAAAAAAAAAAAAAATTGCCGCGCGTTGTACAACAAGTAAAAAGATGGATATCAAACAAAACATTTGATTTATTTTTCTAATTTTTGATTCATTTTTTGTTTGTTTCTTCTAAATGATTGCTAAATTTTAATTTAAATTTAAAATAAACAAATACAGTTTACATTAAGTAGGTTGTTTACTGTAAATCTTTCGGCATATTTATTATACAAATTAAATGTAAGTTTTTGAGGTACATGAAAAGACAACTGTGTTTTTTTTTTAACTAATGTTTGCAAACTTTTAATTATTGCATTTTAATTGAAATAAAAAACAACACCATAAGAACTACATCCAATAATTTGTTCCACAAACCTGATCATCGAGAGCAAGTTCTAGATCTACACTTGGTAGATTTTGTTTCTATTTGAACAGGTTTCAATTATTGTAAATGTAAATTACAAACAACATGGATAAAAAAGGAAACAAAACATTGTACATTTAAAGATAACATAAACACTTTATTTCCATAACTCACGAGTAAAGAGACATTTGAGTTTGATGTACAGAATGTCAAGGGTTCTCAAAGACATCTTCATGGTGGAGCTGGACAACTCACAAGGGAAACAACTCACTCGAGAAAACCAACTCCACTGTAATTTAATCCAGACTTGAGACTTCCACTGTGGACAAGATCAGACCAAGGCACGTAGTCACTAGACCCCAGACAGTGGACATATGCTCCACTACTTCCTGGACATGTACAAGTTGTATAAGTAAACTTAGATCTACCATACACCTTTAGTTTGTCCTTCCATTGACCAACACTGACCTGTTTAGAACATCCATGAGGATGTGACACTATAAAGGTCAACTTGTGTTTAGATATAGAGTCAAAGTATTTGTTATAGACTTTACTCCAGACATTTAAATAATGTTCCCACATCTCCCTCAGTTTCTTTCCTAAAGTTTCATCACATGTCACACATTTCAACTCACACCTGTCATACTCAATGTTTACAACTACATCACTGACCTTATCAACACTGACCACTGGACTGTCATCTCTATCATAAAACAATCTCAATGTCGTGTGGTTGGCCTCAATGTCATCAAAAACCACATGTGTGGCTGTGCACACATAAAACTCCCACCACACATTGCTGGCTGAGTTTGAACCTTCACATTTTCTACACCAACACTTTGTGTAGGCAGGATATCTATAACCTCCATCTTGTGTGACTCCATCTTGAAACTTGTTTACATTCCTCACTCTTCCACTTCCTGTCCTCAAGTTTCTTCTCTCACTCATGTTATAAAATGGATATGGTTGAGTTGTCTTTGGCCAAAACTTTGGTCTGTCTGGACTTGACATTCTAACATCAACTCTCACTGTGAGGTCAGCTAGAACTTTGATGTATTCATACCAATCATTGTCTTGAAAACCTTCAGGTAAATGTTTTAAGGTGAATGTCTCAACAGGTATAAACTGTCTATGACCTGGATTCTTCTTACAGCCCACAAGATATTTGTGTAGATCAGCTTCTCCACCTTCTGACTCCTGAGTTTCATGATCACCTGGAGAACAAGGAAATAAACTTGATCCAATGTTTACAACACAATGTACAGTATTGAGTCAATCAAGAGATATCTATAAATAGATCAAGTCTAACTCATGTGTTGATCACAACAGTTTATACACTAAAAATTTAACTCAAAAGTTACCAATTAGTGGACCTTCAACCTCATCTGACTGGACTTTGAACTGGTCACTGGTGAAATGATAAGGATCTGAAAGGATGAAAGACAAATAACTATTTTATATTTTCTTTTTATTATTATTAGAAAATAGACTTATACAAAAACCTTTCTCTATCTAAACATTTACAAATCAAAAGTTTACCTGTATCTTGATTCTCATCCCCAAGACAGGAGAAGTCTGCTAGGTCAGTCTGATCCTTTAGACAAACTGAAATGGTTTAAATGCATGTGTCAGTCAGTTTATTTGTTGTTTTTTTTTACATTTTTTTTTCTGAAACAACAAAAAATATTTTTTCAAAAACTGAATTTTTACATAGAGATAAAACTAAATATTTAAATTAAGGTTCTAGATGCTGACAATAGACCTAACATTACAATAACTTGAATTTGATATGCTACTTATTATTGTGCTAAATTGTAGTGAAAAGTTTGATAATAAAATAAAGCCATAAGACTAATTTTAAAGTTAGGTATTGTTTTACTCTGATTTCATATCATTAAGTAGAAAACACCAAACTGTGGGAGATAAGTGGACAGAAAAATTAAAAAGGTGCAGATCTTAGAAAGGAAGTGGAGATGGATTGGTCACACCTTTAGAAAAGATACCAGTAACAGAGCTAGGCAGGTTTTAGAGTGAAACCCCCAGGGAACAAGACGCAAAGGAACACCAAAAAGAACATGGCAACGCAGTGTACATGAAGAAGCCGAGAGGACCGGGAAAAGCTGGAACACCATTAAAAAGCTAGCAAGAGGCCGTGGAGAGTGGCGTGTTTTTGTTGAGGTCCTATGTTCCATGAGGAACTCAAAGGAGTGATGCTGATGATGATAAGGCTAGTTTTAAAGTTAGGTATTGTTTAACTTTGATTTCATACCATTAAGTCCACATGTGTCTTGAAGAAAACAAAGGTCTGTATTTTTCTGGAAATTAGAACAAAATATGAATATAAAGTTGCTTTCTTTTATATATATATATATATATATATATATATATATATATATATATATATCAAGAAATTTACATCAATGAAATATTTTCAGAAAAATCTAATTTCTATATTGCTTGTACAGTAAAATTAAATTAATATTTTGTTGTTTTATAAAGTGTTTCAACTAAGATTAATTGCATTTTTTAGCACTTAGATTGAATGTAATACATGTGAAATGCTTAATAATAAAATGTAAAAAAAAAAAATAAATTCATCAGGCTTTGGTAGTCTAGATTTCAATTTAGAGTTCCAATTGACTTTAAAACTACTTTTGGAGTACTAGATCTAGATTCTAAATCTAAAAGACAAATTCCTTAAGATAGAAAACAAAATAATAAAAATGAAAAGTAGTAATAAAAGAAAAAAAACAGTCAAATAACAAAAAATATAAAGAAACCACAAATAACAAAAAATATAAAGAATTCACAAATAACAAAAAATATAAAGAATTCACAAATAACAAAAAATATAAAGAAACCACAAATAACAAAAAATATAAAGAAACCACAAATAACAAAAAATATAAACCACAAATAACAAAAAATACACTAGTCTAGAATTTCTTATGTTTATTAATTTAAATAAGGATAATAGTATCCTTATTACAAAATGGGGTATTTTTTATCTAGATCTGGCAGCCTGGTAGTGTGATATGCAATAATAGTTGTCTCGCATAGTCTTGGGTTTGAATCATGCTCGCTCTGTCCCTAGTCATCCTGTCTGAATTTTTGCAATTAGAAAAAAAGTATGTAACTATATCTACATTTTAAAGTGTACACTTTAGATCCTATCTAGTTAATTTTAATTATTTTTTAAAGAAAGATATTTACAATTTTAGAATTAGTCTATAGATCTTGTAGGACTACTTTTTGTTTATCTTTTAGATTTTATATAGATGCATTAACTTTTATTTAAATCTAAGTAGGCCTATATCTAATCTCTAAAGATGGATATATCAATAGGCAAGATCTAGTATAAATTAAACTGTTTATAAATCTAGACTAGAAGCTAATGTGAATTTAGTTGTAGATATATATTTTCTACATTACCTAATATCTAATTAGTTATGGTAGTTTATATAGATCTACACCAGAGTCTAACTTTTAGATTTAAATTTACCGTTGTAGCTTAAGTTATTTAAATAGTACAGATGTTAATTTAAAAAAGAACATAATTATGTTCTATGCATTTCAAGTGTCAATCTAGACATGCATGTTAATCATTAAACTAAACTTCTAATAAGTCTTTGGTTTTTCAGGCTACTTCGGGCAACCCATTAAATTCTTTACTGGCACTAGGGAAGGAGCACTTGTAGTTGGTCGTTGTGCTGGTCACAAGACACCCTCGTTAACTGTAGGCCAAAAAAGATGAACTTAATAACATCGTCTGCACTACATATTTTGAATGCAGGGTTTAAAAGGAAAACTTTTTACAAGATATAAAATTCTCTTAACACTAGATAGATCTATTTATAGGCCTATTCTGATTATGGATCTAGTAGAATATTATCTGAACCTATATCTATTATAAGGTGATCTATAAATTGATTAGATAGGAGAAATTTAGATTTACTCTAGATCTATTAAAGCAAATTTGATCTATTACGTAATAGATTTTAAATCGAAGTCTAATTTAATTTAGATATAGATCTAAATTTGTATGTTTACAATATTTACTACTCAATCTAGACATTTATAGATCTATAAACTTAAAGTTTAATTAAGTCTACTCTAATTCTAGATCTAGTCTCCACAGAAGCTAATCTAGAAAAGAAAGAAGAATGGATTTATCGGCTGATGTATTTGTTATTCGTAATCGAAACATTTATTTACGCTTACAATTTAAATCTCTATAACAATATGGACGAATACAAAAGTCATTTGACAAAGAGTATAAGACTAGGTTTGGATAAGATTTTAAAACATATAAATATATGATCATGTATTACTGATAGACTATATTTTACAAACATCATTTAAATTGTAAAGATACAATAGATCTATCAAGACTGCTAGTTTTAGATCATAATAATTGAATTAAAATTCATTTCAAAAGTAATCGCATTTATGTAAAACCAGATTTTTCTGCACTTTAAAATTGCAATTGAAATTCTACATTGCTATTGTCTTTATTAGTATTATTATTGTTATTATATTAGAAACGGAGGAATTATCTATCTCAGGCATTTCCATGGACGGTCTAGCTTCGTTATAGAGAAACAAAATTCATTGATGATTGTATCAATGACAATTAATATTTAATTTTTCTTAAAAATCCTACTTGGCATGTCGAGTTTGAGCGTGAAGTGAAGAAAAAAGTATGAGATGAAACAAAAAGTTGTTTGTACATGTTTGATATTCTACTGCCTAGTTAAAACCTCACAGAGGACGACAGGAGAGGGGAGCGGGTGTTATGCACTTATGGATTGCTTCTTCGCTAGGTGTGTGTGTGAGTGTTACGATTTTTTTAAAACTATAATGTTGCGCTGTTTCTAAGGACGCGCTATGTTGACGTCATTGCTTCTATTTGTTTTTACTTGGGTATCAGATGTTTGCTTAAATGTATAAAAAGAGAAGCCTAAATAAGAAAACATTTTCTAGTTAATTGAAACAAATACAGACTTACCTTTTCTGTGTTGAGTTTTGTAGATACTTTTCTATCAGTTTGAGTTTTTTTCTTGAGGAACATCTTGGAGAACATCTTTGACGAGTTCTAAAAATAAATAAGAATCGGTTCAAAAAATTCTTTTTAACAAAAAATACAAGCGCAGATAACTGAATTATTTTTAACCTTTTTACCCCAAAAGACTTTTGTATCTTCTAGTTCCAGAAATTACGTACAAAAATACGAGTACTTTGTAGACCTTGTTGTAACTCATATATTACTTTTTTTTTCTCGTACATTTCCAAACATTAAATGTTTGTTGGTACAGTTTTGATCTGACTTTTGCCTAGCCCTTTTCTTTCTAGCTATCCTGAAATGCCTTGATATGTCCTAAAGAGTTGTCCGCACTTGCTGTCGAGGTCTGGGATCTAGCTATCTCTCACACGAGAGTTTTTTTTTTTTTTTTGTTTATTTCTAGACATGTGTCGGCGGGATTTGACTAACATTACGTTAAGGAAGTAGAAGAGTAAGGCAAGATCCTGTTTCATTTCATTTATTTACATCTCTAGGCAGCCATATTGGTGCAGGCCAGATTTTTATTGCGTTGTCTAGCTGTTGGATCAAGACTAAAAGAAATATTTCAAAGGGGGGATAACCTACTTGATTTTAAATACAGTGAGCTAAAACATGTTAGGAAGAGAAAGAAAATAAAACAAATAGAATTAATAGGAATATATGCTATATTGGTTGAAGTATTAAAAAAAAGGTTGGGGGGTATACATTATTATTCTTAAATTAGAATGACAGTAATAACACGAAAAAGCGTAAATCTAGGTACCGATTTTTTATGCTATAAAATTGAATTTAAATAGATATGATGGCATTATTGTATAGACAAACACTTTACATTTTAAATGTTTTGATGTAGATCTAAGTTGCTGACAACTTGTAATATTTTTCAACAAAGTTGCAATAATTGTTGTGTGTTATGAGGCTTGTTGCATAGTATCTAGAACACGCTATAAACAGCTTATGTCCTTATAGAAAAGAATGTCATAAATATTTATTCCTTTGATAGATATATACCAGGTACAATGACTGTCTCTAATCTAATCTAGACTAGAGTAAAGGAATGTGGTCACTGAAATGGGGGGGGGGGGATGATGGTGAAACTGCGTGAGCGGGCGGGGGGAGAGAATGGGGGTGAAACTGCGGGCGGGGGGAGAGGATGACGGTGAAACCGCGGGAGCGGGCTGGGAGGGGTGTGTAGTAAAGAACTAAACCCCAGAGTCCCTTACACGGGCTGGGAGAGGCTAAGAGGTGGGTGAGGGTGCAGACAGACGCAGACAAACTTGAGATATTCTTTGATAGGGAAACAATAGATGGACCAGAGAATGATGACGTCCAGGTGCGAATCATTCAGTAGCAGGGCAAGATGCATTGCGCAAACAGACAGGAACTCGTGTAGCTGTAGGTCGATGAAGGTCAAGCTTTGAAGTGACCATCAATGCTTGCTTACAGGGAACTTTTTACTGTCAATACAGGGAACTTTTGATGTTCATAGATAAGTCTTTAGATCTCTGTCAGCATCTTCTTTGCTTGTTCACTAAGTACCATAATTGTGTCATTAGTCTTAGAAATTTTAAAGAGATTTCTGACGTGACTTCAAGTTTTTTAGATTTATTTGTATATCAAATGTATCCTTCTGTTGAAAATTTTTGTAATGTGCAGATAATTATAAGACGTTTCAACAAACTTAACGGACAAATTTAATCTTAAGTCTTAAAAAAAAACAGCAACTTCTAAATCCTTAGCAAACGCAAAGTCAAGTTTGAGTGTAGGGTAGTAAATGTTACCACTTCAGTCCCCCTTCCCCCCCCCCCCCACCAACTTCAACTATAAAGCAAAGGATTATGATGATAGACACATACTCGGATGGAAGAGTGTTGGCGATAAAATAGGCTAATCGCCTTCTCCCTATCTACCTTAACCCTTCAGATGTGCTTTTGGAAGGGGAGGCGCACTTTTGAAAGGATAGGGGTGGTGCGGTAAAAAGTTGATGATGATCGACATGTAGACCCAATATGTTTGGAAGTAGCCGCCTGTGAAAGGGAGCCTGATTCATTATGTTATGAAGAACTCTGAAAATATTCTTCATTGTAATAACTTGACAGATTTTCCTTTGTTATTATTATTCCCAAATAAATTGATTTATAAATTTTATATTTGATACATATAGTTTTATCAATGTTTAGTATTACATCACAAGTTGAATTTTCTCTTTTAAATGCATAGTAAATTATTTATAATTTGAAACTTTAACTACACTCACATTTTTACTAATAAACCGTGTGAGTTTTTTTTTTTAGTTTAGTAAATTTGTTTCCCCATTGGTTCTGTCCCCCCTACTCAGGTACCGCGTAGAAAAGACGGACATCAATGACGCGCAGCTGGCCGAAGGATTTCCCTAAACCTTCTCCCATCTAGATGTCATCCTGGACTTTGTTAGATCACTTGTATTCCCTCCCCTCCCTATTCTTGGGATTGTCTGTTTCTACCACCTATACCCCCATCCCCATTGTTTTTGCCTGATGTATATAATCAAGTGAATGGTATCTGGAAATTTAGGCACCGGATATTTAGGCACCCGGAAATTTAGGCACCCGGATAATTAGGCACCCAGAAATTTAGGCACCCGGATAATTAGGCACCCGGAAATTTAGGCACCGGATAATTAGGCACTTTTTGACAAGGTGGAAAATTAGGCACCGGAAAATTAGGCACTCTTTAATAAGCGATCTTTATTTTGAATACAATGTTAAAATGTTAACGTATAATTCATCCTTAGGCTATTGGCTACCGGTGACGTTATAATAAATAGCAACTATAACGATTCTAGCTATAGAAAATAGGGAATATGACATTCATGAGGATGTGTGGAAAAAATGACCCCGGATTAATAGTCATTATAAAATATAGACCTGACATGATTCAGGGAAGGGGAGGTAGAGTTGATTCTCTTCTCATTGCTTCCCCTCCTTAGCCCTTCCCCCCTCTCTACGCACTCCCACTCAAAGGAGGGGATCGCGGGTAGATGTTGAACTTTGTCGTGAAAATGACGTAATGAGTCTCAAGGCTACACACTGGAGTACAGGGCAGGGTACAGCATTGTACGTAACTGCTAAAATGGAAGTCTGGAGAAAATTGTCTTCTTATAGTGGGAATGGAGATGAGCAGGAGGGATTTGCGCGCGTTACTTATAGGAATTAAATATGTTGATAAACTAAAATAGTATTCATATTTTATAAAAGCATTAATATCTATTATCAACACTCCTTCTTTATATTATTAATGGGTAACCACTTTAGGAAGATCTATTGTGTGAGTGTATAGGTGTGTTATGTCTTTCAAATGTGGTAATTAACTTTTATTGAATATATATGTAAATTTATGTAATATAATATTTATATAAATTGCAATAGAAATCGCAAAACGGCTAGAAATTACGATAAAATATGTTTTGAAAATTTAAAAAAAGTTTATGGAAAAGACAGATGAGTTAAAAATTTAAATATCATTTTGTTGGAATATTGGTCTCTTATTAATACTTATTCTGCTTATAGAAGATTGTTGATGTTCCAATTTAACCCCGTCTTCTCTATCATAAACCAAATATATTGACTACAATTTTCGAGAAGGCATGATTTCCCCATTCCTTTTGTGTTCAGTTCCAGAGACAATTTTTTTTTCTTCAGAATGAAAAAAAACAACGACAAAAAAGGTTTTATACACACATTATTAAACACACACACACACACATGTCGTGCGCGCTTGTAGTTTTTCTTTGCATTTAATATTGGTGTTTTAGGGTATAGGAAGTAGTTTCTTTTAAGTGCGTTTTGTTGTCTAGAATATTGTGTGTGTGTGTTTACGTCATCCTTAGTTTCCGCAAGAGAGAGAGAGAGTTGCTTTTGTGAGCTGGGTAGCTGGTTTTTTGGTTCCCCTTGTAAGGGTACGTAAGTACATAGTTTTATTAAGTAAGCTGATCTTTCGGTACGGGTGTCGCTATTGAAAAGTTCTTTCTTGTAGCGGCAGCGCTAGATCTAGGTTTTCTTTTCATGGTGTTAGGTTTGGGCTATGGGAAAGTTTGTCGTCTTTCTGCCCTTGGAGTTGTGTAGCAACTATTGGTGTTGAGGTGTAGGGAGTTGAGCTTCTGTTGGGCGCCGAGATGAGTGTGAAGGTGTGTTACGGAAACCTGTTGGTGTGATATTAGACTAATTAGTATCAAATGCTAACTTCAAGGATATTGATGTACATTCAAACATGTTTGAAACTTACAATTAAGTTTAATTAAATATTGTTCCTGTTGACAACTGTTGTTATTCACTAAATGTTCAGTTGAATAACTGTTATGCAATGTTTGTAGTTTACATGCTACTATATTTAGGTTCTTGTGTTACTCTGTTCAGGCTGGGGATACGGGACCGTAATATCATATCATACCCTAGCTAACACACACACATATATATATGATTAAAAAAAAACAAAAAAACACTCGTTTCCTTAACTTTCAACACTGCCCAATGAAATTTAACTATCTTCATTTCCCTTATATATATTATTATTTTACTTACTGTTATTAATATTATGATGGTTTTAACAGAAATGGTTCTACCAAAGTTTTTGGAAGGCCTCAAAAATAGAATCCCCAGACTTCCATTGTAACACCTTTGTGTTTCCATCCCCTTTAGTCCAGTGTGTAGCCTTCAGAGTCACTACGTAACATTTACGACCAAGTTTACATCTACCTGCGAGAAATCCTCTCATTTAAGTGAGTGTGTGTACGCCCCCCCCCCCAGCCCAACCCATTTTAAAAGTACGACCCACCCTTTCAAACAAGCAGAGGGCGATTGCGATTATATTTATCGCCAACACTCACCGACATAATAAAAATATTTTATAATACTTTTTAATCCTAAGTATTTGCATTAGTAACTAAATATTTACACAAATTGCATAATCATCAATTTTAGAAAAAAACTCACCAGTCAACCTTAGGGGTTGGTGATGGAGGGAAGCAATGAGTGGAGAATCATCTCTACCTCCCCTTCCATGAATGCTGTGATGTCTATATTATATAATGACTCATGAGTCATTTTTTCCACATATTCTCATGATTGTCATTTTTCCCCATTTTGTCAGCTTTTCTTTAGCTAGAACCGTTATAGTTTCCATTTATTATAACGTCACCGATAGCCCATAGCCTAAAGATGAATTATACGTTAACATTTTAAAATTATTTTCAAAATAAAGATCGCTTATTAAAGAGTGCCTAATTATCCGGTGCCTAAATTTCCGTTTGCCTAATTATCCGGGTGCCTAAATTTCCGGGTGCCTAATTATCCGGGTGCCTAAATTTCCGGGTGCCTAAATATCCGGTGCCTAAATATCCGTAAATACGCGGTGCCTAAATATCCGGTGCCTAAATTTCCTAAATTCCCATTGAATAGGCCCCCATTACCTTGCATTCACAACTTCTCGATATTGGATTTACATTTCTTTGTTTTCAATAGTTTCAACATTGGATTTATTTATTTTTACATTGCTGTCTTGCTGAACTTGCCTAAATCTTGAGTTTTTTAGTGTTTATCGGACTTAATTGTTACCTACCGGTACCTAATATCTCGATTCACCTGTGCGATATCTGAATTTTATTAGTAGGCTATTTATTGAACTTTAATTACAATTACCGATTTTGATTCACCTACGCAGCATAATATTTGAGTTTTAATTGTAGTAGTAGACTTTAATTTTACCTCTACTTTAATTTCAATTCACCTGCGTGATATCTGAGTTCATTGGAGTTTTATTTCTATTTATTGACTTCATTTTTTGTAAACTAATGGCTGACCGACCTGTTGCTCGTACCCGTATTGTAGGCGCTAATGAACTAATGGACAGAGTGGAGGTGAGGAATGAATTTTGGAATTTATCAGCGTTGTTGCCTCACCTAGAAGCTCATGTAGTATTAGAGTGGTGTGCTAGAAGACGACTTCTAAACAATGAATTTCAGTGTGAAAATTGCAATGACCCGTGCTCATTAGTACGCGTCAGACATAGTGCGGATGGTTATCTGTGGAATTGCAATCAATGTCACGTGCGAAAATCGGTGCGACACGGCTCTTTTTTTTACAGGCAGCCATTTAAGCCTAAAACAAATAATTATTATGACCTATTGTTGGGCTTGTGACATGCCTCAGCAACAAATGTCACGAGAAGCCGGACAAGTGAATAAATCAATCGTTACAGATTGGTGCAATTTCTTGCGCGAGGAATGTGGGCGATGGAATGAAAATCATGGCTTGCAAATCGGTAGTGTGGATGAAAATTTTGAGCCCATTGTGGTTGAGATAGATGAGTCTAAATATTTTCATAGAAAATATCACCGTGGCCAATGGCGAGAGGGACACTGGGTTTTTGGCGGAGTGGAAAGAGAAAGTGGGCGCTGTTTTCTTGTTGAGGTTCCAGACCGCAGTGCAGCAACGTTGGAACAATGCATCGTGGAGCATATATTGCCTGGCAGCCATATAATATCAGACGGTTGGGCAGCGTACGCAAACATTCCACAAATAGGCCAAGGGATTTATTCACATTCAGTTGTTGTTCACCAACAAAATTTTGTGGACCCTTTGGACCCTGAAATTCATACTCAAAACATCGAGAATTTGTGGATGCGCGCGAAACGCAAGTTAAAAAGGAAATTTGGAACAAGTCGTGCATTGTTTCAAAGCTATTTGCAAGAGTTTCAATATCGCAATAGTATGCGCGATGAGGATATGTTCTCTAGTATGCTTGTAACGATTGCTGATAATTACCCATGATTTTTTTTTCGGTCAAATTTAACACATTATCTTCCAGTGGTCATTTTAATTATTGTTTCCTTCTGTATCTGCCTTCCGTGATAGCTTCGAATAGGATACCGATATCAATTGAAAACAGCTCGCCGTTGTTTTTTAAAATAATTTTTTAATAGTTTAATCTAGTCACGAACCTTCAAAAACAAATTATCAGATTGACATTCAACTATTGTGTACAGTAGGCAGTAAGTAGGCCAACACAGTTTTGCGTCAAAGTGAAGAAGACTTCGCTAAGAATAGAATCGTAATCTTGTCAACATTTCATGTCAAACTCTAACACTTTTTTTTCAAACACTTTTACTACGCCGTATTATTTACCCATCAAGCCGGGAAAAAAAAAAGTTAATAGCATGTCTCGTTTATACGTTTGTAGAAAATGGGGAGACATGGGTTATTTAATACAGAAGCTACTATTTTTAATGTGTTAAATATCGCCTATCTCCTCTACCGGCTTCGGTTAAAGATAATATGGAGACAGGTTATTTTATACAGAGGCTACTTTATTGATGTACCAGGCGGCCTTAGCAGTACATGGGACCCGTGGCTAATGTAGTAATGTCATACGCCGTCCCCCGGGCGAGTGTCATACGCGGGCCCGTGAGCCATAAGCGTAGACTATTTAGACAATATCGCATGAACCAAATGAGCTTGTTTGGCTCTAATGCTATACGCCTTATTTTTGTTACAAAATCCTAAAGCGCTACTTTACGTAGGTATCGTACCATTGGCCGTTAGACTATTAATTACGTACTGTATTGTAATTGTTCTGCATATAAGTATTAGCTAGTAAGGTTTTGTCTGCAGTCCTCTAATATTGATTTATATGCCTTCAATCGACGCAAATAATGATTCAACACACTCTATAAAAATATTTCTGGTATCGTGGGGCCGCCCGAGACGCGGCACTGGAATTTTATTTAAGAGTGCCTAATTTTCCGCCTTGTCAAAAAGTGCTTAATTTACCGGTGCCTAAATTTCCCCACTCGCCACCCCCTAAGGCCGCTTCTGGATATATCAACTAGCATCTCTGTCTCCTCTACCGTCGTACCGTACCGTAGTCGTGTCATTAAAAGCCGGTAACTCCACCATTAGTCTGGTCCCAAGTCCAGAATGAGAAAGGAGGAGGGCCGGCATTAATCACGATAGGCTAGGCTAATGGATAATCGGTATGTACATTTTTTAAAAATATTTTATTTTCAAATACCCGTATTAATTATAACAAAATGTAAACAAAAAAGTCCACGTATAGGATAATAGAGAAAATCATTGGTGACACACACACGCAATATTAATTGAACCATTAGCAAATTGGGAAAAAAAAGAAGAAACATGAGATGATTTTTTTAAAGTTTATTAAATAATTGCCAGAGAAAGACAGAACATAAACATTTTATTATTAACAAACTTGAGCTATAAAACACATACAAATGTATAGAAATGCTATAGATTCTCGATATATTAAAATGTAGTATATGTTTTGATTAAATATAATAGGTCTACACTTACTAACCCATATATATTTATTTATCAGAATTATATTTTTTAGTTGGCAGCAAACAAAAAAAACTTCTTCCTCAATTTTATTTTTTGTTTTATTATTGCATCAGTAACGAAGTCGAACTGGCAAAAAGTGGCCGCCGGTTGCCGTGATAGCAACGGTAAATAAAGGATCTCAATGCGGATCTTGCCAGTAATTAAGTAAATTTGTACAAGACGAAAGAATGTACCAAACTTTGGTGTCTATTTATAATTTAGATGTAATATTTGGAATTTCCGATTTCTTATTAAATCTATATTTAGCAAGACATTCGTTTAGTCATACTGTCACAAAAAAATATGTGTAGACACTATTATATATCACTATCTGATAAATCTAGTTTTTTCTTTACCACACTATTGGCGCTATGCATCGAATGATAAACTCACACATGCAGATACAAACATATACGTGTAATTGTAACCACACACATGCCCAGCTTGTAAATCAAAAGTTATCTATCTTGTATATGTCAGAGGGCAAGGCGGCTGACAAGTTAAGTGCTTGGCTTCCGAACCTCGTGTCCTGGGTTCGACACTCAATGACTATTTTTAAATGTTATTGTACATTTTACAATAATATTTAATACTAATCAGAAATAGACGGCCTTCATTATTAACCTCCGGCTATCTCGTTTTAAGGTCGCATCTTATCGTATTTTATAGAGTACAGATGTGAATAATAAAAAAATATGATTACATCCTACGCGTAATGCATATAGTTATTAACCCTTAAAGGGTACCCTGGGGTACTGGAGTACCCCAGACAAAAAATATATTGCAAATTCTCAGCCGCTTTTAACCGGAAGTACTTCATCGTTTGTTTACCTTCCTGTCATTATGCTGTGTTTACATGGCTGATAGTGTCGATTTTTTTCCGTTTTCGGTTTTAGCAGGGGAGGGGTCATGGGGTACTCCAGTACCCCAGGGTACCATTAATACTATATGTTTTTTGCTTGATATTTTTTCCAGTTATTTTCTTTTTTTAAATAATTCGGTAGAATATCCGGGTCGTCTCCAAGAAAATTTATAGTTACGCTATATATTTTCTGAATGCTCTAATTCCAACCCTAAAACTACACACAATCTAAGTTTGGCACATATTGCACAATAGGATTAGGTTGGAATTAGGTACAATTATAATGCGAACGATAATGAAAAATTTCTCTTGGAGACGACTTTGATATTTTACCAATAATTCTGTAATTCTGTTGAGGCGATAGTGACGTTAAAGTAAAAAAAATTAAAGTCGTTTAACTTGTTTTAATTATGTATTTTTTAGCGGGGTACTGAGGTACCCCAAGGTACCATTAGTGTTATTTTTTCGCATGGGTACCCTTTAAGGGTTAAATAATGACCAAAATTTGCCAAGTCACTGGTTTTTCTGGCTAGCTCAGGCAACCCATTCCATGCTCTAATAGCACTAGGGAAGAAGGAGTATTTGTACAAATTTGTCCCAGCATATGGAACGAGGAATGTGCCTTTATCATATGTGTTTTCGAGTTGTATATAGGAGGTCAACTTCAAACTACTTCAGTAACACCGGCGAAAGGCCGCAACAATAGATGTAGTGGACACTGGTGTTGGTCAACTAACAGTTTAATGATCAAGAAAGGAATTGTCCGATGTCCACTATGTCCGTAAACTACTTCTTATTCTTGTTGTGATAGGAAAAGTGTCTTGTCTCTATCAAAGTCTGGAGCGTTCGTGTTTTTAACTGTCTATCACGTCATTCCGTCACTAAATACAACTTTCCCCTTATTTCCGAAACCAAATAACTAAATCCTAATCATGTCCTAACAACTCAAAAAGGACAAAGGACCTCAGCAAGTATATCTAACTTTGTTGTTATATATCAGAACATTCCAAATCAAGCTATGTATGACTATGATAACATATCAGATACCGTCTCTGAAGTAGGCGCGCATGCTTATGCACAACTATATGTGTGTGTGTGTGTATGCATGTGTATGTGTGTATGGCCTGTTTATGTGTCTGACATAAACATGTTTAACGAGTGTTGAATTGTCGTGTGTTTGCTCTGTCTGAACTATGTATGTTTTCCTGAAAATGTATGTTTCTTTGTAAAATGTTTTACATGTTTTGGATGTTCCTTTAGAGTTGAAGATAGTTTACTTCCTAGTCCAAACCTCCCGCAGGACGACGGGGGATGGGAGCGGGCAGGGTTTGAACCCTCGACCGTCGATAAATCCGAACGACAGTGCAGCGCGCAAACCGCACGACCAGGCAGACATCCATGAGTGTTTGTTTATTGGAAGTGTGTATATGAGCTTGACGTGTATGTCTTGCGTATGTTTATAAGTCGAATGTGCTGGCGGATCAAAGGCGTAGGGGTCGGTAAGGGCGATCGCCTCCCCATCTCACTAATCGACCTCTTTGGGGAGGGTGAACGTATTTTAGTTAAGAAATCACACAATTTGTATCCGCATTGTTTACCTATGTTAATAATAACAACTTTTTTTTTCTAAAACCTTTGATCTGTAGACATCACAACTTGTTAACATAATCAATATGATTAAAACTTGTTATTGATATTTTAACAGATCGGTACCATCTCCACCCTACCCACCTCACCAAACATCGATACTGTCTTTCAGAATGACTATTAAATCACGATTTCATCTCTAACAAACAAATGTCCAAACTATTTACTTTCTAACCTTTTTAGTTTACAACTAGAATCGTTATAACGTTTTTACTTTCCAACAATATATAGACATTTTGTTAAAGCTGACACAAGTGACACGCCCTCATAAAGAGAATAACAACCCCTAATACTTTTGTGTGATCTCAAATGATAAAATATATTGAAAGTGCAATATATGGTATTTTAGATCTTTTAAAGTTCAGATACAACTGCTATTTTATTTTTTTCTTAAAGCGACACATTTATTGTAACATAAACTTTACAACCTTTTTGTTGCAAATTTTTTTTCTCAAAATATCCATTATCAATGGTAAACAAAACTAGAACATGGGAGACAAAAAAGTTAGTTGTTTGTGTGTGTGGCATTTTAAAAAAACATGTTTACTAAATGAGCAATTTTCATTTCTAATTAAAACAAAATGTTTACTTTTCTTTTAAAAGAGAAAAGAATCTTTTTAAGTATGCATATCTATTGAATGTAATTTAAAACTACAATAGATACTATGTAAATATATCAAATACTTACATTATTAAAGTGCTCGACAATGTCTAAAGAGACACGACCAATCTCTATATTTATACTACAGGAGCATCAATTAGGCCAGGTTCAAATTGAGCTTTATCTTCAAAGCTATCAATAATTGAATACATGTGAGTATGAGTAAGAACTTTAAAATTCATAAATCATCATATCATCCAATATTATCTCGTTCATCAGATTAACAACACAACAGTATCAAGATAAGTTTATTTTTGTTAATAGTTTGTAGCTTCTGATATAGTTATAGTTTCTAATATTCTTGCTAAAAATATTGAAACCACTTCAAGGACCGAGTTTGAGATTGTGTTTCCATTGTAACTTTATATCTCCCCCTTTCCCATAACAATGTCACAATAACTATGTAAAACATATTAAGTAAAAATGCGATCCCGCGCTATATAAATTCGTTGTAAAATGAGTTAGATGTTTCGGATATTCCTTCAAAGTTGAATTAGGTTAGGGGGATGGTTAAAACGTGACCTGATTCTTGGAAGTTAATAAAAGATGGGTATTTCCCATCCCTAATAAACAATGTAAAGCGCTGATGTAAATCAAGAGTCATAGCCAGTTTGTAATGCTAGTATTTATTAGGGGTGCACCGGATAGTAGCTCTAGCTTCGGCCTCGGCCAAATATTAACAAGTACTATCCGGTGCACTTCTAGTATATATAATATAGATTGGAATATGTCAGTCTTATTTGAAGATATATCTTTTTTTATAGGTATGGGCGTTGACTACGATCTGACATTCAACTATATTTCTGTCACACCATTGAAACTCACTATTCCAGCCACAAACAAAAAAGGCTCTTATTTTCATGCGATATTTCGACTATCTAATCCTTTCACATTAATTGTATTAATAAACAATGAGCTAAAGGAAGTCGAATAACACCCTCCTACACAATTGTACTTGAAAAGCGAGAACAAAGACATACTTTGGAGTATCCGCATTTATAATCAAACAATACAAAGCGGATCAATTGCTATTCAAAAAGGTGAGTTCGTAAAGGGTGAGGCAGAAAGTTGGCAAGTTCAATAGCATTCTTTTTTAGGATATATTTCTTCAGGAAGCACTTTTTTTATGCATTCGACGTCGTAGAATAGTTTCATGTTTCTACTTACAATGTGAAGTAATCTTTAGTTGGCTATCTGGTCTAGCGGTATGCGCACTGGACTATCATTCGGAGTTCTTGATGTCCCGGGTTCTCACTCTGCTATCCCGCTCCACCATCTGATAGGTTTGAACTAGAATGTCAACTATCTTCAACTCTGAAGAAGTATCCGAAACATGTAAAACATTTTAAAAACAAAGGTAGCCAGCCTGACAGTCGAGTAATTTTCTTGTCTCATTTTGGTAAATATTCTCATTAATCATCCAATCAAAGTGTAATCAAGCAATCACATCTCAAGCGAAGAATGCCGACTTTTTTGTTTATGTGTTTGGTTTCATGGAATCCTTGCTTTGCAGTTCTGCACTTTCAAAACTCTTTCTTTATAAAACAAATATGCTTGTTTTTAAATAGGTACCTATGTATCCTTTTTGTTTTCTTTATTTGTTGAGACAGAATTTTCTCTACTTAATGACGACGTTTCGGTAGCCCGCAGACCGGACTTTGGGCATCACTGGTCTAAAATTTGTTGATATAGTTTATGTCGATCTATCAATGTATATCTTAAACAATTCTTAATAAAAGGGGACATGAGTAGGATTGACATTCGATGAATGCCGTACCTATGGACCCTGACCACTCATTTCATTAGTATAGAAAAGTAAAGTTTCTTTTCATCTGATTCTGTGGCCTACGGTTAAGGAGGGTGTCATGTGGCCAGAACAACGACTAATCGTCTTTACTTTCCCCAACTAATGTCAGGTACCCATTACCCGGGTACGCTGTTCTGCCTCATCGTGGCGCCCGGGTGGAAACGGCTACTTGAGGGGCTAGCTAGGCAAAATGAATGGCGAAACATAACTACCGTGGGGATGCCCACAGGTAGACGAGAGTCAACCCATTGCACGAGCGGGGTTGTAAGAAAGTCCTCACAAGCCTGGTATAACGAAAGAAAATGACGGAGGCTCTCGGTGTTATCGGCCTTCGGCCATGAGTCGGGGGCCGAAGACATTGGATTGCTTTATATAGGCATTGACTCGGGTCGCTCTCAAACAGAACTGTGTTCCCACGACCAAACAGGTTTTTTTTCAAACTTTGAGCTCGAAGAGTCTTCGGCTCAGCTCAGATGACAATCAAACGGTACCCATTACAGGCGCCCAAGGATCTCGAAATAAAAATCCCAGTCTTCACCAGGATACGAACCCATGCCCCCGGTTCAGAAGCCAAGAGCTTTACCGCTAAGCCACCGAGACTCCAACCCATATGATTAGCTAGAAAAAATGCACAATCTTTTTATAATACTCGAACGTTTTTATTTCTCTCTTTTATCTCTCTCTTTCTCTAATTATGTCTCTGTCTTTCTGTCTCTCTTTCTTTATATTCCTCTATCTCTCTACCCTCTTTCTTTCTCTCTCTCTCTTCTCTTTCTATGTCTCTCTTTATTTTTCTCTTTCTCTCTCTCTCTCTCTCTCTCTTATACTCTATTTTCTTTATTTCTTTCTTTATCTTTTTCTTTCTAACTCTCTCTTTTTCTCTTTCTTTTTCATTATCTCTTTCTCTCTGTCCCTCTTTCTCCAATGTGCTCTTGAATAAAATCTTTGATGTAATTCTAACATTTTTGTTTATTTAGTTCAATTTATGAATTTTTGTTTCAGACACATAAAACGTTGATCCTCTTTCTCTCTTGCTTTCTGATACTGTTGGAATTCTTCATGTAAGAGTCTTTTACTAATTCATGAAACTGTGCATGCAAACATATGCCATATATACATAGGTCAGTGGCACTTACATTCGTTCAAGTCATCCACACACCAGGCACATCTATCACACTTATCTTATCTTCTTATAAAATATAGACGTTACTTTAAAAAAAAAGAAGATGATTACGTCCTACTTCTGTCCCTTGGTCAATGTATTACTAAATGTTAATCGAAGACTTAAACTCTGACAAGGTATAGGTTTTTCTGCCTGATTCAAGCAACCCATTCCATTCTCTATAGCAATGTTTTTTCAAACTTTTGACCTATAACGTACGCCTTCTATACCCCTGACCCGCCCCCCCCTTCCTTAAAAAAAGAAAGGATTTATTTTAAAAAACAATCTGTTTTGTAGGCCTACACACACAGAATACTAATTACTCTATCACAATTAAGTATTTACTTAGTTGTTTTTTTGTTGATGCGTTAGAGCAGTGGTCTTCAACTATTTTTGGCCTACCGCCCCCATTTTGTATTTTTCCTTTTAAAAAATCAGCCAACGTCCCACTCTAAGAAAAACAAGCGTGAAAAGGCAAATTTGAACAAAATATCATCTATTTATTAATGTCTATGCTGTCTATAACACTTATACTGCATGGGAAACGACCGCATGCAAAAGGCGATCTTTTTGGCGAGCTTAGAGGAAGATCATTTACAGAGGTGCCCCCCCCCCCCCGTAAGTTCTATAAAGATCCAATTAGGCACCATTTCGCCCTAACTGGCATAGAGAAAGTTACCTGGCAGCATTTTCATGCAGAAGATGTCCTCTGAGAGAGATAGTTGAAGAATTCTCACAAAAGCTGCGGGACAAACATTTGAGACTCAAAGAAAAGCCATTATTTAAGACTGGCGCAAAAGAAGGAAAGAAAAGTTAAATAAACTGCCAACAGACAACGGCTTTGTCAGCTTAAAATCCTGGAAAATATGCAGGTCGCAACTGGGTTTGCGTAGCTATGTAAAACACTGCACAAAAACAGGCAATATTTTCATTATACAAAAATGTTATCAAATAAATGGCAGTGATTACACACAAACATTAATCTCATTGTCATGACGTTTATTCAAATCCTAACATATGTTTCTCATTTTTCTCTATCATGGTTGAAAGCACCCAAAGAGAACTACACATTTATTACATTTGCATTTTTTTTTCAGAAAATGTTTTGTGAATTCCGATGACGAACTACCCAAAGAAACTTCAATCAGAGAGTCATTTGTAGGTTTTTATATTTGTCCGAACCAGAAGTCTTTAGGTTTGACTGAACAGATACTCTTAAGTAATAAAATATCACCATCTTTCTTTAAATGACTTATGATGCCAAGGCAATGATGGTTTTTCAGTATGAGCAGATGGAGCAAAAGCCTTGAGTTGTTCTAAGAAAAGCAGCCACTCACTCATTATGTTCACTGTGCAAGCGATACTTTAACATTGTCTTAAAGGATTCTGTCAGCTGTGTTTATAAACTTGCATTGAAATGTCTTTTAGCAAATGAACTAATACATATAAACTACTTGATTTTTAGTTGCACAAAATATTTGTCATATGGGGGAGAAGGGGCCCAAGAAAAAATTCTTGAACCCGGGCTCACGGTACCTTGCTACGCCACTGATTATTCCCTTCCTTTTTCTAGTATAATTTTTTATCTGATCTTTTCTTTTAGTTGGCGGCTATTTGATTTGCTTCATAGCTTAAAACAAAGACAATGGTGGCTCAATTATACACCTATCCGCGTTTACATGACATTGGTTGGGGAAACTTAGGGCGTTGCCAAAGGACGCCCTCGTTAACCATCGTCCTTAAAAACAGATAAACTATACATCATCTGCCCTATAAACTCCAAGGTCTGAAAAGGATACTTTACATTTTCAGTTTTATGTAAGGACTTATTTAGCTGGCTTAATTACATTTATATACTTAATTATAGAAATCTTATTGAGACTTGAGACTCAGTTCTTCGGTGCACTTTTAGTGCGGTATGATATCTCCACCTAGGTCGGACACACTCAATGTAAACAATCTTTTATCAGCTAGTGCCTATACCTTTTAGACCTTTTGAAGAAATGACACTTAATCTTTTTTAAAAAGGTCCTATTTCAGCGTCTCCTTTGAAAATTTATTGTCCTATGTAATGATATTTCCGGTAATCTAATAATACGATAGGTCATCAAACATCAGCATATTTCTATATTGCCGACACGATCTCGCTATACTTTTCAAAGGATCCTTCTCAGCCACCGCCGCCATGTTTAACCTTTCTTTAATCTTTATGGATAGCTTTTAGAACTCGGATCTCTGGCAAAACAATTGCGTTGAGGCTCATGGTGGTACTTGCTATGGAAGCTAAATTTATATTGATTTTATAGCTATAGAAAGTGAACAAATATTTCGCTTCTTCTGTTATTAATAGTTGAACTTTTATTTTTTTTAAATAACAGGACAAATGTCAAAGTAGTCAAACATGTATGCTCCAATCATTATTTTGACATTAAATTAATACATAATTTAATTGGTGTCATTTCAAATACTTAAGCGTTTTTACAGATGCATCAATGAAAAAGTTTACAATGAAAAGAAAATTTATTTGCCTTTTAACGAACGCGAGACATATTTAATAAATCCATTCTCCCTTCTCTCTCTCTCTCTCTCTCTGTGAACGTATATAGCAGTTATATAATTTTTTGAATAACCATTATTTTCAATGCAGTCATATTGATGTTCTATGTATGGCGGATCATAAGTTTGTGATTCTGTTGGAAACGATTTTATTTCAGTTGGATGAATACCTGAAAAACAAAGATATTACAATGTAAAAAAATATACCACACACATTTATTTGTCACATAGATAGGATTCCTACTAGGTTCCATTGCAATGTAACATGGGGTCACACTTTGCTTTATATTCCATGCGAAAATATTAGTTTTATCCGAGTTTATGCGGACGCCACTTTTGGTTCTTCTTTATCTAGCCTCTCCATCATTTCTTTATGCATTTATTTGTAGACCCGAGTAGTGCTGCTTCGTCAACAAAGTCCAAGTCGGTCATTCTGTTCTGTTCACGCCATGGAATATCAAAGGCAGTCTGATTCATTGCTCATGTCATTATGTAGTCGATTTCTCATACCTGTCTTAGACCTGTTTCACACCTGTCTTACATGTCTCACACCTTTCTTACACCTGTCTCAGACCTGTCTCATTCGTTATGATGCTACCAAGGTAAGTGAACCTGTCCAGCTCTTCAAGCTCTGACTCGTCAAGTCTGACTGGTGCACCCTTTGCCTTATATATCACTCGCACAAGTTTGGTCTTATCTAGGTTTAAGCGGAGGCCAATTTTGGGTGCTTCTCTATCTAGTCTATCCGTCATTTCTTGTATGCCTTTATTTGTAGCCCCGAGTAGTGCAAAGTCATCAGCAAAGTCCAAGTCCGTTATTTGATTTCGTTCACGCCATGGAACACCAAAGACAGTCTGGTTCATTGCTCTCCCTCTCCTCATTATGTAGTCGATGACTAGGAGGAAAAGGAAGGGAGATAAGATGCACACTTGTCTCACATCTGTCTCACACTTGTCTCACACCTGTCTCGATGCTGAAAAAAATCTGCTGTTCCTTCTTCTATTTTTAATACAGCAGCTAGATTTGCTGTATAGGTGTCGTAGGGTCTGCACCAATATCATCATTAGCCTTTTTAAATAATCTGTCATCACCTGACTGTGAGACTAGATAAAGTAACGTCTGTATTATATAAGATAAGATAAACAGTTGTTATACATTTACCAATTTACTTTTATCTTACTTAGCTCAAAATTGGAATGAGTGAAATCTGCCCATGTGCTGTGTCACCAGAGAATACCGATCATGCCCTTCAAAACTGCTCTCTTTACCTAGAGCTAATGTTGCAATTCTACTTCAACTTATAGTGTAATTGTCTTCTCTTGTATTGCTGTTTTGTTCCCACCTTAAGGCTACTTGTTTAACTGTATTCTCTAAGGACAGCGGTTCTCACATTTTAGGTTCGGCGACCCCTTTTTACAATCCCCCACAATCTGCCGCGACCACCCACTCCCGCGCATACGTACAGCGACAGAAGAATAGACAATAACAATCCATTTTTTTGATGGTCTTAGGCAACCTATAGCAAATCGCCAAGAGGGTCGCGACTCAAAGGTTGAGGACCCCTGTGTTAAGAGTTGACTTTTTAACATTGTGGTATTTTATACTTATGTATTTCAGAGCAATGTTTTTATTTACTTAAATAATAGGGAAAAATATTATCTAGTTACTTGATGACTTCAGGTCTAAAATAACTAAAATTAAAAGTTTCTAAAAACAAAGTAAAATAGATTACGAACTAGTTACGCAGAACAAGATAATAAATATTTTGACAATCTACGTGTCATTATCTCATAGTTAGTCTGACATGACAGGGATAAAACATTCCAAAGATAAAAACCTAACAGATAGACTATGGAGTCCCACTATAGGGACCAAAGGTAATCGTCCACGAGTGTCACATTACGTTAGTAAAGGGAATTCCCCATTGTCAAAAAACAATTTTTCTTTTTATTGATTGTATCGTTTTTTTTAGGAGAGGGGGGGTATTTTGTACTTTTATTGGTAATTGCAAAAAGGAGAAACTCAATATTATGATTTAACGAAAAATGAGCTGGTTTGATCATGTTGTAGGATTCGCCTAGCCCAAAAAAGTATCTACAAAAAATCAATAATAATTTGCGAATAATTAGATACACTTGTTTGACTTCAGTTTTTGGGGTTACAGCTTTAAAGAAGTGAGATAAAAGCCTGGGCATTGTTTATGGTAGTTCCCCCCTTTCCATGCAGTTGATGTGATGTATCTGATACACTTTGGAATCAGTAGCGCCGCAGGCTCTGCTATGTTAGAAGGCCATTGTTTCTTCCGTTAGCTGAAATGTCGACCCCGCGTGTTAATTGGACATATTTCAACTCTGGTGAGGATTAATCGTTCATTAGGCATGTTTGTGCTTTTGGCGCTAGGCCTATATGGATTTAATGTATTTGTTGATTTAGATATAAGCCTACATGGATTTAACGTATTTGTTGATTTAGATATAAGCCTATATGGATTTAATGTATTTGTTGATTTAGATCTAAGCCTATATGGATTTAATGTATTTGTTGATTTAGATCTAAGCCTATGTACAGGAATGTTTATAATTACGTATTCTTCGGCCTCAATTTCGTGAAAGCTAAAATCAAGAGATTGCGCTAAACAAAAACAAATAGAAGGGACCTTATTCACCAATCGTAAACAAACAACATTTAGCCACGTGATTCTCTCTTCTATACAAATTACGTAATACACAATGGCTATCAGGTAACAGTTTTTTTTTCGTTGTTTTATCAATAGTACTTTTAGTTCCTGTATCTTTAGGGCGCCTCTGAGTTCACCCAGCTCTAATGGGTAAGCCTACCTGGCATTCGTTGTTGGGGAAAAGTAAAGGCGGTTGGTTGTTGTACTGGCTAAATGACACCCTTGTTAACCGTAGGCTACAGAAACAGATGACGTTTGCTTCAACTGCCCGTAGATCACAAGATCTGAACATTACTTATATTCCTATTTTCAAATATAGTTGGCTGCCTAATCGTATGGTATGCGCTTTGCACTGTCGTTCGATGGTCTTGATAGTCCCTGATTCAAAAGATGTCAGTGGCGTAGTTAGGGTGGTTGGAGGGGAATCAAATTTAAAACTCTCCCCAGGTACTCACTTTAAGGGATCCCAAAAGAGTGTTAGATACTTGTTAAAACCATTATCTCACTTCATGATTGTCGTATTTTAAAATGCAGGGCCCCTAAAGAGATTAAGCCCCCCGGGCACCAAAATCTCTTGCTACGCCACTAAAAGATGTCATTTGTTTGGTATCTGGAGAAACATCCGAAACATACTAAACATTTAAAAGTCTCCTCTGAAGTTAAAGTTAGCACACCGCTGTTAAAAGGCAAATGAAAAGCATGTTAGTTAAATTGGTCTGATTGATCACTGAAAATACAATGTAATCATTTCCGTGAAGTAGATCCTTATTGCCATACAATTAAATGAACAAACAACCGGCTTGCTACTGTCTACTGTCATAAAAGGGAAACTACTCTACGCTTTGAAGATTTGTAATCAAACTACAGTTTCTGTCGTGAGTAACCAGGATAATATAACTATTTTCCTCCTTACTACAACTCTGTAAGTAGTTTCATTTAAATGGTGACATTCTCAATCTTAATCTGATTGGATTATTTCATGCCAAAGTTAGATATTGTTATGACATGATTAGGAATTAGTTATTTGTTTCGGGAATAAGGGTAAAGTTTTACTTAGCGACAAATGACGTGACAGATCTTTAAAAAACAAGAACGCTCTTAGTGACGCTAGAAAGAGGAGGCTTTGTGTAGAGCAGTAGAATATAGATACGGATTTACGGACATAGCTGACATAGGACGATTCCCTTCTTAGTTATTAAATGGATTTGTAAACAGCATCAGCGTCGACTACATATTTTGTTTGTTTCGGCTTTTCGCCGGTGTTATTGAAGTAGTTTTGAGTTCGGTATTACCTCCCGTCAAACGTAGATCTACACTAGATCTATCTACAAGCATCAACGCCGTACGGAAGCCTGAACAATACCATCATATGAATATTAGATGAAACCTTACATCTATCTATATTTATATGGGTATACCTGTTTTATATATTTCATGTTTACATGCGTTTGTAGACAGTATATATATGTTGATGTTCCACAACAGATATAGATATACATTAGCTTATGTGTAGAGTAAATAGTTTAATTTCGTCCTACTAAATAACATTTCAAGACCTGGTCGAGCGGTATGCGTGCTTGGCTATCATTCGGATTTATCGATGGGCCCGGGTTCATACACTGCCCGCTGCCATCCGCCGTCTTCCCCCCCCCCACCCCCTCCGAAATAAATTTGTTTTCAACTCTGAAGGAACATCCGAAACCTTTGAATTATTTTACAAACAAAACATGTCTTTTGCAAGTTGCATATGAATTTAGCTACAGCGGAGTCCGAGTGCTATGAGCCATATTAACTTTGTATTAAATAAGCCTTTTGAAAAGTCACCTATGTGAACTGTTAGTTGAGTTTCAGGTGATCTATATTTCATGAAGCCATGTTTTTTTAAATGGAGTTAGGGCATTATGTTTTTTTGTTTAATTAAACATAATTTTACTTTCATTGTTATAGCCATTTTTCCCTTCTAGCCACAGTTTTCATAGAATGAAATACTCTAGTTGGAGCCTCATAATTTTTTTTTATTTTTTTTACTTAAAACTTTTATATAACGCTAATTTCATGCTTAGAGCATTCTCAGAGCGCTATGATTCAATCTCATTTATGGACAAGTAATATCTGAGAGAAGGTCTTCTGTATCTTTAGGCGCTCAGTAAACACAACTCTGCTCGAGTCGCATCTCGGCCACACATGCAAGTTTTTAAGAATTACTGTTCAAAAATGTCAGTTATAACATATTCAAAGTCAAGCAATGGTTGCTGGTTTGTTTGACATGTTTTAGATCTACCTTCAGTATTAAAGATTATTACATCATATCCTGAGCAAGCAGGATGGCAAGCAGGGGCGTAGCTAGTAATATTTCATCGTTTGGGACCCAGGGGGTTTGAATTCTTTGGGGTCCCCTTCCATTGTACGCAATTATTTAAAATTTAATGTAAAAAAATACTAATTTGAGGGTTTCCTTCAGATGGCGGCAGGGGGGAGGGGAGATGTTTAAATTATCCTCCTCCTTCCCCAACCTAGCTACATCAAACATAAGCCAGTACACTTTAAATAGTTTAATATATAACTTAGTGATCCAGCTTAGTTGAGCTTAATAATGTTATGTTATTATGAAATATGTTTTGTATTAAGGCCTCTAGAGCAGGGGTTCTTAACCTGTAGGTCGCGATCCCATTGGGGGTCAATTGACGATTTGCCAGGGGTCGCCTATGACTATCGAAAAATGAATTACTTTTGTCCATTCTAGACTAGTGGTTCACAGACTAGTGGTTCACGACTAGTGGTTCACGACTAGTGGTTCACAGACTAGTGGTTCACGACTAGTTGTTCACAGACTAGCGGTTCACAGACTAGTGGTTCACGACTAGTGGTTCACTGGATAGTAACATAGTGCTAATATTTTCGTCTCCAGTCCACATAAATCGCAGGTTAAGGTGACATTCGTTCTGGTGGTAGAGGAGCCAGCTAGTTCTCGTTTGGCACGCTTTTCTTCCAGAGCTGAGGCCCATGTTCTTATGTTCCCTGTACATCGCTTTCTTGGTCACCATCTCTCTCCAAGAAGTGCAGTCTAGGACTACGTCTTCCCAGTGGTCAGTATCAATGTCCACTGCTTTTAGGTCGCCTTTGACGTCATCCACAGATCTGAGATGGACATGTATGGTAAAAAAAAAACAATCATTGTACTGCCTAGTGTGTGCGTGTGTATACTGTACAAAGTATCCATAATTTGATGATAGTGTATGTTGTTGCCTGTTATTGACTTGTAGCACCAATCAGCTGGCAGACAACTAAACCGCTATATGGCTTTATAAAACAAATATGACGGCATTCTTGGTTTGAGCCGCGAATAAAACTAAGCCTAGAAATTGGAGGATCGATGGAAATATTTACCAAAAAGAGACAAGAAAATGAGTCGGTGGTAAAACTAGCTGCAAAGTTGCTCACATTTCAAGAGAGAAATGAAGCCAGTTAATATCCTATAAATTAATGCAAGTATTAGATCCGCTGGTTTCTAATAAAATTATTTTAGGTTAATTTCATTTCTTTTATGTACATTTTCGGTCATGTGGCCCGCGACATGAGTGTCGGAAATAAACATGGCCCGCAGGTCGAATTAGTCTGAGCATCATTGCACTATAATAACACAACCTTTCAGTCACACGTTCTGGAGTCGTCTCCCCAAAGTGAAATGAAATAACGACAGCGCCTATTTAGTTGATGCATATCAGGTGACGTTAATTTAGGTGATGTTATTTAGGTGGCGTTAATTAGGTGATGTTTATAAGGTAATGTTAATTAGGTAATGTTAATTAGGTGTTAATTAGATAACGTTAACTAGGGAAGGTTTTCCTTGTCTGTATTTGTCAAAGACGAGCTCTACATCTCCACCTAGACCACAAAACCTGTATAAATACTCAGACACAGAGAGAAAGGTACATTTCTTAGTCCGTATGCTGAGATATACACATGCTCCATCTTTCCTAGTGCTATTTGAGCATGGTATCAGTGGCACAAAGGGGTTCAATGAACCCGGGACCACGACCATCAGGGGACACAGCCTGTGACGTAGCAACACCAGCTCCACGGGGTTTATTTCACTTGACCCCATGACGGATGACAACAAGGGGCCACATGAGATTTAGGGGATGATAGCAAAGTGAAACAAAAAACTCTTTTGTAAGAACCGATTAAAACGTAGAATCTACAAAGCTTCCTCAAAATGTTCTTAACTTTCTACCCAAAACGTTATATTCGTTTTAAAACATTAAACAGTGTTTTTAAGCTAAAGTCATCGTACTAGCGACTTTAATTACTTCATTGTAAGAAACTGCTCTCAACCAGGTTATTTGTAGCGGTGGCTAGCCCTGACCGTGCATTTGAGGTAACAATAGTTGCTTGATCAATCCACTCTGTTTCTTCTTCTGTATATTTATAAAACCATGAATAGTATTCAAGGAATGGGGGGGCGGGGGCGGGCAGGACCCTATGCGAAACGGATTGAGCGGGGGGGGGGGCAGGGCCCTACGCGAAACGGATTGAGAGGGGGGGCAGGGCCCTATGTGAAACGGATTGAGCGGGGGGGCAGGGCCCTATGTGAAACGGATTGAGCGGGGGGGGGGGCAGGGCCCTATGTGAAACGGATTGAGAGGGGGGGCAGGGCCCTATGTGAAACGGATTGAGCGGGGGGGGGGGCAGGGCCATATGTGAAACGGATTGAGCGGGGGGGCAGGGCCTTATGTTAAACGGATTGAGCGGGGGGGGGGCAGGGCCCAGTCTGTTTAGGGATAAGAATAATAAGGGAACATTATGATTTGTGGTTCAATATGCATGAGTAAATGTATGACGCGTAGGACGTAATCATCTTCTTTTTAAAGTAACATCTGTATTATATAAGATATAAGATAATGATCTAGAGTTAGCGCGGGGCCTAAGAAAGTGCAGGGCCCACTGTTGCAGCATAGGTTGCATTAGCCTCACACCGGCCCTGGGTGGGGGTTAGGGGGAGAAAAAGTTTGGTTAAGAAAATATTTATGTGTTGTAGAGAAAAAGTTTGGTTCAGAAAATATTTATGTGTTGTAGAGAAAAAGTTTGGTTAAGAAAATATTTATGTGTTGTAGAGAAAGAAAAAATGGAAATTGGAAGTGGGGTGACAATTACATTTTAGTCTATAGGGATAGTCCTGATGGTCAAGAATTAAAATTGTGACATGCTTTCTAATTATTCAATTTTCTGAAAGCTCAATTAGTTTCTTTTTTCTATAACTATAACATAGTTAATACAGGTGTTTTGTATTTTCATTTGGCAATACCCTGGGACATAAGTCAGAGATCTAAACTGACTTCTTTCTGCTGTGTTTATAAAAAAACAAACGCTTGCACTTTGAGGGCCATAAGAGACATTTGTATATAATGTTTTGCTTATTATCCAGGGCACAATTGTAAGCGCAATCAACGATGTGTTAAAAATGTTGGAAAGTTAGCAGCAAGATCTACATAAAGCAGATAAACAACTGCAGAAGATCTATCATGAAATAAATAATTAGAGAATGACTTTTTGAGTGTAAGATAAAAGGGGCTGCTAAAGTAGCAGAACCTTTTATTGTTGATGCAGTTATTTTTCCCTCTACAACAGGGGTTCTCAACCTGTGGATCGCGACCCCCTTGGGGGTCGATTGACCATTTGCCAGGGGTCGTTTAACACCATCGAAACTATGGATTGTTATTGCCTACTCTACTAATGCTGTATGTGTGTGTCGGGGGGGGGGGGGGTCGCGGCAGAGTGGGGGATTGTAAAAAGGGGTCGCCGAGCTTAAAAGGTTGAGAACCGCTGTTCTACACGATTGCGGAAAGTTAAGAAGCTTTTTGATGAGCCTACTACTAATGACCAAGAAGAGAATACTCAAAAGAAGACTTTCAAATTCAACGCATTTTACGGCACTATTGATGTCATTGTTTCTCAGTAACATAACGAATTTCATGGGTATACAAAAGTGGTCGAAATGTTTTCGTATTCGAGCCCATTTCATTTCAAGTGCTAACAGCAAAGAGTTGGAGGACGTCAACATTCTTCTAGTCTTATCTGACTCAGATGATAGTTTTCTATGAATATTGTTCAGAGATAAAGTACAGTTCCCCTATTAGACCATACGGTCTATAGGGAAGATGATGTAATGTCATCAGTTTCTTTGGCCAACGGTTAACGAGCAGGGTGTCATGTGGCCAGCACAAAGACGAAGCTCCTTTACTGTCCCCAACTGAAGTCAGGTATTCATTACAGGGTGTACTCAGGGGCACCCTGATAGTCCCGAACTCAAATCCCAGTCATTACCGGGATTCGAACCCAGGACCCCAGGTTTGGAAGCCAAGCTGTTTAACCATTCAGCCGCCGCGCCCATATTGTTCACAGATACAACCCATCAAAAGAAGCCTTTAATGACATATCAAGTCTGTGTTCAATGCGAGATATGGCTAGGTTTTTTTTTATTAATACATATTACTGAATTAGTTTGGGCTAAGTTTTTTTTTTTTTTTTTTTTTTTAATGAGAAACACCTAGATCTATATTAGTTTCCGAGTTAAACATACATCTATTGAAGATATAAAGTCACTCTGCGCTCTCGATTTAATCATGTATTTACAATGTGTTGATGAATTGTGTCGTGTATATTACAAAATGTTCGCCAATTTAAATTTTAAAAAATTATTAATAATTCGGGCCGTACTTTGGGCATCACTTGTATAGAGCATTTGGTAATTAACGTTCTTGAGCTTGTGGATTACCTCCCCTGCCAGCTCCCCTCTCCGGCAGAAAAGAAAAACAAGTTTTTGTCTCCGTTGTGGTCTTACATTGCGTCACAATAACCCAGGGGCGTAGCTAGGAATTTTTAATTGCTTGAGGGCAGGGTAGGCTTGACTTCTTTGGGGGCCCTTGCATTTTACGTAATATTTAATTTTTTAATGTAAAAAACATTAGTTTGGAGGCACCCCTCAAGTTGGGGCCGCTAGGAATATTCAAATCCTCCCACCTCCTCCAACGACCCTAGCTACGCCGATGCCGTAACCCTTAGTTACAATCACATTGGGATTGTTTCCTGTGTGTATACAGGGCCGCCTCAGGCCACGTCGACCTATGCGGTCGCAGTGGGCCCCACGCTTTTATAAGCCCGCGCTAACTCTAAATCTCCTAAAAACTCATGAAAATCTTCAGGAAAAAGACAAAATTGTCGTTTTGGTGTGTCCTTATTATGGAAAACGACAATTCTACGCGCGATATAAAAAGGCATTGTAAGCTTTCGTTTAATAAAAATACTACTAATTTTAACCTAAAGCGGTAGGTCCTTTACTTTTTACATATAGATGTCAAATATCTCAATCTCTTTAAAAAAAAACAGAATAAAAGTGATATTTGTTAAAACTTTGATCGTGATTATGTACGTAGTAAAGAAAGAATAAAATGCGAGGACACATTTATTTTCTAATACAAACTCTTCATTGTCACTTATCCGTATCCCTACACAGACTGGGACCCGCAGAATCCGTTTCGCATAGGGCTCTGCAATAGTTAGGATCGGCCCAGTGTGTGTGTGTGTGTATGTGTGTGCGTGCGTGCGTGTGTGTGTGAGTGTGTATGTGTGTGCATATTTGTGTGTGTGTGTGTATGCGTGTGTGACGTGCGTTGACCTGCATAATAGTTGTGTAATCTCCGAATGAACTCTTTATGTTGTGTCTGTTCTATTTATGTGTATGTTTTTTTTTGTTGATTTGTCTTTATATCAGAAAAACGTCCTTGTAAACACAACAAATTTCCATAAGAATCAATGAAGCGGTCTTAGTCCTAGTCCCGTATTTAAGCCTACTCTTGAACAGGACCTAATTATTTTTTTTACTTAATCAGGAGCCCCCTTACCTTTTTTTTTTTCCTTTTATAAGTACAGATCGTATATGCCCGTGAAAACAATGACTTGAGGGCCCTAACTTAGCTATAGCATTCCTATACGTAAATATGGATCTGGTAATGATTGTACAGCTTCATTTTCTTTCCGTTCCACATTGTGATTAAAGCTCTCTCTCTCTCTCTCTCTTTCCCTCTTGTAATTAATTAATTAATTTCATATCTTATCTTATATATACAGACGATACTTGAAATAAGAAGATGATTACGCCCTACGTGTCATGCATCTAGTCATGCATCTAGTCATGCATCTAGTCATGCCTCTAAACCAAAGACTTAAATTTTATCGTCATTTATTGTTCATGGCTGGCTGGCATGCTCTAGTAGCACTAGGGAAGAAGGAGCGTTGTTACAGATTTGTCCTGGCATATGGAACAAGGAATATGCCTTTGTTATGGAGGCCCCTGCCCTCTTAAAGCTCCAATATAAATAAACTTGGTAGTATTGACATTGTCACGAGTCGAGTCTGTGACCTATTTCGACCGGGTTCTAGAAGCTCGAGGTTAAACCAGTGCAAGTGTCCAGCGTAAACAAGTTAATTTTAGGTATCCAATCAAAGAAAGAGGTTAAGGAAAAAAATAGCCCACGTCAGCTTCCAGAAGGTCAAAGTGACTAAAATAATTAGAGGGAGAAGTGTCCATGATTCTGGAATGTACGATTAAGAAAGGTATAAATTAAAGGAAAGTCAGTTAGACGGGGTCCTCGCTTAGTCCTCAATTAGTAATGGTTATAAGTTTTGTGATATTAGCGGGTCCATTAGTTAAAGTTGAATGTTATACTAAATGAAGTTTCATGTATCTTTAAGTTTTATTTTGAAGTATCAAGTTAAGTTGTTATTGAATTGAGAAGTCATTTGATGTGAAAGTTGAAGAAGTATTATTAAAGAAGTTTTCAGAAAATACAGAGAGATGTTTCTTTCTTCATTTCATTGAATTGTCAAGTTTGATAATATAATCCCCGGCATGTGTGTTCGTCACAGACATCTCTAAAAGTATGTTCTGTTTGTCAATAAAGAGATTGAGTACTTGTAAATATAATCTCATTTCGTTGTCCTAATGTACATCTTTGGAACGTGGAGGCGGCACTGCCTTATTATACAATACGCTGTCGTAACTCCATGACAGACTTCCAGTGTAATGTAAGAGTTAGTACTGTGTGTGTGTTGTTTTGTTTTCTTTACAAAGCTTCTATTAACTCTCTCCGTCCGTCTGTCTGGTATACATTTCTCCAGCTTCCCGTTCTCGGATTAAATGTAACTTTTGCACAGTTATTCATAGTACATAACAATACACGAAGCAATCAAAACAAAATTACATACGAGTTAATCAATTAGTAATCGTTAATCAGTGGCGTAGCTAGGATACTTGATGCCCAATTCGGCAGGTCCTCATATGGTCCTCCAAAAAAAAATGGGAATGAAACAGTGAATGGTACTTTTTTCTCCAAAAGAAATATATAAATAGTCAATGTTCAAGTATTGCTGATTCAGAATAAAATCAATTTTACAAAAAGATACATCTTAGTGGTTTCTTACTAGCAATTTATCGAGAAAATTATCCAAATGTTTTTTTTTTCTTACTAACTTTGTTCAATTGACAAAATTGCCAAATGTGTCATCAGTCGATTGAAAGTAATTCTTGCATAACTAAAATTTAGAACTATTTCTCTTGCATGTAGCATGTACCAAAATTTTCAGAAATATGCGAATCAAGATTGAGATATTCGAAACAGGTTCATCTGGTGAATGTTTTTATTTTAACTCTAGAGCTGAACAGAACATTGTTTCTTGAGTTGAAGGTTTCTGAAGAAACTGCGACAACCGTTGAAGTCTCTTTCTATCCACATGAAATTGTTTTTGTCAAAAGTACTATCAAGATTAGGAAGACATAGCTCTAGCCCGCAACAGATAAAAAGTGACAGTGACCAAGAAAGCTATGGATAGCAAAAGAACATGGGACTCAGCTCTGGAAGAAAAACGGACAATTCGAAAAATGGCCAGCTCCTCTACCATCGAAGTAAAATCCACCTTAACCTGCGATATATGTGGACGGGAGAGTCTCTCCAAAATAGGGCTTCAAAGAGTAAGTGTGCGAGATGAACCATAGTCGTTCTACGACTGAAGGAGGCCAATGATCTATCAAGATTTTGTTTCATTCGAGTATTGGGAAAGTGACAAAAACTCATATCACATCATGATATTGCTTAAATTCGATGATGATTTCTTTAACAATATGTTGATTTTAATAATATGTTGATTTCAACAATATGCTCCAATGAAATAAAAAGCTAAGAATTTCCTGAAACTAAACGGAATCACAGTGAAATGAAAATAAGCTACAACAGTCAACTTTAGTCAATAGACATATTAATGCAATCTAGATTTAGATGAAACCAGTGTACTGAACAATTTAGTATAAAATGTACCAACATAGCTTTGTCCCTCATATACATACAGAGCATTGAACAATGTAGTATCATTTTACCATGTAGCACAGAAGAAAGTGTACAAGTGCGTTGCCTTCAGAGCTTTAAACAAATGTCATCAATTGGATTCAACATGTTTTACACCTTGACATTTAATGGAAGAAAGAATAGTTGAGAAAAACAAATGTTTACAAATACAAATGTGTAGTTTTTATTGACAAAGTTTGTCCTAGCTTGATGCCCGCACCATCTGAACATTGCTAGCTACGCCACTGTCGTTAATGAATTGCTTCATATAGGATACATTATAATTTAATAAACACTCAAATTTGTAATGATTATGTTAAACATTTTTTAAGTTAAAAAAGTTTGTTGTTTTTTTTACTAACAAAAAAAAAATCACACACTAACATGAGAAAATGACCCAACGCATAACATCCTCACTTGTAGATTAGTATGCACAGATGCATTACCATATCTAAGTTCAATAATTACAGAATTTAATATCATTAAACATTGCTCTTCACTTTCTACATACAGAGATGTCCCAGGCACCAAAGTTATAGTCCCCGTCTCGACAGGTCTGGGAAAACAAAAAATTATCGACCGCTATGGTGACATGTGTGCACTACGCAAAGCAGCAGGGTTTCTGTCCAGGGCTTTTGCAAGAGAGGATCTGAGCCCCTCAAGTTCTGACACATTAGAAGTTTGATGATGAGGATGCTGATTAATATGATAAATTGATTATTTTATGTCACCCTTATTCCTCTCCTAATAGTGTTCCCCTCTATTATTCCATACCGGATCTGCCCAGCATAACAGAGCTCAATTATTATAGTTCTTAGCAGCAATAAAGAATAAGGCTGTGATTAAGGCTAGTAGTAAGATTAAATCTTATGATTAAAACTTTGATATGTATAATGATTAGAACTAAGACTACGTCTAGTGATACAACTATAGCTGCCATGTGATGCACTCCCGACTGTCACCTCGATAGTTCGTGTTCGAATTCTTTAAAATATGATTATGTCTAAGATTTAATCTACGATTCATCATTTTCAAATGAGGTCTAAGATAAACGTTGAGACTAGGATTGATTCTGTTTTGTAATGTGCAATGGTCATACAAGAACACTGCATACAAAGAACATACAAGAACACTATACAATGAACATACAAGAACACTCCATGCAAAAACATACAAGAGCACCACGTACAAAGAAGATAGAAAACACACACCAATAAACATACCACACAATCAAAGGTTTTAGAAACTTTAGAATATAATTTCACATGCCATTGGAGCACTGATACGGTATATATTCTATTGACACCATTTAAAGAGCTGTGCAATTCTACGTCTGGGGATCAATATTTTCCTCTGCAACTTCTAATGTGACTAAAAAGCTTTAATCCTAGGATACACATCCACTGCCACAAATTGGGCATTTGCCTGAAGATCCCATCCTACCGTCCCTGTCGTTCCAGCTTATGCTGATTAGATTTCGGACAATGTAATATTACAACTGTTGTGGCTGAGGGATAAAGCACACGGCTTCCGAACTGAGGATGACTGGAATTTTGAATTTTAGGATTTTTAGGGTAGTTCCTAATCCCACCCAGCTCAAATGAGTACTGATATTAGAATGGGTAACATAAAGGCGGTTGGTCGTTGTGCTGGCCACATGACACCCTCATTAACCGTCGACCATAGAAACAGATGATCGTTATATCAGCTGTCTTATAGATTGCAAGGTCTGAAATGTGTACTTTGATATTATTAAATATCTTCTTTGGGGCCACGGTGTCTGAATGGTTAAACTCTGGGCTTCCGAACCTGGAGATCCTGGGCTCAAATCTTGGTGAAGATTTGGGTTATTAATTTCGGATTTTTTAGGACCCCCCCTCACTTCACCCAACTCTGATGGGTACCTGATTTTAGTTTGGGAAATTTAAAGACGGTTGGTCGTTGTACGGCCACATGACACCTTGCTCGTTAACCATTGGCCAAATAAACAGATGGCCTAAACATCATCTACCCTGTAGATCGCATGGTCTAAAAGGGAAACTTCATTTACTCAATTTTATAATGTTCTTTGAAATGCAGAAATTATAGACTCAACAATGTAACAATTCTGCTTTTATGTCGTCTGCTCGGGTTTGTAGAAAAGAATAACTGTTAATGTAAGTGCCGCACACAATTTAGACCACAGCAAACCTACAATATAACAAGATTTTGTGTTATAGATCTAGTACCTACTCTAAACCATTTGTTCTCGTTTTACAAATACGTAATTTGGGAATCGATGCCACTGCCAAAGAAAGGGAGACAAATCCTATGACTATGGTGTGACAAGAAAACGAATGCAAACAACGTGTTATTTCCCTTTTGAGCTGTACTAATAGACAAAAATGTCTGAACTATATTCTGAATCATTTGATTACAGATAAATAAATGTGTACAAGGTGGATTGGGTGCAGCGAATCGGTGGAGCTAGCTTGTGGCATGTTATGTCGTCATGTTAGGCACGCACCATTGTGGTCAACAGCTAGTGCTAGAGTGCACTGATGCAACAATCTTCAGCCTGTGGGACATATTCAGCCCGTAACGCTGTGCTATACAGCTCAAGGAGACTTCAGACCATAGTAATAAAGATGCAATTTCTCGGTGCTATGAATTCAATTATTTATTTTCTTTTTAATAGAGGTCCGTGACTTAAATAATTTATAACACTGTCGATCATAGTTATCGAGAGGTTGTACGTACATAGTTCAAGATCATTTGCACTGTTCTGTAATTTTATAATCATTGTAAATATGCACCTTACAAATTGTCTGATCGAGATGCTTTTTTTTTAATTCATCACATGGAATGCAGATCAAGAATTATGTCTACAAATTTAAAAGATTTGAAATTTAAAAAATGTAAAAAAAAAATGACTTACGTTACTATATTGTTCTGAGTACAAAAATCTTTATAGCGGTTTATGTCATTATGCATAATTTTTATTTTTACGTCTTAATTATTGCAAGAATTAAGTCGAAGAATCTTGGAACGCTCTGGCACACGGATTTTTGCCTCAATGGCTCCTTCTGCCTGTCTGAACAAACTGTTCAGTCTAGGAAGGATCCAAGGAGATGTCATTTTTTTAAACCCGCCTTCTTCTTATAAAATACAGACGTTACTTCAAAAAAGGAAGATGATTACGTCCTACGCGCCATGCATCTAGTCATGCCTCTTAACCAATGACTTAAATAACCGATGGTTCTTAATATCTTATCCCAAGAAGCTTGGGTTTAGATGCAAGGATGAAGGCCGAGCACACCGGGGATCCCCCCATATTCCTTATATGTACCTCAACAGCTGTTCATAAAAAAAGGCCACATGAGGAACGGTGTGTGTGTAATAAAATGTTTCTTAGGGTTTTCTTCCATCCCCGCTAGTGCAATGGACTCCCCTACGGGAGTTCTGTTTTATTTCCCTATTCACCTTATTTCCTTTTCTAACGACCGTTTCCACCCGAGCGCCACGTTAAGGCTGAGAAGCAATGCACAGACGAAACATTTAACTCTTTCTTTCCTAACTGACGATACCAACGTTGATTTGACTCATTCAATTCAATTAATTTTTTGTTTTATAAACTTTAATTTGTGTTCTATAAAAAGAGCATGCGTTCCTAATAGAACATTTCCTGACTACTTACAAAAATAAGTTATTAAAGTGTAAGCATAAGAGGGGAGTGAAACACAATTAAGCATAATGAATAAGTCCACTGGAACGTAGAAAATAATGAAGGAGGGAAAGAGTTAAATCGTTTGGTTATTTAAGTCATTAATTAGGATGCATGATTAGATGCATAGCACGTAGGACATAATCATCTTTTTTGAAGTAACGACTGTATTTTATAAGAAGGAGAAAAGTTTTGTAAAAAATGGATCTTTCCCAGACTCAACAGTTTTTTTTTTGTTCAGACAGGCAGAAGGAGCCTTGACGCAAACTTCCGTGAGCCAGAGAGTTCCAAGTGTCTCACAGCAATTAAGAAGTCTGTTCGTTGAAATAAAAATTATGCATAATGACATAAACCGCGTTAAAGATCTACATTATGGTAGGGTAATTCACTATTTTGTTATTCGCTAAATACCCTAGGAGAGTTCAGACTGTGTTGGCAAAATTATTGGTCTTCATTCCATGTGATGAATTTTTTTAAAAATTAAAGAAATACCCAGAAAGACACAAAGATAGAGGTTATTTCTTACAAGTGCTCCTTCCTCCCTTGTGCCATTAGATAATGGAATGGGTTACCTGAATCAGCCAAGAAAACCAACAACTTAGCGGCTTTAAATTTTTACGATTTTTAACATGATTAGATTGACTAATATAATGCGTAGGACGTTATTATCTTATTTTTTCAAGTTACGTCTGTAAAAATATTAATAATAATAATAATAATAATAGCTTTTATATAGCGCGACCTTTATGCTTATAGCATGCTCAGACCAGTTAAAGGGGGGTATCTGTGAGAATCTTTTACCGTGCTGCCTGTAGGCGGTCAGTAAAAAAAAAACTCTGTTTGAATTTGTTGTTGAGCCTCGAGCCCTTTTCATTGGTAGCCAAAATCCTCTCGGATCCCACCACATGAGGTGGCCCCCAAATGATTGTTTTTTTTACATTAAATATTGAATATTGCGCAAAATGCAGGGGGCCCAAAAGAGGTCATGCTCCAGCCCCCCCCCCCCCCCAAATGATGGAAAATTCCTAGCTACGCCCCTGTGTGCTTGTGTGTGTGTGAGAGAGAGAATTCTTTAAAGCTTGAGGTCACTATCATGATCGAAAGTTATACATGGACCCAAGCCTCTTCAACTCAAGCATTTTCAATAATGATGTGGATGATAAATCTTTGTCATAATAATATAGATCAGTGATGTCCAAAATACGACCAGCGGGCTAGATGCGGCCCGCGATGTGTTTCCTTCCGGCCCGCCAAAACGTCAGCACAAAGTGGAGAAAATCATCCCTTCCAAAAAAAAAGGGTTTAAAAATGTATCATCACCACACTTCCCACAATGCTTATATTGAATGAAACAGCATTCATTATTCTCATTCAATTATGACTGTACACAATGGCGTAAGTTTCGTAAGTTGCTCCTATGGTCTTGCGTATTGCCCAAAAAGACACATTCGCGCTTTAGAAAAGGAGATGGGGGTGGGGGGGACCAGGAGCGTTCAATAGCTACCACACCTCTCCTTATTGCAAGGCTAATCTCCCTTTACGATAACACATAATCGATATCAAACAAAATGAGACGATTGCGTGATTGCGTGGTGCCGTTTATATGTTGTTTTATTAAGCAGCCACAATTTCTTTATAAAATAAACATATTGGCTTTTTATCATGATCCACACAAACTTAAAGATCCACTTTTCCTCGTAGATTCTACATTCAGTGCTCGCACAAATGTTAAAGGTCATGGTACCAATCCATCAGAGACGAAGTGTGGGCCCTAACGTAGGTAAAGAAACATTTTTTACTTCTTTTTGTAACAAGGGAGTTTTTCTACACTTTGCCGACGTTTCGGCGGGCCTGATAAAAACACGCCGCGGGCCGGATCTGACCCGCGGGCCGTATTTTGGGCGTGATGGCTTAGATAGATAATTATTATGTACAATTATTGAACGAATATTTAGAGCGCCGAATTCAATGGTACATGATATCGTGAATGGTGAAAAGTTATAACGATAAAATGCCATGGCAACTTTGTGTTACTAGGTTTATTTCCTCTCGCTTAATCACATCAAAGAAAAGAGGCAAAAGTCTTATGATTCCTGGGCTGTAAAAAGCTCGACAACTCATGTTAAAACTAGATTAGATAATATAAAAAGAAAAAAAACTATACAACTAAAATTATCCCAAAGAATATACACAAGGGCAGACAATTGAAAGTCAAAATTTGTAAGGATTTAAAAACAAATAAAATGTTTCAAAATCGTGTGAGTGGAATATAAGGCGAAAGGTCCCCCCAGGAGTCCGCCTATAATTCAGAATGGTAAATAAAGCAGGACACATGGAAGACTTCCAAATTCTCAGCCTATATCCTATAGTTTTATAATTATCTTGTGTGATGCGCCAACGGTCCAACAGACTAAGGAATAGGCGAATAGGTTTTGTAATACATAAAAGTAATCAATCTTGGAAATAACTGCCCAGGAGCTATAAGCTTTTGAAAAGGAGGGACGTTCTACCTACTTAGCAGAAGGAAAACTGAATTTAAACCTCTGCTGCCCAGGAGCTATGACCTAATGAAAACTATAATAGAGTGCAAGTGAAAATAAAACGTCAAGGCTAACATGTTATAGAATGTAAAGTTGCAAGCCTCTAATAAAGCACACATGGTCTCACATGAAATAGACTATTCTAGTTTATTACAATACTAGCTTATCCTTATTTACTTTATTTCAGTGGAAGCATTATATGTTAAGTGACATCCAAGCAGAAGTGAATTGATTTGAAGGTGTAAAAAAACAAATGGCTAAAATTCTTGATAAGCCTAGGCTAGTATATTATAACTGTACTTCAGTCATCAGTGGAATCAATACTTGTTCAGTTGTTAATTAGATTTTGATTGATCTGAAGGTGCAAAACATGGATAGAATTTGGCAGCCCAGATTTCAGGGGGGGGGTGTGCAATTGAACCCCTTGGACCCCCCCCACCCCCCCGCGGGCGACCATGGTAGTTTAACATTGCAATGTCCACTCCAAAAAAAAACAAACTTTAACTAAATTTCCGTCACGAAATTTCCACTCCCTGCCTTCGAGGAATTTCATTTCGAGGATGGTGGTTCAAGGTTTAAACTCTCGCCCGTGTGTTTAACATTTGGTTGATTTCTAGTTTCAGAGCAGGCAGAAAATTATCTACACTCGCTACAGCTTTATTTATAGTGTGGTCGTGGTAGTTTGAAATTAGACAAGGGGGAATAATTAGTATTTTATGTTTAAAAAATATTCAAAATGTGTACAAATAAATAACTAAAAGAAAGAAATAATGAGTCGTTAATATTTTTTTTGTATATGTAGCATACAATATGGATAATTAAACATACAATTTTAAATAGGTACGCTAGGGATTTAAAAAGAAATTGAACTAATTAATATGAAATATTTTCAAACTTTATTTACAATTTAAAAAAACCCATATAGATAGCACATAAATTCAATTAATTACCACCGGCGCATAGCCATCCTCTGCTATGATAGGGTGGGAGATTAATATGATTTCCTCTCACCACCGTAAATTATAAACAAAATTTAAGGAATCCATTACATATCCAGTTAAAGATCAATGGCACGTTGTGTTAATTCTTCTCTAAAAATAATTGTTGTCAGACCTTACGGGGTCTCCACCAATGGAAGACCATTTGCGAATGCCTAGTTAGCGATATGCCCAAGGCCAACCCTGTTGGCATATAGGCATATCCAATCCCACCAATATTCCCTGCTATCTGTATTGTTTACGTTGCGGGACACCAAGAACGCCTACTATCCTACCCGCTATGGAAAAGATATGGAAAGATAACTTTATTTCTGCAAGTCGGACTAGAGTTACCCCACGTAACTTTCGCGGTGACAGAGAGCGCAGCTCAGACAAAAAAAAAGGGGGGGGGGGGAGAAGAACAAGTCTCTACGTCGCCCAACCATGTGGGACACCACGCACGTACCCCGACTGTCTTACCCTCCTCATGCCCCCCACCGCCCGCACCTGCGCCTTCCTCTTTCTCCAGGCCTGCGCCCATAATCGTTTGCCCAAACCCATTCCATTTGGAAAACTGTGTCTTTCAGGAAGTGTTCATCCATCACTAAATAGCGGCTTGTGCTACTCCGTTTGTCATTATTGTGTCATTAGCTCGTCTGAAAGTTTAGATACAGCACAGATCTCACAATACCATCAGAACAAGTATTTTTTTTTCAAATCTTATATCAATTCACTCAGTCTGTATAATCTGTTTAAAAGTTTATACACGCTATTTCTCCCACACCCAGGATCAGTTATTCATCCATAGAGATATGAATCATTTTACAAAAAAAATTAACAATGAGTAAATTACTTACTTGTAATTTATTATTTTTGCTTGATACCAACGAGGGAAATTAATCTTTCAGTATTCACAGATACGCATCATAGGGTTACGTCCCTTTAGTAGGCCTAATTAAATACGTTATTTACCCCACGCACTTTGTAAATACTCAAGTGCTTAATTTTTAGATTTGGATAGAAATACAATCAGGTACTTTTTGTCTACTTTTAGGGCATTCCGGTTGTGAGGGAAGGACGTTAAATATGCACTACTGTCTCGCCATGCTCTAAGGAACATTTATGCGAAGTTTTACCAAGATTGGTCAAAGGTTTTGATTTTTATTCGGGACACACATAAATACATACGTAATACATAAATAAAACATACATACATACACACATACACACTTACATACATACATACATACATACATACATACATACATACACACATACACACATACACACATACATACATACATACATACATACATAAATATATACATACATACATACACACATACATACATACACACATACATACATACACACATACATACATATACACATACATACATACACACATACATACAAACATACACACATACATACATACATAGATACACACATACATACATACATACACACATACATACATATATACATACACACATACACACATACATACATACATACACACATACATACATACACACATACATACATACATACATACATACATACATACCTACATACATACACACACACCCACACACACATACATACATACATACCTACATACATACACACATACATACATATACACATACATACATACACACATACATACAAACATACACACATACATACATACATAGATACACCAATACATACATACATACACACATACATACATATATACATACACACATACATACATACATACACACATACATATATACACACATACATACATACATACATACATACATACATACATACATACCTACATACATACACACACACCCACACACACATACATACATACATACCTACATACATACTTACATACATACTTACATACATACTTACATACATACTTACATACATACCTACATACCTACATACATACATACATGCATGCATACATACATACACACATACATACATACATACATACGCTTTACTTTCTGCTTTATAGTATACATTATTCCCTCCTTTTTCTGGTCTCGGGCAGAGTGACAGCTCGGTACCATCGAGATAGGACATTTCGCATTTCACCCGACACCACCATGATCATGCCAGGGACTGGGTTACAGCTGTTTGTTTACTGATACGCCCTTCATGCCCTTTGCATTGACAGACCTTGTTTACCGATACGCCCTTGATGCCCTTTTCATTGATAAACGTATATTTATGATCAGATATTTACATTTCTTTCTTACATTGATGGTGTACTTGCTTGGACCTTTAACTTTATGATAGTGTGTCAATAAAAGGACATCTAAAAGGTATGCAGACAACATCACACCTTATAAGGAAACAATTAGATATAGGTCTATATAGATCAGCGGTTCTGAACATTGGGTGTACTTTCTCTTCATTGACATTTGGTGCTGATACGCCATCTTATGCTTGATCTGTAAGCTATTCTTCTCCCCCCCCTTCCCTAGGTACGCCACTGCTTGAAGTTATTCTTGCTAGAACTCTGTGACCCCTGTTTAGGGTGAGTTTTATTTCTTAGTATAAATATGATTGAATATGGTTTCGTTTGTAGTTGTATTTGTAGTTTTAGATTAGAAATTACTTTCAAGGTTCCCTGTTCTTTGTTTTCTATAGGGTTACAGTTTTGGCGTTCTATTTTGATACTGTGAATCTTGGTGCTGCCCTGAACGCCCTGAACATTGTTATCCTCGTTGATGGTGATCATTCTTCTTGGTTCAAATATCATTGTGTTACTCTGAACGTTGTTATATGAAGTTGAACTGAACCTGTTATAGAGATGAACCTTTGTCTTGTGCTGGGAAGCTGAAATGCTGTTGACGTCAATGTTATCATGACAATATATTATAATTGTTTTATGTTTTAAATACTATTTAAGTATTTAAATAGATTGCAGACGCGTTGCTGAGCGGTAAAGCGCTTGGTTTCTGCTCAGGGGTCCCGGGTTCGAATCTTGGTGTTGACTGGGAATTTTTTATTTCGGGATCATTGGGCGCCTCTGAGTCCACCCAGCTCTAATGGGTACCTGAGATTAGTTGGGGAAAAGTAAAGGCGTTGTGCAGGCCACATGATACGCTCGTTAACTGTAGACCACATAAACAGATGACCTTTACATCAACCGCAAGATCTGAAAAGAGAACTTTCTTTTTACTTACTTAATACTTGGGCTACATCGGGATTTGAACTTGATCCACTTATTGACGTTAATGTCCGGCTACATATCCATTATAACCATTATTGTAAAAAGAATAAGGCAACACAACATAGATCAAGTTTTAAAAATCTAATTTTATTACTAGTCTCCATTGGATTCGAACTGGATTCTTATCTATCAGCACGTGTCTCTCAACCACAAGTATGAAATGACTATAATAATATTATGATTTGACTAAATAATATCATGCACTAAATAGCAATATCCAGAGTGCATCTGTCTTCCCTAGGTCCGAACTTACAATTATTACTTTATATTTTGTGGATATTGCCACCATTACAAAACAGAGTCATGGCATTGCATCTATTAAAATGATTTTAAATACTGCTTTATTCTAAGTTGGGATTGATTTTGGCGTTAAAGTCTCCCATCAGTAGAATTAGGTCATGAGTGGGTGTTTCATCAAGTGTGGTTTGAAGTTTATTTTAGAAATCATTTTTCATGGTATATTCTGCATCCTGTGTTGAGGCATATACTTGGATGATAGTGATTTTAATTTTGTTTGTTTGTAGTCAAGCTGTAATGATACCGTCACTGACTGGCTTCCAAGCAATCAGCGCTGAAGCTGCTTTTTTAGACAAGATGATTCCTACACCACCAGTGTGTTTCTTGCAGTCAGTGATTATTTGTCCACTTGATGTCCACCTCATCTCGCAGATCCAAAGGATGTCCAGCCGGTAAGAGTCAAACTCTCTTAAAAGCTGGGCCAGTTTACCGCATTGATTTAGGGTTCTTACATTCCATGTGCTTATAAGAGTCGGTTTCTTTGCGTTGAAGGGCTTGCCATGTATCGGGCGTTTGACTTCCAGTTGTGTCTGAACACTGTCATCGGAGTTGGCCACCCTCGCCAAATGTATAGTTTTCTTTATGTGTCAAGTTTGCTTTTTCTGTATCAATTGTGGTTTTACAGGGTTTTCCCATCCGAACTCTCTTTGAATACGTAACGGGACCATATGACTGCAGAAAACATTAGTGATTGCAAGAGAATATTTTTTTCCCATATGCTGGGACAAATTTAAAACATGTTTCTGTTACCCTAGTGCAATTATAGCGTGAACGGCTTGTCTAAATCAGCCAGGAAAACCAAAGGCTTAGTAGAGTATCAATCTCTAATTAATATGCACGATTAGTTGGACTCGTGGATACGCGGACGTAACTATTAGCTTTCCATTAAATGATAACCGATTAAGATATTTAATAATAGTAAATTCCTCAGTGGAAACAGTTAAAGGGACTACGATGAATTTCGTTTCTCTTTAGCCAAACTCGACCCTGGCAGTGCCAGAGAATGACTACTCGTTCATTTCTAACCTAATATTCTCTATTAATAACTTTAAATTCTAAATCTACGTGATTTCCGCTTTCAAAAGAGTTAACCGTTTTCATTCAACATGCACTTTTAATATTACACTAACTACAGAGCGTTTTGAAAGTCCTCTTTTTGTTTTGTTTGTGTTAAAATGGAGTCCGGCCCATCTGGAGGTCGATCTACTAAAACTTGTAGATCTAAGTTATATTCGGATCAACAAGTAAAAGACCTTATTGATATTGATTCATCATTCAGATGACAGTGATTTTGTTTTATCTGTTAGTGTTAGTGTTACATTTACATTGACTGTAAGTCACTGTTCATTATAAATATAATATTCATAGTCTGTCATACTATTATAATAATTATTACTAGTAGATGATACTATGATTGTTACTATCTAGATCTATAATGACTATTCATAGTGATAGTGATACTGATTGATAATTCTAGTTCTGACTCTACGACTCTAGTTCTAGTGTCAATGTTAGAACTTAGATCTACATTCTTAGTCATTCTAGATCTGAATCTGGTAGTTCGTCACCTGATGAACCTGCCACTCCCCCTCCTAAAACTACACTTCTAGATCTAGGTCTATTTCAACAAATGTGAACATATGGATTGTTTGAAACATCACAGTTAAAAGATGGAAGTTGTTTTTTGTTCAGGCAAACATTATATGAATAGTAATCACTTTTATTTAAAATATATCAGATTATATGTAGTGTAATTATTTTCTTACTGGAACTTAATGTTGCAAGTTGTTGTTTTTTTCTCATAAATTTTCTATGGTGGTGACCTTGGATAGGTACTTCAACATAGCTATTTTTGCACGCCGTAATTGTGTTTAAAAGGTGGTCCTCAGGGTTTCGGTCGCGTCCCCGGTTACTGTCGGAAAAGTGCGTAAAACATCATTAATTTTTAACCAATCTTCTAGATTAGAGTATCATTTTGTCAGGAAGAAAATGGCGATTCTTTTGATACCAAATTTGACGGGATTGGTTTACTAGATCGTTTTTTATTTTTAAGTTTCCAAAATTAGGGTGTGTTCCAGATATGATTGCTTTTTTATTTGTGTTTTGTAATTATTTATATTGGTTAGTAATTTGTAGTATCCAAATCCACATAAGAATTATGTGTGATTATTAAGCTATTTTGGATGTCGCTCTTGGTATATGAATGCCAAAATGATGAAAATGACAGTAGCCATTTTGCTATCAATTCTACCGGAATTAGTAATAAAATACTTATAAAATATTATTAAAACAAAGTTTCCTTGTTTATTAATATAGATAATGAAGCAAAAAAACTTGTATTAATGTAGATCTAGATTTAGTTAGTAATAGATCTAGAGATAATGTAGAAAAATCAAATTTATTGTTTTAATCATACTAGAGTGTAGATCTAGCCAATCTAGGTCTAACACTTAGATTTAGGCTTAGACTTAGATCTATTTTCTAGAATAGGAACAGAGATGCATAGAATGAAATCTAGAATTAGATAAGATAGATAGATATATAGATTTGATATATACTAGTCTAGTCTAATCTATAC